>OX376210.1:6303531-6683660 GCA_947363905.1 Lithophane semibrunnea | reverse complement strand
TTTCTTCTCTCTCTTTCTTTCTCTCTCTTTCTTTCTCTTTCTTTCTCTTTCTTCAATTGGTTTTTTCCATCAGAAATTTCTCAGTGGTAGCCCAGAGTCTGGATCAAACAGGTAATCCAGACATGTAATATAATACATGGAACTTAAAACATAACTGGCGAAATGTGGGTGTACTATAGCTACATCTCTGTCTCACCCTTCGGGGAATAAACGCGTGATGTTTTGTTTGTAAATATGTTTGATGAATGACTTATTAAAATCAGAGTGAAATCACGTATACAGCAGATTTATTTCCTTCTTTCTTTCTTTCTCTTTCTTTCTCTTTCCTACACTCCCAGCAAATAAATGATTTATTTATTTCTTTCTTTCTCTTTCCTACACTCCCAGCAAATAAATGATTTATTTCTTTCTTTCTTTCTCTTTCTCTTTCTCTTTTCTCTTTCTCTTTCTCTTTCTCTTTCTCTTTCTCTTTCTCTTTCTCTTTCTCTTTCTCTTTCTCTTTCTCTTTCTCTTTCTTTCTCTCTCTTTCTCTTTCTTTCTCTCTCTTACTTTCTCTTTCTTTCTCTTTCTTCAATTGGTTTTTTCCATCAGAAATTTCTCAGTGGTAGCCCAGAGTCTGGATCAAACAGGTAATCCAGACATGTAATATAATACATGGAACTTAAAACATAAACTGGCGAAATGTGGGTGTACTATAGCTACATCTCTGTCTCACCCTTCGGGGAATAAACGTGTGATGTTTTGTTTGTAAATATGTTTGATGAATGACTTATTAAAAACAGATTGAAATCACGTATTCAGCAGATTTATTTCCTTCTTTCTTTCTTTCTCTTTCTCTTTCTCTTTCTTTCTCTCTCTTTCATTCTCTTTCTTCAATTGGGTTTTTCCATCTGAAATTTCTCAGTGGTAGCCCGGAGTCTAGATCAAACAGGTAATCCAGACATGTAATAAAATACATGGAACTTAAAACATATCTGGCGAAATGAGGGTGTACTACAGGTACATCTCTGTCTCACCCATTGGGGAATAAACGCGTGATGTTTTGTTTATAAATATGTTTGATGAATGACTTATTAAAAACAGAGTAAAATCACGTATACAGCAGACTTATTTCCTTCTTTCTTTCATTCTCTTTCTTTCTCTTTCTTACATTACCAACAATTAAATGATTTATTTATTGCTTTCTTTCTCTTTCTCTTTCTCTTTCTCTTTCTTTCTCTCTCTTTCATTCTCTTTGTTTCTCTTTCTTCAATTGGATTTTTCCATCTGAAAGGACCATGGGGGATTTTGTATGGACTTTGTCCCCACCCTCCAACAGTCATAGGATACGTGTCAATATGTTTTTAGGGATCCCGAGAAAGACTTACTGTCTTGCTCCATTGCAAAATCAATGGGGTTTTTTGTAATAACAAAAAACTTTTCTGTTAGTTAACCTAACCTAAGCTATAATTGCCTATCCTTGCCAAACATAACCTAACCTCACCTAACCTAACAGTGATAATTTGATCTTGAATTTTGAAGGTCAAATGGAACTCCTCAATGATGAACAGCATTTGTGTATTCTTATGATTGGATAATTGTACAAAAAACTTAAAAAAAAACGGCTAACCTAACCTATTTTTTTTTAAATCCTCATGGATGACCTCTGCCCTGGGGCGGGCGGAGGGGTCTGTCAGACTCTTACTGACTAAAAACCGCCCCAGTGTTCCAGCTCACACCTTCGCCGGGGGTCACGGGAACGTAAAAATCTTCCGCAACCCCAGACTGGCCCGCCATTGCGGGACTCCTCGGGTCAGGGGCCCCCCCGTGACCCGAGGAGTGAGGTGTTTGACTCCCCCCGTGACATCTAAGAGGAGCGCGCGTGGAACACTACGCACCGCCACCTCGGGTCCTGATGTGTAGGGGGCGACGGACATCCCCGAGTCCGTCGTCCCTGGACCCATTTAGGGGGGCTGGAAGAGGGCTTTTACCACCATCCGCCGACGCCCGGTGCGCCTGCTGCGGGCCGGGTGAGTGGAAGAGATCTCCCTCTCCCTTTCCGCAGCCACCTTCTGCGAAACGACTGTCTCACGGAAGGAAACCACCGCGTCCCAGGACTCCTCGCTGCCGACCATCAACTCAACTACGGCCGGCAGCGACAAGTCACTGCCTTCTTCTGAGATGAGGGCACGGCGCGGCCCCTCCTAAGCGGGACACTCTGCCAGCGTAGGCCGCGCCGTGTCCTCCTGGCATTCAACGTAGTGGTGACACCGGGCGTCCGGCTCCCTGTTTATGCGACACAGGTACTTCCCGAAGCAACGATGCCCCAAGAGCACTTGCGTGACCCGAAACGACAGGGAGCCGTGCCTCCTCCCGAGCCAGCGCTCGAGCACCGGCCGTACCGCCTCGATGATGTCGAAGCCGGCGGTAGGGCGTGAAAGCCTTTCCCGCCATTCCGCCACCAGGACCTCGCGAAGCTGAGACCGATGCAACTCTATGTGTCGCTGCATCGGTTGCTCACCCCGCGCCCTCGCTTCCTCGCGCCACCGATACGATGACGCGAGTACTTTCGCCTCGAGGTCCCAGGGCGGGGATCCGGCCAGTGCACAAGCCGCCTCGTAGGAGATCGTGCGATACCCCCTGATGACTCTGACGGCCATCGCTCTCTGCGGCTTGCGCAGGACTGCGATACTACCGGCCGTCAGGTCATCCGCCCAGATCGGGGCCCCGTAAAGGGCCATCGATCGCACGATCCCCACGTAGAGCCGCCTACAAGCGGCGCTCGGGCCCCCCAGATTGGGAAGCAGCGTTGACAGCACCCCAGCAGCGCCCAGCAACTTGGGCGCCAGCCGTCGGAAATGGGGCCCGAAGTCCCACCGGCTGTCGAGCACCAATCCCAGATACTTCATGGTGGACTCGACAGCGATCCGAGCCCCCCCGACCACGATGTGTGAGCCGGGTGGCGGCGCCCGCCGGGGGCCATGAAACACCATGGCCTCCGACTTGCTGAGGGCCACCTCCAGGCCTAGGCGACGTATGCGGCTCACCACCTGTGAGACCGCAGCCGTCGCCAACAACGCTGCCTCCCTGTGCGAGCTCCCCCGGGCAGTGACCAGCGTGTCATCCGCATAACACGTCACGTCGACCCCCGGACTGAGCTCGCCCCTCAGCACCCAGTCGTACCCGATGTTCCACAGGAGCGGGCCTACAACCGAGCCCTGTGGAACACCGCACGACATGCGGCGCTGGTTTCCGCCATCACGTCTCATGTAGGTGACACACCTCTCCGACAAATAAGCCCCAACGATGTGGCGGAGGTAGGGAGGCACCCCATGGTACCGCAGTGCCTCCCGAATACAACTCCAGGGCAGGGTGTTGAAGGCGTTGGAGATGTCCAAAGACACCGCCAACATCACCCCGCCCCGGGACACCGCTTCCTCCGCCAGGACTCTAACCCGCGACACAGCGTGGATTGAGGAGCGCCCATGCCGAAACCCGAACTGGCTGTCGTCCAGGTCCGGCCCCTCTCTGCACAAGTGGCCGACGAGGCGGGCTGCGATTATCCGCTCGAACAGCTTGCCCACCTCGTCTAGCAGCACTATGGGCCGGTACGCGGACGGCGAGTCCGCAGGGCGCCCCGCCTTCCTGAGCAGGACCAGACGAGCAGATTTCCACAACGTGGGAAACTGGCCCTGCTCAAGGCACGCTGTGTAGAGTCCTCTCAGTTGGGGCTCAAACTCCTTCAGAGCGAGGGCTAACACGCAGCCGTGGATCCCGTCGGGCCCCGGAGCCACATTCTTGGCCCGGAGCCGCATCACGGCTGCCCTCAGCTCTGCCTGTGTCACCTCTGAGACGCTGATGGCGTTCTCCACCTCTGTAGACTCTGCGGCTGTGGGCAAAGCCATCGGCGGCGGAGTATGCTCCGCTCTTGCCGGGAAGAGGGCTGCAACCACTTCTTCCAGCAGCTCGGGTTGGAGACTCTCCGTAAGTGGGGGCGCCGCGGCTCGAAGTTTCCCTCGGACCGCGCGATAAGGGCGCCCCCACGGATCCCCGTCTAGAGTCTCCAACATCTCCTCCCTGGCTCGCGTCCTCGACGCGCCGATGGCCAGCCACAGAGTCTCCTTAGCCGCGCGGTACACCTCATACAGCGCGGCTTCTTCGTCAGGGACCCGACGACGTCTCCTCCGGTATCGGGTGTACTGGCGCCTAACCGCCACGCACGCGACGCGCAGCTGTGCGATTTCGGCTGTCCACCAATACACCTGGCGCCTTGCAGACTGTGCGTGGACCCGGGGCATGGACGCGTCGCAAATTTGCGTCATCGCCCCGCGGAACCACAGCGCCTCCTGGTCGACGTCGACGGGTCCGTTCGTTGCCGACTCCCGGCTCCAGGCCTGGACAATAGCGGCCTCCTCGAGAAGCTCCCTGTCGATGTGCTTACGCGCCCAGCGTGGACCGTCCGTTCGCGGGGCCGGTGGACCGCGGCCGCCGGCGGTCTGGGCGGAGACGTCGAAGCGGATGTACCTGTGATCCGACAACGTCTCCACCTCCACAGCGACACGCCAGTCACGGACTCTGCTCGCGACAGCGGGGCTAGCGAACGAGACGTCCACAATAGAACCGCCCCGCTGCCGAACGCACGTGTGGACCGAGCCCCGATTTAGGACGGCCAAGCCAGTCGTGACCGCCCACTCCTCCAGCGCCTCGCCCTTAGCATCGGTCACAGGGGATCCCCACGCCGCAGACTTGGCGTTGAGATCCCCCAGCAGCACCGGGCGAGGGTGGAGTCGGCCCACGACGGCACCCAACTCGACAAGGAACCTCTCGAAGTCGGCGAGACTCTTGTTGGGCGAAAAATACGCCCCAACCGTGCCAATGCCGTCCGCGAGGGCGGCTACCCAGCCGTGACCTCGGGACGGGTTGACTAGAGCCCCGCCAATGATGGCCACCAAACCGTCCAAGTCTCCCACCCAGTTATCCCTGGGGGGGACAAAATACGGTTCGGCGACCACAGCCACGTGAATCGACCACTCTGCCATGCTCTGGAGCAAGAGATCCTGAGCTCTAGCAGAGTGGTTGATATTGCCCTGGAGGAAATGGTAGAGCGCCGTTATGCGCAATCCATTCCCTCCGCACCATTCCTAGGCCGGGAGTCGGCCGAAAGGCAGCCAGGCTGCGGAGGGGGTAAAGAGCCCCCCGCAGCCTTGGCAGCCCCTCTCTTTTTTCTTTTCTTGCTGGTGGCGGGCGCGCCACAGGCCTTTCCACCCGCTCTGTGCCCGGCGGGCCTCCCTGCAGCTGTACAGAGGCTGCAGTTTGGCGCCGCGGAGCACTGGGCCGCCTTGTGGCCGGCCTGGCAATCAATTTCAGCGGTGCACCGTGCCCTGACATGCCCAATGTCCAGGCACCGGTAGCACCGCATGGCCCTGGGCTGCAGCAGCTTGATCCTCGCTGCAACCCAACCCACCAACAAACGCCCACTGTCAGCGACTTTATTCGCCGCCGCCACCGGGCACCGCACCCAAATCGTGCCGAGCCCGGAAGCGTCGGCGCGTATCTCGCCCGTCCGGATGTCTTCGGGCGGACATCCTCCAACTTTGGCGATGGCCGCCACGACCTCAGCCGGGGTCGTCGAGTCGTCCAGGCCATCGACACGCAACTCCACGGTCTTCATTGGCCTGGACACCCGGACGTCCTCCGGGTTGAGGACCTCCCTCAGCTTGGCGGCCAGGATGTCCGCCTTTTCGCCGCTAGAGGCACCCGACACCTCGAGTAGCCGCGCTCCCGTAATCGCTGGCCTCATTTTGAAGCCAGACGGTGTGCCGAGGTCGGGGAACGCGACATTCGCTTTCGCCGTTGTGAGGACCGCCTTGTAAGTGATGCCCCTTTCGACGGCTCCGGGCTGCAGCGTTATAACCACAGCCGCGGAGCGTGGGGCTCTGACCTTAGGCGGTCCCTTTACTTTCTTCGGTGCCGGTGCTCTAGCGGGCGTCGGAGGCGCCGTCTTCTTCCCATGACGGCGGCCTCTTTTGACGACCGTCGCCCAGGCCTCTGTGGTAGGCCCGGGCGCGGCCGCCGGCGGTGCAGCCGGTGGCGCTGCTGGTGGCGCAGCCGCCCGGGTGGCGGACACGGACGTACCCTCCGCGGGCTTGTTGGCCCCCCTCCCGGACCGGCTCGGCACGGCCGCCGCGCCCGCCGCTGGCTGCTGAGGAAGGAGGTTCCTCCGCTTGTCCGCAGCGAGCGGCGGGCGGAGGTTTCGAGCCGGGAGGAGCCTCGCCTCTATCGCCTCCAGTCGGGCACCCACCATCTCTCCATACTGAATCATGCAGATGCGCGCGATTTTTTGGATGAACATCACCCCTACCTAACCTAACCTTTTTTTTTTTTTTTTTTTTTTCCGGGGTGGAAAATCCTCATGGATGTCCTCCGCCCTGGGGCGGGCGGAGGGGTCTGTCAGACTCTTACTGACTAAAAACCACCCCGGTGTTCCGACTCACACCTACGCCGGGGGTCGCGGGAACGTAAAAATCTTCCGCAACCCCCGACTGGTGCCGGCCCGCCATCGCGGGCCTCCTCGGGTCAGGGGGGGGAGTGAGGTGTTTGACTCCCCCCGTGACGTCTAAGAGGGGCGCGCGTGGAACACTACGCGCCGCCACCTCGGGTCCTGATGTTTGGGGGGCGACGGACGTCCCCGAGTCCGTCGCCCCTGGACCCATTTAGGGGGGCTGGAAGAGGGCGTTATCCGCCCTCCGCCGACGCCCGGTGCGCCTGCTGCGGGCCGGGTGAGTGGACGAGATCTCCCTCTCCCTTTCCGCAGCCTCCTTCTGCGAGACGACCGTCTCGCAGTAGGAAACCACCGCGTCCCAGGACTCCTCGCTGTCGACCATCGACTCAACGACGGCCGGCAGCGAGAGGTCACTGCCTACTTCTGAGATGAGGGCACGGCGCGGCTCCTCCCAAGCGGCACACTCTGCCAGCGTATGCCGCGCCGTATCCTCCCGGCAGTCGACGCAGTGGTGACACCGAGCGTCCGGCTCCCTGTTTATGCGACACAGATACTTCCCGAAGCAACCATGCCCCGAGAGCACCTGCGTCACCCGAAACGACAGGGAGCCGTGCCTCCTCCCGAGCCAGCGCTCGAGCACCGGCCGGACCGCCTCGATGATGTCGAGGCCGGCGATAGGGCGTGAAAGCCTGTCCCGCCATTCCGCCACCAGGACCTCGCGAAGCTGAGACCGATGCAGCTCTATGTGTCGCTGCATCGGTTGCTCACCCCGCGCCCTCGCTTCCTCGCGCCACCGATACGATGACGCGAGTACTTTCGCCTCGAGGTCCCAGGGCGGGGATCCGGCCAGTGCACAAGCCGCCTCGTAGGAGATCGTGCGATACCCCCTGATGACTCTGACGGCCATCGCTCTCTGCGGCTTGCGCAAGACTGCGATACTACCGGCCGTCAGGTCAGCCGCCCAGATCGGGGCCCCGTAAAGGGCCATCGATCGCACGATCCCCACGTAGAGCCGCCTACAAGCGGCGCTCGGGCCCCCCAGATTGGGAAGCAGCGTTGACAGCGCCCCAGCAGCGCCCAGCAACTTGGGCGCCAGCCGTCGGAAATGGGGCCCGAAGTCCCACCGGCTGTCGAGCACCAATCCCAGATACTTCATGGTGGACTCGACAGCGATCCGAGCCCCCCCGACCACGATGTGTGAGCCGGGTGGCGGCGCCCGCCGGGGGCCATGAAACACCATGGCCTCCGACTTGCTGAGGGCCACCTCCAGGCCTAGGCGACGTATGCGGCTCACCACCTGTGAGACCGCAGCCGTCGCCAACAACGCTGCCTCCCTGTGCGAGCTCCCCCGGGCAGTGACCAGCGTGTCATCCGCATAACACGTCACGTCGACCCCCGGACTGAGCTCGCCCCTCAGCACCCAGTCGTACCCGATGTTCCACAGGAGCGGGCCTACAACCGAGCCCTGTGGAACACCGCACGACATGCGGCGCTGGTTTCCGCCATCACGTCCCATGTAGGTGACACACCTCTCCGACAAATAAGCCCCAACGATGTGGCGGAGGTAGGGAGGCACCCCATGGTACCGCAGTGCCTCCCGAATACAACTCCAGGGCAGGGTGTTGAAGGCGTTGGAGATGTCCAAAGACACCGCCAACATCACCCCGCCCCGGGACACCGCTTCCTCCGCCAGGACTCTAACCCGCGACACAGCGTGGATTGTGGAGCGCCCATGCCGAAACCCGAACTGGCTGTCGTCCAGGTCCGGCCCCTCTCTGCACAAGTGGCCGACGAGGCGGGCTGCGATTATCCGCTCGAACAGCTTGCCCACCTCGTCTAGCAGCACTATGGGCCGGTACGCGGACGGCGAGTCCGCAGGGCGCCCCGCCTTCCTGAGCAGGACCAGACGACCAGATTTCCACAACGTGGGAAACTGGCCCTGCTCAAGGCACGCTGTGTAGAGTCCTCTCAGTTGGGGCTCAAGCTCCTTCAGAGCGAGGGCTAACACGCAGCCGTGGATCCCGTCGGGCCCCGGAGCCACATTCTTGGCCCGGAGCCGCATCACGGCTGCCCTCAGCTCTGCCTGTGTCACCTCTGGGACGCTGATGGCGTTCTCCACCTCTGTAGACTCTGCGGCTGTGGGCAAAGCCATCGGCGGCGGAGTATGCTCCGCTCTTGCCGGGAAGAGGGCTGCAACCACTTCTTCCAGCAGCTCGGGTTGGAGACTCTCCGTAAGTGGGGGCGCCGCGGCTCGAAGTTTCCCTCGGACCGCGCGATAAGGGCGCCCCCACGGATCCCCGTCTAGAGTCTCCAACATCTCCTCCCTGGCTCGCGTCCTCGACGCGCCGATGGCCAGCCACAGAGTCTCCTTAGCCGCGCGGTACACCTCATACAGCGCGGCTTCTTCGTCAGGGACCCGACGACGTCTCCTCCGGTATCGGGTGTACTGGCGCCTAACCGCCACGCACGCGACGCGCAGCTGTGCGATTTCGGCTGTCCACCAATACACCTGGCGCCTTGCGGACTGTGCGTGGACCCGGGGCATGGACGCGTCGCAAATTTGCGTCATCGCCCCGCGGAACCACAGCGCCTCCTGGTCGACGTCGACGGGTCCGTTCGTTGCCGACTCCCGGCTCCAGGCCTGGACAATAGCGGCCTCCTCGAGAAGCTCCCTGTCGATGTGCTTACGCGCCCAGCGTGGACCGTCCGTTCGCGGGGCCGGTGGACCGCGGCCGCCGGCGGTCTGGGCGGAGACGTCGAAGCGGATGTACCTGTGATCCGACAACGTCTCCACCTCCACAGCGACACGCCAGTCACGGACTCTGCTCGCGACAGCGGGGCTAGCGAACGAGACGTCCACAATAGAACCGCCCCGCTGCCGAACGCACGTGTGGACCGAGCCCCGATTTAGGACGGTCAAGCCAGTCGTGACCGCCCACTCCTCCAGCGCCTCGCCCTTAGCATCGGTCACAGGGGATCCCCACGCCGCAGACTTGGCGTTGAGATCCCCCAGCAACAGCACCGGGCGAGGGTGGAGTCGGCCCACGACGGCACCCAACTCGACAAGGAACCTCTCGAAGTCGGCGAGACTCTTGTTGGGCGAAAAATACGCCCCAACCGTGCCAATGCCGTCCGCGAGGGCGGCTACCCAGCCGTGACCTCGGGACGGGTTGACTAGAGCCCCGCCAATGATGGCCACCAAACCGTCCAAGTCTCCCACCCAGCTATCCCTGGGGGGGACAAAATACGGTTCGGCGACCACAGCCACGTGAATCGACCACTCTGCCATGCTCTGGAGCAAGAGATCCTGAGCTCTAGCAGAGTGGTTGATATTGCCCTGGAGGAAATGGTAGAGCGCCGTTATGCGCAATCCATTCCCTCCGCACCATTCCTAGGCCGGGAGTCGGCCGAAAGGCAGCCAGGCTGCGGAGGGGGTAAAGAGCCCCCCGCAGCCTTGGCAGCCCCTCTCTTTTTTCTTTTCTTGCTGGTGGCGGGCGCGCCACAGGCCTTTCCACCCGCTCTGTGCCCGGCGGGCCTCCCTGCAGCTGTACAGAGGCTGCAGTTTGGCGCCGCGGAGCACTGGGCCGCCTTGTGGCCGGCCTGGCCGCAGCGATAGCACTGCTCGCTGCGGTCAATTTCAGCGGTGCACCGTGCCCTGACATGCCCAATGTCCAGGCACCGGTAGCACCGCATGGCCCTGGGCTGCAGCAGCTTGATCCTCGCTGCAACCCAACCCACCAACAAACGCCCACTGTCAGCGACTTTATTCGCCGCCGCCACCGGGCACCGCACCCAAATCGTGCCGAGCCCGGAAGCGTCGGCGCGTATCTCGCCCGTCCGGATGTCTTCGGGCGGACATCCTCCAACTTTGGCGATGGCCGCCACGACCTCAGCCGGGGTCGTCGAGTCGTCCAGGCCATCGACACGCAACTCCACGGTCTTCATTGGCCTGGACACCCGGACGTCCTCCGGGTTGAGGACCTCCCTCAGCTTGGCGGCCAGGATGTCCGCCTTTTCGCCGCTAGAGGCACCCGACACCTCGAGTAGCCGCGCTCCCGTAATCGCTGGCCTCATTTTGAAGCCAGACGGTGTGCCGAGGTCGGGGAACGCGACATTCGCTTTCGCCGTTGTGAGGACCGCCTTGTAAGTGATGCCCCTTTCGACGGCTCCGGGCTGCAGCGTTATAACCACAGCCGCGGAGCGTGGGGCTCTGACCTTAGGCGGTCCCTTTACTTTCTTCGGTGCCGGTGCTCTAGCGGGCGTCGGAGGCGCCGTCTTCTTCCCATGACGGCGGCCTCTTTTGACGACCGTCGCCCAGGCCTCTGTGGTAGGCCCGGGCGCGGCCGCCGGCGGTGCAGCCGGTGGCGCTGCTGGTGGCGCAGCCGCCCGGGTGGCGGACACGGACGTACCCTCCGCGGGCTTGTTGGCCCCCCTCCCGGACCGGCTCGGCACGGCCGCCGCGCCCGCCGCTGGCTGCTGAGGAAGGAGGTTCCTCCGCTTGTCCGCAGCGAGCGGCGGGCGGAGGTTTCGAGCCGGGAGGAGCCTCGCCTCTATCGCCTCCAGTCGGGCACCCACCATCTCTCCACACTGCATCATGCAGATGCGCGCGATTTTTTCGATGTCTGCATCCGCAAGTGCAGGCATCGAAGATGGTACCGGCGATGGTCTCGACGACAGTGGCACCTCAGTCGAGGAGGCGGCCGCGGGAGCTGCCCTCTGGTTGGCAAACTGCCGCTTGAGGTCCTCCAACTCGGATCGGAGACGGCCATTCTCCTCCCATAGCTTCGCCGTCTCCTCCGTGCTAGTGCGGTTAAGGAGGACCTCAACCGCCTCCCTTATGCCTTCTGCCGCCTCTTTAAGAGCACGCGTGAATGTGCCCTTCAGATTGCCCGACTTGGTGGCAACCCTTAAGACAACATCCACGCCGTCCAACACTTGGCGGCTAAGCGCCACCGCCGATACGCTCCCGCCGTCAGCCATGCGAGCAGAGCGCCGCTCTCGGGCCTGTCGGGCCAACTCGCTGACTTCGTCAGCCGCGACAGTCTTTTGCTGCGACCTCTTTGCAGCATTGGCCTCCGCTCTATTGGCTTCCAGCAGGGACACAGTAGAGCCCCCGCCAAGGTCCGCCACCGTGGGCTCGAGGGCCACTTGCTTGGACCCCGAGTCATTCTCTGCGCTGGGCACTGGCGTGTCGGGGCGCTTAAGAAAGCGCCCCAGAGAGTCGCGCGACCCCGCTCCACCAGCAGCGCGACCCCGTCCTCTCCTGCCCTTCAACACCTTAGCGGGTACGTTCTCTTCGCTGGAAGAGAACCCCGCGTGCTCTTCATCATCATCCTTGCGAGCGTGCCTCTTCCAGAACTTGGACGCACGCTCAGCCCCCTCCCATTTCGTCCGCGAGCGCTTTGAGCTTACGCTCGCCACGCTCGCCACACTCATCCTATCAGATGTGGTGTCAGAATCTGACACCACACCCACACCCATCTGCTCGACCAAAACGATCGGCACCTTCTCTGTTTGTTTTTTATTTTTAATTGTATCCATATGAATCCCACGAGTAGATATAGGTCAGAATGTCCGCCTGGCAGAGCCTAGATACCAGGTAAGCCTACATACTGCAGAGTGCGGCAGGTGCTCTACAGGGGAAGCGCTAGCGACTGGTCCCCCACCAGCCACTCATCCTCTCGCCGCGCTTCAAAGCTTAGGATTAGGTGGTTTTTTATCTTAGAGGTAGCCTTCCTCTGGGCCAGGCAATTAAGCCAAGCCCCCGGCGGCGGCATTAGACATGCCTCCGTTCGCTGTCCGGCCAACCCGACTCAGCGAACCCGCCGAAAGTTCTCTCGTTGAAGACAACTCCTCAACGAGAGAAACACGCGCCGCCTTGGTGCGCCTGCACCGCAGCGGCATGGTCACGTCAACTGTCGATCGACTATCGTCGATCGATCAGGAGCGACCCCGTCCCGGTATCTCTCTTAGTCTGGTCTCTCACTTGGGCCTTTCCGGCATGAGTAACTCTACCGGCAGAGCCCCAAGATCATTGAGACGCGCAAGCCCCACCACGACGACAACGTGGAGACACCCTCGGTGGGGACCTAACCTAACCTAACCTAACCTAAACTTTTCGGTTAGCTAACCTAACCTAAGCTATAATTACCTATCCTTACCTTTAAAACTTTTTATAAAAAAAAAAACAACCGACTTCACAAAATACAATAAAAAAGTGAAAAATAACTTTAGTTTCGGAAGTCGGTGTCTTTTCTGCTGTATTTTCATAATTGACGGAGTAATCGCGTAACAAACATACCAAAAAAAAAAAACATACAGTCGAATTGAGAACCTCCTCCTTTTTGAAGAAGTCGGTTAAAAATATATTTACAATGCATGTGCTCGAAAAGAGCGTTTTCCAGGCAGCCAAATTGTGCGGAAAGAGCCACTTTTTCGCAATGGTGCTTTTTACTTTTCAGTTTTTAGGGTTCCGTAGTCAACAAGGAACCCTTATAGTTTCGCCATATCGGTCCAACTGTCTCTCCGCGGCTTAGCTCAGAGACTCTTAGTACTGGAAAGCTGTAATTTGGTATGGGTATACAAATAAATCACGCCGACAAAATGGTAAACCAAAGTGAAAAAAAAATTTTGTTCTATGCCGATAGTGACATTAAAATGTAAATCCGGGATGGCGGCTGGGAAAATTTTGTTATGTTTTAAATCGTACGTGAGAAGGAACTTCGTTCCTGACGGGGGTCCCCCGACCGCACACGTTGATGTTATTACATACTTTCGACATAATGTGATCTAGATTTTCTAGAACAATTCGTAATTATTTAACTTCAAATATGAAAGAATGAATAAACAATCGCTCACCAGATGATTACAATAGTACATTACTATTACTGTCGCAGCCTGCAACTGACGCATTGATGCACGATCTTGAAAATGTGGACCGAGGCACACATAAGTGAGTTTATCAATGCTTGGTTGCGGCCAAGACTTAAATAGTACTTTTCTCAAATATGCGCAGAAATTCAAACAGAGTAAATTATAATTTCCAGAATCAATGTCGGACCATGATAATTTTTCACGCGCCAATATGTTCACTTGTTTATTCTTTTAGGGAAAGTGCGTATTTACGCAATCAGGTTTTTTACACCAGGTTTTTACTTGTCAGTAGGTACTTACGCCGACCAAGTGACGACCCAAAATACTCGCAAGACTTCAAAGTATTTTGCTCCGTCGACTCTCGACGCGATTCTGCTCCTTATTTATATGAAGTTACGGATCAATGTTCTGTGCAAATATTTTTACTTTAAAGGTTTGGAAGTTTTTTTTTTGTAGACGCAATTCTGCTCCTTATTTATATTACGTTACGAATCAATGTTCTATGCAAGTATTCTTTCTTCCGTACATTACTGTCGCGGCCTGCAACTGGGCTATTGATGGACGATCGTGAAAATGTGGGCCCAGGCAAAACCGTGGCACACATTTTGTATAGAACTTTTCTCAATCTCACAATGCGCGGAATTTCAAACTAAGTAAATTAATTATAATTTCCAGAATTAATGACGAACAAGGATAATGTTTCACGCGCCCTTATGTTCATTTGTTTCTTATTTATTTTAAACGGGTTATTCCCAAAGTACCCCATTCTTTTGATCTAAAAAGATAAAAATCTCATACATTACTTCCCAAGTTACTCCAAGGAATTTGTATTATTAAAAAATACTTATTATTTTATTCCCATTCTGCTCCATAGGTATCTTGAATTATTCTCAAAGTACTCCACCGATTATTCGTTATCGATCTTCAAACTGCTCCATAAACAGCTCTATTTGCAAAACAAATCGAAATTTAAATAAAATCTTTTCTCAAACATGCTTGGAAATTCTAGCATTATTTTGATAAACTTCTTCGAGATAAATCAAAATTGCTGTACTGGTCAAAAACAAGTGACGATGCGGTCAGTGTGTCGTCTTAAGGGAATTATCTGTTGTGTTGTGTTATTTGAAAATGGAACGAACTTTTTACTTCAACGCGCAACGCATCAAAGATTTTTAATCAATGGGACTCACGTTACTCTTTCACAAATGCGATCATGATCCTTATTGGTAAGGTTGCACGGAACAATTTCCTATGAAAGTATTTTTTTACGTTTAGGTTTAGAAGTTTTTTTTTTGTAAACGCTATTGTAATCTTTATTTCTATAGAGTTGAGGATCAATGTTCTATGCAAGTATTTTTCTTCCACCAAGTCTTGGTTGGAAGTTGGACGTAACCTTTTTTGCATACGCGATTGTACTCCTTATTTGTATGACTTTACAGATCTATTTCCAATGCAGAAAGAAAACACTTGAAAGTATTTCGAGCCCTGGTTTTTGGCACTGGTGTCTAAAGGTGGCTTGGCCCTGGTACCTACTCGATTTTACATAATAAAATAAATAATTTGTCTTTTCTTTCAACTGCGTAGTAATTTTATCTTATCATTCATTTATCATATCACTGTTTTTAGGGTTCCGTACCCAAAGGGTAAAACGGGACCCTAGTACTAAGGCTTCGTTGTCTATCGGTCGGTCGTTCTGTCGGTCTGTCGGTCCATCGGTCGGTCGGTTGGTCGGTCGCCTACCCTACCTACCTACCTACACTCCCTACCTACCCACCCTACTTACCTACCTACCGTACCTACCCTACCTACCTACCCTACCTACCCTACCTACCCATACCCTACTTACCCTACCTACCTACCCTACCTACCTACCCTACCTACCCTACCTACCCTACCTACCCTACCTACCCTACCTACCCTACCTACCCTACCTACCCAAACTACCCTACCTACCCTACCTACCCTACCTACCCTACCTACCCTACCTACCCTACCTACCCTACCTACCCTACCTACCCTACCTACCCTACCTACCCTACCTACCCTACCTACCCTACCTACCCTACCTACCCTACCTACCCTACCTACCCTACCTACCCTACCTACCCTACCTACCCTACCTACCCTACCTACCCTACCTACCCTACCTACCCTACCTACCCTACCTACCCTACCTACCCTACCTACCCTACCTACCCTACCTACCCTACCTACCCTACCTACCCTACCTACCCTACCTACCCTACCTACCTAGTATGGACCATACCATAGTTGGGAAAAGGCTAGGCAGATGATGACCTACATAAAAACCATATAAACAAAAACAGTATGTACGTAGAAACCGCAGCACTTATAAAACATCCACGCGAACAAGACTCTCTGCAGCGAGCTAGTCTAGACACGCACACTATTGTAATTTGTTCGTGATTATTTGCACTAACATACACAAACGTACGTAGTCGGTCAATAGCCGGCGCGGAGCACGGAGCGACACAGCCGTCCCGTCTCAATGCTAACGCGCGACTGCCACGCGCGCCCGCGCAGAGCACCTCCGAACCTGTAGCTATAAGAGGGGTAATTAAAAAAAAAAATTGTTTAATTTACATTTCTGCTCAATATCTGTAGTACTTCTAACCATCAATTTTTCAGTATAAAAATATTTCCAAAATATTCTCAACCCCGTTTAGAAGTATTAGGGAAATATTAGCCAAAAATTGCATTTTGTTAAATATTTTTTAAGGCAAAAGTATTAGTCATAAAAAAACAAAATTGCTCAATACAAAATGTTGTACATGAATCTATGGCAAACATATATTTTTTTCAGATCTTTTAACCAAGCCGTTAATGAGGAGTAGGCTTTTTAAAGTGACCGTGTGTTCCGTGTTACGGTACTAAACGGGACTAAGCGCCTTAAGGACTAAGTGCGGAAACCAAACCCGTAACATGGAAGACAAAACCTTTTATTTACCTACAACGAATACGACAGAAACAGTGAAACTAATCAATGAACCTTCTTTAATCAAATGTCTCCCTAGCAATCAAGAAAACGCTAATACAAAGAGAATGAAATACCCTTCAATACGTTAGTTATGACGTCACAAAGGATATTTGATACGCTATTGAAAGGGTGAACTTTCAAATTTCCATATTCAACGGTGACATAATTACAACTGAGAGTCGATCATAACAGTCTGTAGAATCGAATAGAGGTCGCTTACTTGCGATCGGTACCAGAGGGCACGAACACGAACGCTCGACGTAAACATAACGTAAATTTGATTTTTGAATCGAAAATACATAATAATATCTAAAAGTACCTAAGTAGCTATTTGGTTCTTTTTTTTGCGAAAAGTAAAATAAAATTAGTAACTAGGTATAAATACCGATGACCATTGGGGTGGACGTGTTCTTGAGTGGAGACAAAACTAACATCAAGAACTTTACTGTAATCGGAATAAAGTTCAAAATACAAAAACTGCAGACTCGAAGGTTTAAACCATGTCAAAAGAAGAACCGTGTTGTGTAATAAGACCGATTTACTGTATGTTTGTAATAACTTCTTTGTACAGAACCAAATGCAGATGCCACTTCTATTCCCTTGTAAAGTTTCCTGTGGACTCGATCGAAGTGCGGGCTCTCGCCAATAGTTGTGTGAAGTTGCTTAGTAATTTACATTTTGCATTGAGTGCAATTAGCTGTTATAGTTCTAAGGACTTCTTTTAGTTCTGTGGAGTCATGTTTGTTATTGTAGTGTTCTAGCGTTACGTGATAGAAGCAGTAGGTGCTAATGTTGTAAATAAAAGCTTTGGATAGATACAACAATATATTATATATATAATAATATTTTTATATATAATATTGTTTCTCTTCTACTCTTACACACGTTATCTACATCTCTTTTATCTACTTTCCTATCGCAGGTATGCTAGAAGAGATTTCTTTAGAAATAAGCATTGCCTTTGTACGTATTTTTCTGTTCCTTTCTTCTTGTCTGTATTTATATGTGTGCATAAATGGTTAAATATATAAATAAACAATAATATTGATGAATAGAAAAAAATATCAAGTTCATCAGACTTATCTATAACAACCATAGCTCAGTTGTACTCCAAAGCCCAGTACTCATGTTGAGAAAAATCTATGTTCTCCATACTGTCTTATAGAAATCTATCCAATCGGTGCGGTGGATTAACTTTCCTATCTATGAATCGGTTCAGTGTCATTCTGCGCTTGCCTGACGACAATATCGTGCCCAAAGCTCCCAAATCCTTACATATTATAAAACAAAGTCCTCCGCCGCGTCTGTCTGTCGTCCTGTTCGCGATAAACTTAAAAACTATTGCACCGATTTTCATGCTGTTTTCACCAATTGATAGACTGCTTCTCGAGGAAGGTTTTAGTATATAATTTGGCGGGCGAAACCGCGGGCATCAGTTAGTGTACAATAAAATCAACAAGAACTATAAATTTATAAACTTACCCTGAATAACTCTTAAGCCATGGTTACAATCCCTCAATTACGCCGAAACAGAGCAAATTTTTCGTAACACCAATTCTACGAGAGGCACTCAACTTCACCTTTACTCGCGATCCGAATCAACCTTTCCTGAACATTCAATAAAATTTACACACACACACACTCATACACACACACTACAGGCACACACTTCACGCACACACACAATCACATATTTTGTGCTACTTTAGTATTTTTATTACTCCTTTGTTAATCTAATTGCATAAGTTTTCATTAGCATTTCCTTCCGAGAGAAGATACTGGCTCTTGTAACACAGGTTAAAATCCCGTAAACAGTGTTCAAACAATGGTTTTTATGGAGAACATGTCAAACATGTTTTGAAATGAATAAACAAAACTAAAACGGAACTAGAACGACAGCTTTAATCTCCGAGTTCAAACGTTTAGGGGACTATCACCCCAAATTATCATCAAGGGCCCTAATTTCCCTACTTCACCAAATTTTCACCCCTAAAGAAACAACTTCAACTGCAATGCTAAACTTTGCCACCCTATTTGCCTCCTTGCCCCTCGCATTCATAATTTTAATATTCCATCAGCGAATTCCTTCCGACCCGGCGGCGTTGCGTTTATTAAAAAAAACTCCTATATATAATTTAAATATTTCTTTTAAAATAATGTACAAGTTGAATTCATTATTAACAAAAAAAAAAAACTTTTAAAATTATGTTGTAATAAGTGCTCAGTTGTATGTTGTAATAAGTGGCGGAAACAAAAAAAATAAACAAAATTAGGGGGAGAAAGAGATGCAGTATGACAGATATTTTTTCTTGTTAAAAAGCAATGGACTGTGAAAAAACCACAGGCTGTAAGAACAGCCTGTGTTTTTTTCGACAGAGTTAATTTTCCTTCATATTTTCCATTTAGTCTTAAGAAACCTCTAATGCATTTATGTATTTCAGCAAATTAGGCTTCTAGTAGTCGCCACTTATGGTCAGACCGTGCAAATAAGGGCGGCCGCAAGTTACGTCCGTACCTAAATACAGTCGCTCAAAGGAGGTCAGTACAGCGCTTGCTCATTTTTAAAAACGATTTAGGCTTCAGAATAAATCGGCGGGTGACTGTGATTGAATGTGAATATAGCCACTAGGCCCGTGTTCATGGTGGCTCGAATGCGACGATTTCATTGACGAGTGAGTACCAAAGACCTCTTAATAGCGAAGCAGTGACTGGCGACTGTTGCCTAGTATACAGTGGTTCTTTGTATGAATACAAAGGCTCATTATTACAATAACTTGTCTTGAATGTCCTTAAAGGACAGTGGTTAAGGCTTCGCCTTTCAAACACGAGGGTTCACATCTGGGCAAGCAAGTGAATTTTCGATTCTTATTAGATGCACTTTCCAAGTTTATCTTGGACATTAATGACATCGTTGAAGGAAAACATTGTAAGGAAACCTGAACTTGTGGTTTATGTAAGTCTGAAATCGCCAACCCGTTTTAAACAAGCGTGGTGATCAATGCTCGTGCCTTCTTTGTATGAGAAGAGAAAGAACGAAGAAAAGGAAAGAAAACAGGTGTTTGTCACAGAAACACGTGTATACAAAAAGATAACAGTAGGTACTTAGTCAGCTAAATTAATCAAATTAGATATCTAAGATCAGAGGGCCTAGACAAAGTGACATTCTATCAGCGATAACGATGATGGAAATGCCAAAAATGTGTAGGACTGACGTAAGTTATCGAAAAGCTTATGTCAATCGTTGTAGAAATACGAAACGCTTTGGAAGCGATTGTCACTTGTCTAGGCCCTCAGGAGTACTAAAGAAGAGGCATTTGCCCTGCAGTGGGGTACCTAATAATAGTCTGGTATTATATAATAACTTACTGTATTTTCAATAAAGTTATAGATAATATTAATAAGGCAGCAATTTAAAACTGACGTCTTTTATTCAGAAAATATAAAATATATCGAAATAACAACGTTGAAATAACATTTCCAGCGGAGTTCTTTACGATATTCCCTTACATACTCCTTTCCTTGAAAGGATAAGAAATACAAAAGTAACATTTCCGCAAAGCAGGTAAATCTAAAATGTCTTACAAGATATAAATCTTCTGAAGAAAACAATATCATTATGAAGAATATACATGAAAAATAATCCCAAACATTACTTGCCTGGTGCAAATGTCTGACAGTTTTACGGAAAATGTTTATGACAGTAAAAGTGAAATAACATGGAGATTTGAGTAAAATCCTTTATCTCAACATACACAAGAAATTTTCCTGCTTTTTTGGGGTTTCAAACAACTCTCCCTATCACTTTGTTGTCCGCCAAGACCCCTTTTCGCAGAAATGGATACCGGAACTGGAAAATAATGATACATTTATTATCTTACGCCCTTTTAACATTTGAGTACACAGGAACTTCGAATTCAAAGAGCCATACTCACCTTTTGCTTCGTCAACATTCATACATCTGTTCAAACACGTGCACCACTTCACCATGACCATTTTCTATTTTGAGAAGTACCTGGTACTTCTTGATATGAGGCACACTGTCCTCCCATATCTATTAACACTGCAATTTGAAAACATTATTTTTAAAAGAGTACCCGTGGAGTTTCTTGCCGGCTCTTCTCCATAGGAAACGACTAATTGGAACCGTGCAACTGGCTTCTAACGTTTCATAAGTGCCCATGTAGGTTTAGATGAAATAAAATATTTTGATTTTGATGTTGACCTTTCATCAATTTAATGAATTATCTCAACAGGCTTTGATGGTCCCAAAAAATAAGTGAGTTGTGTATTTACAAGCTGACAGGCCACATGATGCGAAGTGCTAACCGCTTACGGACACCAATGTGACATAATGGCGGTTTGTGGTATGTTATGAGAGCTTTTCGTTACTGTGTTAAATGTTTTATACTACACTAATGACCCGTTTCGCGCGGGTGCAATGTACTGATGGGGTGACGTGTCAAAATAATAATAATAATAAGCCACCGCCGTATCTCTACGTTGACGTCGTGGTGGGGCTTGCGCGCTCCGTACTCTAAGTATGTGCTGGTAGAGTTTACTTTGCCGGAACGGGTCTGGGGTAAGGAGCCAGACCAAGAGAGATACAAAAACCCGCAGGGCAGCATGTGGCGAGCTGTTGGGCAGTAGCGACCCCACGGACCCTACCTCCCGGGAGAAGTCTTGTTCCTCACCTCTGGCTTGCCTTTATTGGCCGTCTGGAGTGAACACTGACGAGGAACAGAGCTCCCACCTCATTCTTGCCTGGATTGGCCGGCTTGAGTGGAGATTCACAAGAGCAAACGTGCTCGGAGGAAGGAAGTATTCCAGTAAGATGCTGGTAGGGATCTTGACCGTACTTCCGGGATTGTCCTGATAGCCGTGAAATACCTCTCCACCCCTCGTAAGCATCTCAGGACATGTTGCCTCCTTGTCGCTACGTCACTATGTGCTAGCGACCGTTTTCGAGGGCCCATGATTGAGTGTGCAAGTCACCCCCCGCCATTTTATCTGTGTATTTTTATAAACATTGGTCAGGCAGGGGCCATAGTCTTTCCATAGTTCAAGGTAACCAGTTCACTAAGCTACCCAAACCCATAATCAAATATCTTTGTTTCCATATCATGCAATAGTCCTACGCCAATCGGGGATTGTCTTTGGGTGCACTTGTTTAGTGCAAACAGGGATAATCGTCGGTTGGTGCCTCATTCCATTAAAAGTGTCTAACGGGCCTCTGCGAGTTGGCTTCGGCCCCTCGTACGCCTTCCAAAAGACCGGGACCCCATGGTTCCGAGATATTTAAATATATATAAAATAATAATAATAATAGTCCTCCAGACAGCATTTTCGGCCACGGCGCCCAATCTCAACGGAGACTAGCCTTCGGCGCGGGAGATATTATAGTGCACAAGTGTTTGCGCA
This sequence comes from Lithophane semibrunnea, assembly GCA_947363905.1. Classification (NCBI taxonomy): domain Eukaryota; kingdom Metazoa; phylum Arthropoda; class Insecta; order Lepidoptera; family Noctuidae; genus Lithophane; species Lithophane semibrunnea. The sequence goes on along the minus strand of OX376210.1, from coordinate 6,661,890 downwards.
GACACAAGTGCACTCTCTCTTCCCTCACTCTCATAGTCCGATGGGACGGTAATCCGACACGACCGGAGAGAGATCAGGCGTAGGACAACGGCTTAAGGTGCTTTCCGAGGCACGGGGGTATCACACCGCCAACTTCCAAACTCCGGGCTGTTACTACGAAATTCCTAATGGAAAAATCCAATAACACTTTGCCCGACCCGGGAATCGAACCCAGGACCCCACGCTCTGCAGTCGCGCTTGCGACCACGAGACCAACGGGGCAGGTATAAACCATCCGGAATAAACCTAAATTATGGTGAAAACTGCAACAAATCCATTGTGTACTACACTTTCCAGAGTACAATGGAGGGATATTCCACAGGTGACAATTTCATAGACAAGTAAAAATAGTAGTAATAATGGTACCTATGGCTTGGTATGGCTTATACCTTGAATGGGAGGTCCAACAGATAATAAAAGAGAAAAGTAGGGGTGGGGGGGGGAAGGTTAAAAAGTATTATATCTATCTATCTATAATTAAAAAGATGCTAAGCATGTTTCTTTTTTTGTTTAATGTTATGTAGACATAATTAATTTGTATTTTTTTTTTATGTAAGCGAATGCATATCTTTCCTACAGTAGGACCATAATACACGGATAGTTGCAAAATAACTTTCACTTACAAGAAATCCTGGGTGTACGAAAATAAATTAAAAGAAAAACTTACCTATCCAAAAGAGACGTTTTGAATTTCTTCACATATTTTCTGGTTATGATTCGAGAATACAAATGTTATGAGTATGTGTATATATTTTGTCTGGAAACCTAAGATCGTCTACATAAAACGTAGACTTGAATACGAAATGTATTCGAGCCGTAAAATAACATACTATGTAAGTAGGTAGGTACTAACTTATGAATACCTACATATTTACCTAGTGTACTGTACTAGTGTAGTATAATGTAGGTACTAATAAGGAAATACACATAATTGCTGTAAAAAACAATTTGGGAGGGATACTATGAAATAAATAAACTCTAGCCAATAAATGACAAAAATTTAAAATACCATTATCTATAAAAACGGAAAAAAATCATGTTTGTTGTATGGGAGGCCCCTTAAATATTTATTTTATTCTAATTTTTAGTGTTTGTTGTTATAGCGGCAACAGACATACGTCATTTGTGAAAATTTCAACTAACTGTCACGGTTCATGAGATACAGCCTGGTGACAGACGGAGAGTCAGACAAATAGCAGAGTCTTAGTAATAGGGTCCCGTTTTACCCTTTGGGTGCATAACCCTAGAAAGAAACAGATTTTGAAACCGAAATAGCTCTTTAATTAAATAAAATTTCTCCTAGAGATCAAACTTAGAATGTAACATTTTCGACTTTTGGAATTAGACTGATACTGTTAAAATAACATCACGCCTGTATTCCCCGAAAGGTTAGGCAGAGGTGTACCTACCTGTAGTAGTACACCCACATTTCCCCAGTCATGTGTAAGTCCCATGTAAAACGCGGGCGAGCCTATTGCCATCAACCGAGCACAAATCCAGACTTCGGGCTAAGTAATACTGAGAAATTCGAAAAACGCTCAGCAGTAAAGCTTGTGACCACTAGACCAACGAGGTACTGATATAAGTATTTCCAATCTAAATACTTATCGATTACCCAAGTTTTAATAAAAAAATCTAAAAGGATCGCAATCAGTTTAATGCTAAAAGTGACTTTAATTTATATGAATCCTCAAACACTAAAGGACTTTTCAAAACCACTTTATTTTAAGTAAAAGTGGTCACTTTTAGTTAAAATAAGTGGTTTTGAAAAGTAATTGTTCCACCGAAGTTAAATTTATTGTTGCATAAAGTTCATTATGCTAGCACTTAGTACTGGTTAACCGAACAAGACGTAATTTACGTAAGTCTGAAGTTAAGGGTTTATAATACCTCAAATTGCTTTGCATGATCATCCGTTATATCGAAAATACTACAGCATTCATTTTGAAATAAAAAATAAATATTCAAGTTTAGGATTAATGTTAAGGCGAAAGCTTCAGGGTAGCTCGCGAAATTCAAATTTTCTTACGTTTTTTTTGCAGGTCAGTATCCGGTTGTATGTTGATCTAAAATATATAAAAATAATAATAAAATAACGTTTATTTTCTCCACAAAACATTACGCATGTACAATACACAAATGTGTAGGTAATACAAAATACACTGAATGTCGTGGAGACTGGAGCCTGTACTAGGAATACCTGTGATACAGGTCTCCAGGCCTCCAAACAACTCCGGACAAGTCACAGTTATACAAACACAATAATAGATTACAATGCTGGGATGAAAGATAAAAAACAATGTATGATGAATAAATTAAAGATAAAAATCAATTCATTAATTAGACAGCAAAGTAACTGTGTGGGTGTGGGTGTGTGGTAAGTGTGTGATACTCCAAACTGGTCTTCTAAATCGTAAAGGTAGGACATTTCGAGCTGCTTTTTCATATTTATGAAATGACTTGTAAGAGTCTCTCTGTGGTTTCATAATCGAGAGATTGAAGCCAATTTTGGACTTTAGTTTTACAATTGAATTTGGATAACGTGGCAATGCTGCTAGCCTTTTGGGCACCTTTCCCATTGACAGCGATGCGGACAAATTCTTTGATGCTCAATGAGCCCCTCCCCTTTATTTTTTCTTTTTAATTTTGTTATATATGTAATTGTTTTTTAGTTAATTTAGTATAATAAGTTACCCAATATATATATTTTTTTATTTATATGAAGTCAAAAGATTCAAGCAAGACTAAACAAGAACTTAGATTAAATCTCAGCATAATCTTTAGTCATTTGGATAAAGAGTAAATTGAAATGGCTTTATTGATTTTGTTGTAAAGGTAGTCTCCTAGGAAACAAAATAATCTACGGTTAAAACTGGTTTTGAAGGACCTTGATTTACAGACTGTGTGTTGGCGTCTCTTGTTACGGATTTCAGGAGGATTGTATGGAAGTTGGGTATGCCTGCGAATGATAGTACTGAAGATAAATAATTGACGAACTGTCAGTATTTGCACTGCTGGTAAAGTTCTTTCGTTGGAAAAAGAAAGGGAAGCTTACGACTTACTTTGAGAACAGCTCTCTGAGCTCTTTCCAACAATATGATTCGCGGTCGTATCAAATATTTTATATCATCATCTGCCTAGCCTTTTCCCAACTTTGTTGGGGTCGGCTTCCAGTCTAACCGGATGCAGCTGAATACCAGTATTTTACATGGAGCGACTGCCTATCTGACCTCCACAACCCAGTAACTGGGTAATACGATACCCCTTGGTTAGACTGGTTGTCAGTCTTTCGTGCTTCTGACGAGTCGTAACGACTGTCAAAGATCTACAAATGACAGCCGGGACCAACGGCTTAACGTGCTTTCCGAGGCACGGAGGAGTCTCGATATGTGAAAATGGTCACCCATCCACGGACCAACCCCGGCAAGCGTAGCTTAACCTATCAAATATTTTATATATAGAATCATAATCATAAAAATCATCAATACAACTCTCTGTGTTCATAATTATAATCCTATTGAATGACTATTTCATGAAATCATGACATTAGAGGATTATTCTAACTTAAGGAGTTGTATTCCCATTAATTTATTCGTTCATTTCGTTTCCTCATGATTTCACCGTTTGGCAGAAATAATTTACACAAATTACATTGCGTGCCGAACTTTGAACCTATCAAAAATCAAAAGTCATTTATTCAAACTAGGCTGAGAATCAGCACTTTCGAACGTCAAAATTACATGAGACAGTCCCCCAAAAAACCCACCCTTCGCCACTTTTTGTGGTTTAGCTGGGAAGAAGTGGCGCAACAAACTCCCCAGCAGTACGAAGTCGTAAGTCGCGGCGGTTCTCACTGGGCCACTAGTGCTTTACTTTAATAACCTCTAAATGGAGTGAGGAGTGATTTATTATTGTCGCATAGACAAACATCTATTATATATCTATAAAGCATTTTAAGGTCCTACAGACTAGGACATTTGATATTCATGTTTAGTATAATTATTATAGCCGGGCCTACATTATACAGAACATGAATACCAAATGGCTCATTATAACCACGATACGGGTATAAAAAACGATATCCATAAACAATTTAGTTCATATCAAGATGTCATTAACCTAGCTAATGGCAAACTATTACAAAAATCTAGACTGAAAACTTCTAGAAAATATCTCGCAATATAAACTATACATCAGAAGATCAGCTCTACGCAAAAGCAGAAAACTTTTTACAAAAATAAAAAAACCGACTTCCAAAAAAAAACACGAAAAAAGTGAAAAATTACTTTAATTTCGGAAGTCGGTGTCTTTGCTTTTCAATTTTCCTTTTTTGCCACCGACTTCCGAAATTAAAGTTATTTTTCACTTTTTTTGGAAGTCGGTTTTTTTTTGTTACTTAAAAGTTTTTATTTTTCATTTTTTAGTTGTGGTACTTACCCCACACAAATTCGAATACCACTACCTGTTATGTAAATAACAGTGAAGGAGTAAATTAAGTTATCGTCTAGATAAACTAAATGGGAAAAATACGTAATATTGAAGCTAACTCAAAAACTACGCAAGCAAAGTTAATAAAATTTATATGGGACTACCTCGGAAGTATAACCTACCAAACAAAAAATATTCATCAAACTCGATTCATAATTGGCGGAGTAATCGCGTAACAAACATACACATAAAATAAAAAACAGATGAATTGAGAACCTCTTCCTTTTTGAAGAAGTCGGTTAAAAATAAAGTCAGTGTAGGGCAATGATTTTGGACACAACAAAATTTGATAGGGTGGCAAACTGGCTGACTGCCGACATCATGGAAAGTGGTTACAGTTACTTTTAACAATCTCAAGCCATAATAAGTTTGCTATTAGGCTTTGAATATGGCATAAATCTCACTAAGATATTTATGTACAAAAGACAATCACTTATTTTCCCGTATATAAAGCCGAAATCAGTCAAATCTCAATTAGACAATTAAAAGGCACTTTTTACGGTAAAAATTAAAATCTAGTTGCCCCTTCCAAAAGGTACTCATTTATTTATTTTCAACTTACATCCATCATAACAAGGAACTATTGCGATAGTGTACATATCTAACTCTTATCCTTACTTTTATTTCATTTTAAATACTTGTGTATTTTTATGTTAATAATAAGTAAGGATAACTGAACCTGATGCCGATGGGCTATTAGTTTTTACATTTTTAAATATTTTTATAAGAAACAAAAAAAAAACATTTACAAATATAAAAAACTAGTAGCCCATCGGCATCAGGTTCAATTATCCTTACTTATTATTAACATAAAAATAATTAAATTGTGTAACTTATTACAAATAATGCATTCTTTGTGAACTCACTCAGAGACCTATTCTGTTGTACTCTGAGTCAGAGTACAACAGAATAGGTCCGTGTCTAGCTACGAGATTGAAAGTGCGAACTGCGCGCATCAGGTAGTTTCGTATGAAGAAGAATGGGTAAGAAACTCTATATAAACACTGATCTTCCCAAAAACTTCGCACGATTTATTTTGACAGCCACAGTTACCAAACCTTTTGCATTCAAATGCTTAGTGTAACTAATGAGTACTGCAAGATTTATAGCCGGGAAAGCTCATTAGCCTATGTGATTTATAGTCCTAAGTAACGATGCTAACATTTCGTATGTAAATCCTCTTTTGGTATTCAAAGAAGCCTAATGTGTGTATTGAAAGAATTGGGGTTCACTTTATTTATATACAATTTTATTTGTATACAATTTCAGTAGTTAATGAACCTGGATTAAATAATAAGGTTTGATTGAAGTTTCTGCGAGTACTAATTTAATTTGAATGGCCGACATTAGAGTTACCTGTTCAATTTGGTACATTGTACTGTTTTAACTGACACAAGGTAACATCTCAACCAATTTGACTAGTCTTTTCCCAATTATGTTGGGGTCGGCTTCCAGTCTAACCGGATGCAGCTGAATACCAGTATCTTACATGGAGTGACTGCCTATCTGACCTCCACAACCAACTTACTGTGTAATACGATACCCCATGGCAAGACTGGATATCAGACTTTAGGGCTTCCAACTACCCGTAGGTAACGATTGTCAAAGAATTACGAAATTCTAATTTTAAATCACATTAAAGATGTTTTTCATTTTATATATGAATTTAAAAAAAAAACCGGTCAAATGCGTGTTGGACCACGCACAATGTAGGGTTCCGTAGTTGAGAAGAATTTATCTCAAGCAAACTTAACATTGTAGCTGAAAAACAAGTTCTCCCATATGTTCCAACTGAAAATGTAAGTTTGTAAAGTGAAAATCTGTAAGTTTCAACATGTTTGTACGCACAATATTGGGATTTAAATGTTTTTTTATTTTATTTTAAGCCCACAGACTTCTTATTACATATAAAGGTTTTCCTGTAATCTATAAAAATAGAACTATTTCCAATTTTCGTCAATTATTTTCCAATTACAATTTTATAATAATAAAAACATTTTTTTTTTGGAAAATTACTAATATTTACATTTGAATCTTTTGAAATGCAGATGAAATTTTACCATTTATTCCCTTAAGGGCTGATTCTACCAAAGATATCTTTTGCCCGTGGAATAAAAATGGCGTCTGACAGTTTTTGTATGGAAAAACTGTCAAAAATTCAAAATTTATTCGCAGGATAAGACTTATACTCGGTATAAAACTTTGGTGAAATTCGCCCTTAGTGAGATATTGCGTAAGAAATTATCGAGGACAGAGTTTGTTTACACTTTCATCAGATTTTGAACAGACAGTACCTATGATTGTATTGAAGTATATTCTTTACTTTAGCCACACAAAATAATTGATGGCCAATTATATTTGAGCCATGTATGTAATTATTAGAATCTACAAAATTAGGGCTACAAATGTATGGTAGAGTTTCAATATTGGTAGTAACTGTATTATTAGGCAGACGTACCAACTAATTAGACAAATATCAATGATACTAAGCTAGTCTTTACGCGTGTCATGATATAAATAGGCTCCAGATGTAATTATAGGTCTGTTATGTTAGGCAACATTATTAGTGACAGCTTTGACATTAACTATTTACTGAATTTCAAAATGGTTCGGTTGTAACGGCTACACGAGGCAGGGTGCTCACCGAGGTTTAAACAATTTTGTATTAATTGGTAGACGAAATTATATGGGGCAAAGGTTCTGAAGTGGTGCCCGCGTACCGGAAGAACCCCCACAAGATGGACCGATGACCTGGTAAAGGCTGCAGGAATCCGCTGGATGCGAGAAGCACAGAAACGGTCGAAGTGGCGGTGCTTGGGGGAGGCCTATGTCCAGCAGTGGACGTCTTTCGGCTGAAATGATGATGAATGATGAATATTCACACATAACATCACGCCTGTATTACCCTATAATACGCCTATAATAGTACACCCACATTACACCAGTTATGTTTAAGTACCATGTAATAGGGGGCGAGCCTATTGCCATCAACCGGACACTAATCCAGACTCCGTCCGCTACTACTTAGAAAGTTCATAGAAAAACCCAATAACAATTTGCCCGACCCAGGAATCGAACCAAGAAAGTTAATTTTGGGACACAAAATCATGGTGTACTATAATAGTGAGCATTGGTAGTGAAAAAAAACAGTAGTCGATTCACGAAAAGATTGGCTACCCCTCACCGTGACACGGTGAATTTCATTTAACGAAACCGTTCGGGTGGGGTCGCCATGAGTTCGGTCTTAAAGTTTCAAAGTAATTTAACTATAGAAGACTTTTTTTTTCATTTTTTGTGAAGTCAGCATCGGATCGATTTTGTATAAAACTAGCATAGTAGGAATTTGGTGAAAATTCTAGCCTGTAACGGCAAGACGAGGACCTCTTCAGGTTTTCGCGAATGGCAGATAAATTTCCTAGAAACAGGCGAGATCAAAGTCAGCTCTGTCTACATAGTAGTAGGACTGCACTTATGCGCAAACATGTGTTTTGCATGACCCCCATTATTTATAATAAGTTACCGAAAACTTGGAGAGAGCTTAATAATATACAATTGAAGAAACAACTAGTCATTTCTAGCTGACAAGGCATACTATAATATTAAGGAGTTTTTGACAGAACCATTTATTTTGACATAGATTTTATGAATTATTTTTATTAACTGTTGACATTTGTAATTTACTCAAGTTTGCTAAATTAATGATAATGACTTGACTACCGAAATTTTATTATAAACAATCACAATTAATCATATTTGGAAGCCATATTTTTTTTTTTTTTTTTAAGTGGCGATATCTGAACCTGTATTTTTTAAATGTTATCCTGCATGCACGTTTTTATTTCTGTATGTGTACACATGTTTGTGCAAATAAATTTATCTTATCTTATCTTATCTTATCTTATCTTTTCTTTTCCTGTTTCACGTTGTTTTATTTTATTCTATTACTTGTTTTACTGATTTTGTTAGATTTAATGTTTGTTCTTATTGTTATATTTCCCGTGCGTGTCCCAAATAAAATATTTTTCTTTCTTTCTTTCTTCTTATTTTGATGAGAAACTCTTTTTTGCTACGTATTAACAATTTCAGACTAGAATTTCTCACGAAGTTTTATTTATTTATTTAAACTTTTCGCACTAAAAAAGGTACAAAGGCGGACTTAATGCCTGAGGCATTCTCTACCAGTCAACCAAGGGTGGTGAAGAGATTAGATGGCAGGTGCTCTAATTGAGAGGAACAAAGAGAAAAATAATAATAATAATATATCGTATTGCATTATAAATAAAGCAGGTTTACAGTACATAAATAAGCTATAAACTTATTATACATATACTTACACATATATTTACTATAATAAATACTATAATATATATATATATATAAAACATACATGATTCTACTCTATTTATTTTGAGAAAAAACTCCGCAATTTCCGCTTAAATGCATAACGACTGGTGGCCGTCCTGATATCAAGAGGAAGCGCATTCCAAAGAAGAATGGACTGAATATGAACAGAAGAATGAACAAAGTCAGAAGTATAGAGAAGGACAGAGTAGGAGAAGATTGTTAGAAAAACGCAGATTCTTAGTGTGTGAAGAACACAGATATTGGAAGTGAGAAACAAGATAAGAAGGAGGAGTGGGAGAGTTGAGAACGGAGTAAAGCGTGGTCAAAGCACGCAAACTTCTTCTTTGGCGAATGGACATCCATTTGAGCTCAGACCTATAGCTCGACACGTGGTCATATTTCCTAAGGTTTAGGAAATTTTCACGGTGAGATCTATACAGAAAACCAATGCAGGTCTCTTATACACCTATTACTGGTTAGTCAGTCAAGTTGTGCATTAAAATAGCCTTTTCGAGTGGCAAAACAAATCACACTGACAAACCCTGGGCTTTTAGCCTCGTTACCATTTTCCTGACTGGCTTATATTTGAACCATAGCACGAGTTATTTTTTAATGTTCATACCAATACGAAGGAAAACGCGCTCAAGGCAGAGCAACGGCAAGATGGTCAGACGCGATCAAGAAGGTTGCTGGAGGCAGCATCTATCAAGCGGTCCATAGTGCAGAAGGCCGCATAGCTTGGAGACGCGTCATATGTGGTCGCGATACTCAGCATTGAGGGAACGACGACAAAGAAGAAGATACCAATACGAGAGTCAAAGATCGATGTATATGACAACTTTTTGCAATAATCTTGAAACGACTGTTTATTTAGACAATTACACGTCTGTTAATATTATCTGATATTACTGACCTTTTAGAGTTTACGCTTGTAACACGTAACAATCAAAGGTCAAGAATGTAGTCACAACATTCTACGAAAAAAAAAAAAATGAGTTCGTGGTAAATAATAGAATTATACTCCATTTTTCATATTATCACATTACATAACAAGTCTTTATCAGATAACGTAGCTCTATTTAGGACTCACGTAAGGATAACACAGATTTCGTTATTAAACGTGAATGTTTGCTTTCTGATCGCTTACCAATAATGAAATTAGATGAAGTTTTCAAGGCACATCGTTCCGTTTCTCCTAGCAAATAGGTTATCTATCTATAACTAATATCGCTAAGTGAGTAGCGTAGAAGTTTCACGAAAAACTATGTTAGAGAAAATGTTAGAAGTTAATGTAGCTACTTCGTTTTACGAAGAGGTGTTTTCCATTAAGGCGAAAGCTTCAGGGTAACCCGCGAAATTCAATTTTTCCTACGTTTTTTCCAATTTGCAGGTCAGTATCAGGTTGTATGTTGATTCAAATATGATTCGCGGCCGTAACAAATATGGATTTACAGAATTATAAACATTAGAATCTGCAATACAACTCTCGCTTTATGTAAAATACTGGTATTCAGCTGCATCCAGTTAGCCTGTAAGCCAACCACAACATAGTTGGGAAAAGGCTAGGCAGATGATGAGAAGTCAATTATAGCCATTTTAAGTGACGGTTTTCATGTTCCAAGTTAATAGGAAACGTGTAGATAATATTCTGTTTAAGATGGACATAAGAACATAACTAAACTATTACCGTTTTAGTACCGGACCCTAATAACTGCCATATAAAATGAACCCCTGTCCGTAAGATCAGAAGAAAACCATAAAACAGTTGTTTCACTCAATCTAAACGTAACCAATATTATAAGAAGTCATATAATATAAGTTCGGTATTTTACTGACATTCGGTATTATACCGGTGTTACATATATGAACGAGTAGCAAACCAGCCGTCGGAAATTCCCGTTTTATACCGGTTTTTATGTGCGCCCTAATACGGTCTGGGATATGTGGCCTGTCTTTATTATTTCCCGTTGTGGAGGTCAGTAATAAATCATCTTTGCCGATAGAACGGTAAGCGATACATACCAAGTTATATACTGCTGTATATAAGATGTTCTTTTATATATTTCGTGTTTATGACATTTATATTAACGTAGTCTGGTTAGTTTGAGTGTTGTGTTATTGTGAGGTTAGATAACGATTGTGAAGGAAGACAAGGAAACCGGCACTAAACTATTAAAATTAAAAACGCTGTTCGTTGGTAAGCGCATCACTTCAGGGGGTCTACTCCCTAAGCACTAAACTTTCGTTTCGGACGGAGTTACGTGCATTTCCTACGGTAGTAGGAAACGCAGACCAATTAAAAATCCGCAAGTGATATCTCTAGCACTTGTGGATATCTGATTGGTCCGTAGCCCATGATTTGACAGTTGTTCCTACTAGAGATGGGTAGCACACCTCTTTAAAATGAGGATCGTGCGAGGCACTCTTTTTACAAAGTGTGCTAGCACATTGTGCTATCACGAATGAGGCGAGGCTGCGGTGGCTTGTGAGCACGAACGTGCTGTGAGTGAGTCAGTGAGTCGCGTGACTCGCCGACTCACCGAGTCGACGCGCGAGTCGCGTGTTTGCTGTGTAGTGAGTAGTGACGACAACGCGACGCAACACGGCACACATACTTTTTGTTTTATAATGTTCGTGATAGTCCGAATTAGGTTATTACGGGAATAAAGAAAAGTTACCGGTATGATTGATTTTGGGAATATTTCGGTCTATTTTGTGGCTTTCTTTGTAAAACAGGATACTCCGGATTGGTCGGATATTTCGCAACTGAAAAACACCGTAGTTAAATTGTAAAAATCTTAACAAGTCAAACACAATTTTAATAAATGAAATTGTTATTTAACCACTTAGTATTTTGGTTTGCGACTTCGTCGCCTTACAAGTGACCCTAGAACGAACGTGCGTTTAAAATTCGGGACTCTGTCTTGAGAGTTACCTAAAAGCTGCACTTGAGGTTGAAATAAGCCATGTAATCTCAAGAAACTGAACGTAAGTAAAGCAGTGAATACACCTGAACAGAAACACCAGCATTTAATGTCTCCATAACGCCGTCAAATGAGACCATCACAGCACCGCACACGACAGCACATAAAACACACTTGAATTTTACATCAAAACTTTAATACAACATAAAACTCGACTCGAGCAATAAAACCGAACTATTGGTCCTTTAAATACACAACAACCGTCCCTTACCTTTGCTAAAACTCAGATCTTGCGAGAAATTCGAGCAATATCCCTGCCATGTGTTGTCAAACATGCAATATAAGATGTATTGCAACATCTTACGGCATCTCGTAAACCTCTAAGGGTCACCTAAAGCTACGACTACACGGGCAATTTTTGATTAATTATTGCCCACATAGTTGCATAGTTAAAGCAATCTGGTTTAATTTTTAAAATTAGATGGCTCTCGATTGCTCAGTTATGGTGAGGGTATCTCTAGCAACAATTGTTACTAGAGATTTGCTTGAAGATGTAATGATATTTAACTGACACTATATAATTGGGCAATAAAGTTGCCTGTGTAATCGCACATGATACTGTGGTGGTACCAATCTCTAGCAAAAATTGCTGCTTAGGATCACAATAAATGGCGGGATATATTGTCTTGACGTTATATTAATAAAAAATTGCCCGAGCAATTTTAGTTACCTACCCATGTGACTGCACCTTAAGGAGCACCAAAGGGATATATATATAAATATATTTCATTTAGAATGTGTCGCAGTAGTGACGTCTAACTCGTAAAGTCGTCTGCAGTAGAATGTTACACAAGATTCCCTTCATTTGTTGAACATCAATTATTTGAAGGTCGTGTGGATGGGCTGTTGAACTTTGACTTAAATTATTGATTGTGTAAAGTCACGCTTTGTTAGTTTCGCTTCTTAAATGTATGATTCACGTCTGATGAAGCGAATCGGGGTTCTTCGAAGCGTGAAGGGACGGGGCAGACGGGATTAACCCCGACGTAATACGCGTAGCTCAAAATGAGTCGATTAATTTAATATAATGTGACTACAATTTTCACCCAAAATGATTACTAATTTAATAAATAAACAATGTTTTACACGAAACATTACATAATTGTTCAGTGTACGTTTATGCATGTTGTGGTGTGCGTTTAAATTCCGGGACCTGTTGTATACGAGTATAGTATGTAAAACGATACTATTAAGAAATTGATCTTTTCTTAAGGGGGAGTAGTTTGACAGCAAAAAATCATATTTCACCCGCGCAACCCTTACCTACCCCTCTCATTAAACACGACGAAAACAAAACACAATGCCTTCCCGCCAGCAGAAACTTTTCGTCTGGCGTTTATAGAATTCGAATTTCAATCTTCTGTAGTTTATTTTGCTTATACGATACGCTAAGCTTGAATTCAGAACTATAGATCATGTTCATGTTTTGGAACTAGAAACTCAATGTTGACGTGAAAAAGTTCAAATTTAAATGTTACCAAATTTTATTAAGACGTCTTTGTGGAAAACTGTGTTACCAAGTAATAAATAGAATGCTATATCGTGGATTTCTCTCTTTGGAGGATCGTGCAAAGTGATACCCAAGTAAAAAATAATATTCGTATAATGAATTTTGCACTGTATTGTGCAACGAATATGGCATGTGTCATGAAAACCTTTCCTGCGCCAAACGCGAACAATCCCCTTCGAAAATATTTGAAACATGTGAAAAAGAGGCCGAGTTCTGTACAAAAGAAATAAATGTAGGATTGTCGGATTCACCACTAAAAGAATTGACATCTATTCATCTATGTAAATGGGAGCCAAAGTACCAAAGGGACTAATTATAACAAGGGCCCGAGGTACGCGCTCAGTACCTGCGCTGTGTTTTGGGCGCGCGCCCGGCGCGTTTTGGACGCTCGTCAAATGCAACAAGATTTCCACATTTTGTTGTAACTTTGGAACAGTGTTTCTTTTAAGTTTATTACTAATGCGGAGAAAATGACAAGGAAAAATAGTGAAAAAGGAACTCGCGTCCAAGCGTCAAGGGCACGGTTAGGCTTCATTTACGGAGACGCGAGGAGTCGCGCGTGGCTTTGGGCGGCGCGGCTCGCACTGAATTCAAACATATAGCATTGTATGAGTGCGTTTACGGAGACGCGATTTTACACGCGTTTGTTTGAAATGGAGCGTTTTTTGCGGCGGAGCCCGCGAATGGCATAGCCGCGTCACACGCGGCGTTTCATCACGGCGGCGCACGCAGCAGCAATGCCCGCGGCATACGTTCTCCCAGTCTTATTTGTAAATCGCACAACGGAGATGCAAGTTGAGAGTGGCAAGTTGCGACATGTGCAGGCCTAACGGCGCCCGGCATGGGCGCTCGCTTAGACTGCAGCGCTTGATATAATTCGTTACATAGGAATTCATACAATTTTATTGAGCGCCCGAAACGCAGCGTACAAAATGCGCGTCTCGGGCGCTTGTTATAACTAGTCCCTTAGTAGAAAGTTTAGTATGGTCCCTCTTTGTAACTGTTGAAATTGTAGCTTTGAAAACATGCCAAGTTGCTTTAGGCCTCATTTACGGAGACGCGGGGCGTGGCGCGTCGCGTGCAGTGTGGCGTCATGCGGTGCGTCTGACGTTTTTTCTGTTTACGGTGCGGCGGCGCGTGAAGCGGCAGTTATCATCCCACGCGTTAACATAAACATATAGCAATATACGTCTTGATTGTCGCTGCTTTTTTTTGGGGTTATAATATATATTTTTGAAATGTGCTAATTAAAACCTTTCATTTGATACCCAACATGGTATGATTAAAAAATATTTTTTGTTGTTCATGATATGTCACCTAGAGGGCGCAATTTTCAATTTAATGTGTCTTCATATAGCCTTTGACCAGCGGACGATCAAGAAGCTTCCAACGATACCTCATTTGTCAAATTGTGATGAGTCTTTTAGAAGATAATATGTGGGAACAGACATAGATAAATACATAGAAACCGGTCAAAATTATAACCCTCCTTTTTGCTTCGCCGTAGTCAGGTAAAAACTAAAACCCAACTACGACAAAAAAATCAACTAAAGAGATATAAACAAGACATCACGGACAGACAAATTAAAAATCCGGAGTCATACGGAATCTGTTCGAGTTCGTTCGTTATACCAATAACTGAAGAATAAAGGTATTATTCTAAACAAGTTTTATTTAGGGGCGGTCAGTCGCTCCAATTGTTCGTCTAAGGGTCACCTTACAAGAAGTTTGTCAAAAAAAGTGGGAGTAAACGAATTTGGATCCTGAGTAAATCGCAATAAGATTTAATCTCCAGTGCGAACTTTCAAATGAACGTAGAATGGGCTCGTTGGCTATGTTGTAAATTTTCTCCGCAAGAAAATTCACCGCAATACAGAGCAATGGCGCTAGTTGTACCTACTTCTTTCTATACTCCGTGCTACTATACCAGTCAAAAATCTGTCAAATAAAATGTATGTCATCTTGAGTTTTCAAATATCAACATTGAATTTTATATGTTTATTTAGACTCGGTATTTATTTATTTATCAATCAATAACACTTGTAATATTCGTTTTGGAAGTGGTTTTAGTGTTTTGTTCATGTTTTCTATGTCTCAGTTTCTTTTGTGGAATGTGATAAATTACGAAAATATTATTTACGAAAATAAATAATATCTCAGCGCAGCTAAAAATTTGAGCGTAGTCCTCTCGTCTCAACAGAGCAACGCCGACTGATTTGTGAAACAAAAATATGCTTGAAGTTCCCGTAATATGCGACGGAAGATGACTTCTTCCACGAACTAAGAACGTCGTAAGTCCTACAAGCTTTGATTCGTAATAAAACCAAAAATAAAAGGAATAAAAAAAAAAGCCTACACAATTTTTTTTGCCTTGTTTTAATACATATAATCATCTAATTTTTATCATAATAGGCATTAGCATTTTAAGTACAAATCGAAAATACGTGAAAATTAGAGGTAACTTCGTGATATTTTCTTATCGAGAAAATTTTAATATTTTGTGTTTCTGTTCCACAAAAAGTTTGGAAATATCATGTAGTTACTCATACTATTTTTATTTTACACCTAAGTCTTATCAATTTCATGAAAAATCAAATTGAAGACAGGCAATTTTGCTTACTACCCGCCCTTAAACTGCAATTTAAATTTCACGCGAAAAACGCCCTTTTTTCACTCAATATTGTACCTACGTACTTTTGTATCCGCTTCATGCAAGGCACTCGTTCCATAGTGAACAATTTTACACGCAAACATATTTTTGTACAGTTATATTGTGCTTTATACTCGTAAAAATAATAACTCGAACGCCCAATACCCAAATTGAAATGCATTCCAATTTCTTTTAAATTACTTGAAATCATAAGCAAAACGCGCTAAAAGATTATTTTTTTAGATTTGCTCACACCATTAACATTTTTTTAAATAAAATTATTACAATGCCACTGCAAAATAATAAGAATGCTACTCAAACTGGTATCAACGAACTCATCCAGATATTAAAAATAGAACGATTTTCCTTTTTTTTTTCTGGATTTCACTAGTTGCCAGACTTTGCATTTACAACCTAAAAACCTCATGGGAAATGTATCGGCGTTCGGTGATTAAAAAGAAAAATTCAAACCAAAAGGTTGCAACGAAACAATCAGAATATTATGGGTTTTTGAGCAAAGAAGACGTGTTTAAGAAGAAATTCAAGCAAAGGTTTTTCGTTTATTTTGTAGGGCGTATCATTTTGGGAGATATTAGGACTTTTTAATCAGACCAATATTCATAGCTAGGGTTGATAATTAGACTAATAAAATTGGTGTTTCGAGAAGATTTCGAATAAAAAGAGCAAGTTAAATAAAAGCTTGTTAAAAGGCAAGCAAACTTTATTTTTAAATTAAGTTTTTAAGATGAAATCTGTCAGTTTTTAAATCAAGATAAATCACTGAGAATTATTCTCAAATTCTCTGATTGGACCTTTTTGCAATGTATCATTATATTCGTTGGTAACTAAGTTATTGCTCTTGTCAATTCGCCAAAAAATAGCCAAATATTTATGTTTTCTTAGCGACAAGGTCACATGCGTAAACCATAATCTTGATATATATATATATATATTAGCTTTATTTTATTTATCCATACAATTAAAATTACATTCTTAATTATGTTTAACAAAATGTTTTATTATTGTATGGCCCCTGTTGGGTAAAAAGCCTCCTCCATATTTTTCCATTTTTGTTTGTCTTGGGCGGTGTTCATCCAGTTTGACCCAGCTGTTTTTACAATATCATCAACCCATCGTTTCTTTTGCCGTCGTCTTTGTCTTTTTCCAGTTGGGCCGAGCCACTTTGTTGTTTCTAATGTCCATCTGTTATCCTGGTACCTAGCTATGTGGCCTGCCCACTTCGACTTCAGTGTCATGGCTTGTTGCAGTGCATCCGTGAATTTTGTTTTGTTGCGTATGTCGGCATTTCGTGTTTTATCTATTCTTCTTAATTTCAGGATACTTCTTTCCATTGAGTGCTGGCACGAGAGTAATCTTGATATATCCTACATCTAACGCCTTTTTCCCATGGGGTAGCCAGAAACTACAGAACGCCACCTACTAAGATCCTTATATACTCCTTTTGGTTCGTTTACATTCGTTGCGAGTACTACGCACCTGACCTTTCTAAAGAACAAAATTACGTCACCAATAAGGTCAGCATTATTATTATTATGTCCTTCTGGGGCGTGACATTCCGGCGTTTCTATTCACATCTGCCTTTTGTTAATCGCCGTTTATTCATCTCTCAGCAACTCAAACCGCAATCTAAATATCTTGTATTTCCATCACCACTTTCAGATATCCTTGCCTTTATTCAAGCTACCGTAAACGGCATCCTCCAACTAATCCGGCACATCACGGCTACCGGTTCGGTTCGAACGTACCTACAGTACAACTATTTTCTTAATGTCCCTCGGGAATCATCGCATTTCCGAATACAAACGAATGCTAATTTCCATGTCCATCAATTATTAGAATTATAGTGTATAATAATTTGAATTCAGAACTAAGTACTTTATTGTTGTTTTGTTTTGATTTCCGTGTGAACTATATCCCTTGGTTTGTCGGGCCAGCGATATAGAGCTGTAAAACTATTTTCCTTAAACTATTTCCTAACATTTTTAAAATAAATTATACTAAGATAAAAGAGTATTAACAAGTCTATATATTTCCAAGTCGATTGAGAGCGTCCGGCCTACACAGTGCAAAGGGCAACTAATAGAAATTCGACGACTGATGAAACACGAAGTTTGCCGAGGGACATTAAGAAAAAAGTTGTACTGTGCATCTACACGTTGCGTGCGGTTACACCACATACCACTACACGCTCAGTGGACTGTGTCTATTAATTCAGTTATCGGACTAGACTTGTGTTGTGTTAGTTTGTTTTCTTAGTTATGGCTGTAGTAAGCGGACCTAGATTTATTCCAGTCAGGTTTACCTGATATTTTTGGTTACATACATAATTCACGCCTTCTTCTCATGGGGGTAGGCAGAAACTACATAATGTTACCTGCATTGCTATTCTGTAACCATCTCACCGTGAAAACTTAGGTGAAGTTAGCGTGGAGTGAGCTGTCATTGTCATCGATACCTTCTGATGCGAAGGCAGTGAAAGTTCAATTCAAGCTCACTTCACCTAAGTTTTCACGGTGATAATTTTATAGAATAGCATAACTGTTACGATCCTTACATACTACTTTTGCTTTTTTTACGTTCATACATCTGAGGGGAAATTCCCGTAATGTAGAACGTTCGCATTCGCATCTCATTCGCAATCTGTCAAAAACACATCAATTTACCAACATTTTTGACAAGTTTGACAGATTGCGACTTGCATGTGAACGTTTTTTAGGTGCGAGAATTGGCCGCTAGGTCATAGACGCACGCCGATTGCGATTTCTTTCTACGCATCTGACCTTTCTAAAGAATATCACCAATAACTTTTTTTAATTACATCAGAATCAGTATCATTTTATTTGCTATGAATGTAGGTACAGGTATATGATGTTGTACATAAATTAATAAGATCGGCTACAGCAACAACGGTATCACTATCAACTATCTCGTTGGCAGAGCGCAAATGCTGTTTATATGGTTTCTAGGGTTAAATCTCTAAATCGTAAAATTGTGTCTAGGTTTTATTGTATTTTTTATTCTTGTAATATACCAGTCTTGAGCCTGTAAATAGTTATCTCACCGAAGACTAAAAACTCGTCTTAAAGGCAATAAAGTCCAATTACCACGCATTTTTGTTGTGACTTCAGAGCAATGAACCTAGATTTGGATGGATAACCAACGGGGGTAATTAATAAAAATATAAATGACCAAGAAACACCAAAAAATAACGTTATTTTCATTACAAGATTTTAAAAGTTTCTATCCGACACCGTGCTCGCTAGCGAAACAGCTGACTGACTGCGGGAGGGGCCGCACTCGCGGCCGGTTAGGTCACGTCCCGCGCCCCCCACCTGTGTTGAGACGCAAGTTCGTTGCCCTAGCGCATAGGGTGAAAGGGTAAAATACTCTTGTGCTAAAATGTAATAAAAAAAAAGTAATATTCCATTGATTTTACGTTCAATAAATGACACCAAACCACTGGTTTCAAGAATTACGGTGTTTACCCTGTATGAATAGATATTCATTATGAAAATTCAGCCGCATTCATTGCATTGTTTAAGTTGTTTAAGCAAACAAATTTTTCAAACATTCGAAGCAATGGATTAGGAAGTTTCTTTAAAACGCTTGGGTTGTGATTGAAAGGGTCTTACGGAATTAGGGCGCAGTTTTTTAAAGAAGAAACTGCGTATTATAATTTGTGTACGTCGTATAGTTTCTGACTAAATCTCCTGTGACAAACAAACAGTGTAGTCATTGCGTCCTGTTTCTTTTACCCAATTTTGCCACGACACTCTAAAAGGGAATGTGAGATCAAAGGGTTATTTATACCCGACGTAATTATGTTATTAAAATGAATAGATTGCCATGAAATTATGCGCACGTACATAGAGATATCTTAACCCACATCTTAACAGGAAATAATAAGCTGAATTTGCGTAACTTTTTACATATTTCCTTATTTTCCTTAAATTTTCTACATTCACATATGGTATGGTATACACGACAAAGAGTATTCTATCCCTATATTCTATTCTTAATTTCAAGCTAAGATCACCCAATTTTTAAAGAATTCAAACTCATGATTTTGTTATAATACTATTTATATACAAGGTGTTATTTGAAATAACGAATTTTGCACCAACATCTCTATACGCTCAGAACTCGGCATCAAAAAGCGTGTATCTGTTCTAGTTCCACTCAGACCCTCGCCCATGAGATGAAGTGATCAATTTAAATTCACAGTAGGCGATCCCGTGTATAACAGCACTAAAAAAACCAAATCGGAGTAGACGGCAAGAAATCGTGAGGCACAACTACATGAAAACCACGACCGCTCTGACAAGTTTGCTACGAAGAAGAAGAAATCGAAATAACTGAAAACCTTTTAAGGGTTCATTGTGCAAATTATTACGAACAGCTCTATGGGATCAACCCAGAAATCGCTTTTCCTACATTTTGTCGAGCTACGCGAACATAATGATGAATAGGTACCGTGTGGATTAATCTTTATCATTATCATTTAGTTATTGCGTAATATTTTTTAAATGAGCTGCATTTTAGAGCTATTTTAAAATTTAAATGGTAAATAGATTAAATTAGTTTCTATTTATTAGAATCCGAATTTATTACCTATACCTTTTATATCCGAATATCGAAAGGGTGATAACCGTTATGAAAAATAACGGTTATCACCCTTTCGATATTCCGATATTTATTATAATGTTTTAATAACTACATGGATTATAGAAGCGGCCCGTACACGACGCAACCAATTACAAACTAGTGAATAACACGATAGCAAGTCGCGTCGTGTATGGACTACCATCTCTTTGAGAAGCATCGTAGACGATCGGCCTTAGCCGTCATCTCCAAAGTCACCCCTTTCTAGCCATATAATCTTTCACACAATAAATTTTATCAGCGCAACTTTTCCGCTCTGTGTCAGATATCATTTCATTCTGAATAGGGATTGTTCATAAATGACAGAATGATTAGGTTCTGGGCCATTGTTAAGAGAGATTCTCACGACTCGTAATAAGAATTCACTCGTAATAGAAAATGATTTTGCTTGAATACCATTTTGTAAGCTGGCAACATAAAAGGATTGCCTTTAACGCGAAGGAACAAAGGAAGCTGTAATTATGAGTAACACTCCTAGTTATTGTAAGAGATTTGATAGTTCGTTTTCACGTCGTCTGAATACCAATTAAATTGTTATAATTGTTTTACTTTGAATTACAGTTTCAATGGGAAATTGTTTTATGATAAACCTTTGTCTTTAGCATCATAAAATTTTAGCGTAAGATTTAATATTATTCAACAAAAACCCAGTTGGTGGAACGCACCAAACATCTTAGGACGTATTTAAACATTCAATTTTGTTTCTATTTAGCAAAATTATCAATCTGTAACTTACATAATTGATAAATCTACGAATTACATAACGCATTGTTACCTTAATAACGGCAATGGTACTGACTTAAAATTATCTGGCATCATGTAAACAGCACTAGCAAGTGCCAAGCCAGGACAGCAAGCCAGGATAGTATACCGAGGTTCTAGCTTTGAAAAACTAGCCTCGTGTATCTCGGGTGTAGGCGCGGGAGCAGGTGGAAAAGCAAGCGATTTCAAAATGGCGGCTACAGACAAAACTCGCGCGCGTTTTCTACGAAAAGCATATGTCAGCACCAACACTGAGTAGCCAGTTAGTTGTAAATCAAACATAATTTATTTCTGCATAAATTACCTCGTAGGTACCTACAAAATCGTGTTAAATGAAATAACGCGTGATAAGAGGCAGTAGCACTTGAGTTATTATTAGGAGTTAACTGACCTACAATTTTTAATTAACTAGGTAGGTACCTACGCACGTACGTAGTTTGTATTTAAACGTAATTTACCGCACTTGGGTCACACCTCGGATGTTTAGTGTATCGTTGACTTGTTGCCTGACAGATTAGGAGTTGGACGGTCGATCATCATCTGCCTAGCCTTTTCCCAACTATGTTGGGGTCGGCATCCAGTCTAACCGGATGCAGCTGAATACCAGTATTTTACATAGAGCGACTGTATTATTACTTTCAATCGAGTTTGAATTATAATTTGAAATTGTTGACCGCAATATCGTGAGTATTGTGAACTAGCAGTTGCCCGCGACTTTGTATGCGATCCAGGACTTATGTCCTTCTCCAGGTCAAGGTCTACCAATCAATCTGCCTAGCCTTTTCCCAACTTTGTTGGGGTCGGCATCCAGTATAACCAGCACGCGTAGCATGACAGATTGCGATTGTTTATCTGTCATTTTCTCTACTCTTCCGTCGACAAAACCCGTTTCTACGGTGGTCATGCTACGCGTGCAGATGCAGCTGAATACCAGTATTTTTTTAAGGAGCGATTGTCTTCTGGCCTCCATAACCTAGTAACTGGGTTATACGTTACCCCTTGGTAAGACTGGTTGTCAGAATGTCGGGCTTCTGACGACCCGTAACGGCTGTCAACGATCTACGAATGACAGCCGGGACCAACAGCTTAACGTGGTTTCCGAGGCACCCCCTCCGTGCCTCGGAAAGCACGTCTCGTTATGTAAAGATGGTCACCCATGGAGTTGAATGGTCGATTTAACTAGTATATAAAGGGTGGTGCAAACTAGCGCTATATTGCGGGCGCGACAGGCAGTGCAACCATTGTCGCGCCCGCGATATCGCGCCAGTCTGCACGAGGCTTACACCCCATAAGGTTTTTTTTTCTCGTCTGATGGAAAAAACAATGCTCGCTCGAGTATTTTTTTAATTATATACTCAAACGGCCATTGTTATTTGGTTTAGTGATGTGGTTGTATGAATTTTAAATTCAGGGGTAATCGATGTTACAATTATATTTATATGTTATATCCGCGCATAGAGAAGATTAAATGATGTATATTGTGAAAATTTCCGTTTGTTTTTATTATGAAAAATGTATTCCAAATTGATACATCAGTTGAATAATTATGGCTTTATGTAACTGTTTCCGTCTAATACCCCTATGGGAAAAAGCGCGAGTACATGTACGTTATTAGTACTAATTAAGCTGGTAGCAGTCCCATTTCCAGTCCCTCTTCTCCGAGAGCGCTGTAATCCACCACAAGGACCCGCATGAATTCCGCATGTTTTTGTATTATTCGTCGTTATACACGGTTAAATTTTAGTTGTTTAAATCCTCTTAAAGTTGTTCATAATGATGAGTACAATGACCCGTTATGAGGATTTAAACGACCAAAATTTCACCCTGTATAGATAAATAGATCATCAAAATACTGGAGACGTAAGAAAATATGAAAACACATTTATGTTCTTAAAACAATAGTTAATAATTAACACCCTTCTTCCAAAAATATGTATACAGCATCAACAGTTTCATAAGCAGACCACAAATATATAATTATACTAACCAGCGATACCCGTTGAAAGGAAAGTAAAAACAGGGTAATTTGTACTCCATAAACATAGTCATACAAAAAACAGCCCGTGATTTCGGCCCGAGGACATCAATCCAACTTTTTAAATTAAAGCGAGCAAAGAAATTCAGGATAAACGCGAAATGAAAGAAACACATTCAAGTTTTACTGAACAATTTATGGAATCGCGATGTTTTTCCAACACTCAACATTTGTTTTTTTAAGGTTCCGTACGCCGAAATTAAATACTAAACTCTTTTTTTTCTGTCCGTTGAGGTTCTGTAGAAGTAGCTGTGTTCGGTTGGAAATAAAATCAAGTTCCAGCCTAATCTATCAAATCAAATCAAATCAAATCAAAATATTTTATTTCCCATAAACCTACATTGGCACTTATGAAACGCAGCTATGTGCACGGTTCCAATTGGTATTTCCCTATAGAGAAGAGCCGGCAAGAAACTTCACGATTACTCTTTTAATTAAAAATGGTTTTTACAATGTTTTCAAACTACAGTTTTAATAGGTTTGGGAGGACAGTGGTAGGCCTTTCAACAAGTACCAAGTAATTAAAAAAATAGAAAATGGTCTACAAATCTACAGTCTATTAAGCCTAGAACGTCCTCAAAATCACAAAATATAAAAGAATCTATATAAAAGATAAATAAAATGATAAAAACAAAAAACCTATATTTAAACCAAATGACATGATTGCTATTACAACTGAAACAAATCTGAATAAATATCCTGTCTAAAAAGGTCACAAATAAATATTTGAAATTAGAATTGTAGGTATATAATGTAAAATAACGAAAAAAATATGTTGAAGATGTTATGTTGAAGATGTTAAAAAAATTAAATAAAACAATCATCGTTTGGGAGCAGTTATTAGACATTTACATAAACACAGTACAGTAGCTATCTATCTATTTAGCCCATAATGTCCCAATGCTGGGGAAAGGCCTCCCTAAAAAGTCAATCTAAAATGTCAGATAAAATAATAGGTACCTTCATTAGCCACCACCATCATAGGGTCCTTCATTTTATACTTTTTCGACAAACAAACCGAACTTCATGAGGTTAGTACAACGCAGTATTAAAATACGGAACCCTCAATGTTCGAACCGAACATATTTATTTTTTTCGCACTGGAACAGGTTAGCAGAATGAGGTTGAGATAATACAGTTACTGAATTCAGGTTCTTGTTCATCTAATTGAGAAAACAATACAAAATCAGGTTATCTTAAAATAATCTTTAAAATTGATGTTTCTTTTATCTCGAACGAAAACTAAAACTTTGTCAGAAAATATCTTCGAATTAAAAACATAACCGATATTGTGGTATTCTAGTGATAAACGCATTAACGAGCTGACGGACGGAAACACATAGGGCCTTACCACAAAAACTTAGACACTTGTTCAACGCGTGTCTAATGCCAGTTTTATGTCAAACTCCATACAGATGTCATGTTTAAAAGGTGTTTAGGCTAAACAACTGATATACACGGTTTTGTGGTAATAAGGTTTACGTTTAACATTGTAAGGATGTCTACGCTTTATAGATCAGAATCCTACATCCTTCTTAGTCTAAACCCTAATTGCGTAATACACGATCAATCGGAATTGGAATCGGTTTGAAACAAATGTCTAATCTATTGCTTCATAAGTTCGTAAGTTACGTTGTAGAGCAGAATTAATTAATTGTTTCATACTGATTCCAATTCTAACTGATGATACATTACGCAATTAGGGTGCTGGTCTAACAGAATAGCTGATGTATTAAGCTATTCTGTTAGACCAGCAGGAGTAGCATGGCGCTTTCCATCACTACGAAGAATAGACATAGCTTTTTCTATACAAAGTGACAGTTCGTTTCTTCATTTTTGACATCCACCATAGGAATCTTTCTACAATCTGTCATTTTGTCTTTCATTTCTAACGATCTTTGTCTAGGTCTTTTTATATGTAGACTATTTTGGAAGAAAGTTTTCTATCCTTACTATCAAAATCACACCGACAACCGATAAATCCTATGATAAAACAAAGAATTCTGAGTCGAATTATGTAAAAGAGTGAATTTCGTAAAAAGTGCAGTTGACTCTTTCAATTTTGCTGCCGTCTCGTATTGTCTACTGTCTACAGGAAACGTCATTTTTGTCTACTCTTCCGTCGACAAAACGGTGCTCATGCTACGCCTGCTGCACCCTAATTGCGTAAGACCTTAGACCACAACCTAATGAAGTGTAAGTACAATAGAACTTACACTTCATTAGGTTGTGGTCTAAGGTCTAAGGTCTATAGAACTTCTGTCACTTCTCAATTTTCACAAATAAATGATTCACTAACTGTTTGTGTTTCAAAATATACACAAAATAATAATATTTCTTAAACAAAATCCATTTCAACCGATACGCCAACAAAATTGCAAACAGCTACAAGCTTTTATCGTTTTCTTAGAGACTTTCCACATTATCCGATGGAATATCATTTTCTGACGCCAGACGATCTGACATTGGGTTTTGTTAAATGTAAGAAATGATATAGTAGCTTTCACGATAATCGGATATGAAAGTTGGCAGCATGTCGCAACACTATTTGGTCTTCTTTGCCCAGTATTTGAACAATGGTTAACAAAATTGAGATTGAGGGAAGATGTGATGCTGCATGGTTTGTCATATTGTGTGGATGAATGAAGAACGACTAACAAAAGGTTACAAGGCTAATGTGAGTGGAAACGCCGGGAGCTAAGGCTTTAGAAGACAGGCGCGGTCCGAGGGTGGGGGTCCTGGGGGTCATGACCCCCCTCAAAATCATTCAAGCTGTCGAGAGACTGAATGATTTACGTGCTTTACTAACTAAAAACGGTAGGTACTTGAGCCAGATGAGCCACAGTGACGCCGATGGGCATATACAAAAAAGTTTTTAGAGAACTTATGAATTAGGTAACCAATTCCCCTAAAAATATTCCTCGGCACCAATAGTGACCCCCCCAAAAATCTTGAGCTGCGACCGCGCCTGTTAGAAGAACATATACGTGTATGAACGTAAACGAAACAAAAGGAGCTTGATACCGCGATGCGACGCGATTTTTTTAGAACAATTTCCAAGAAGTTTTCATAGAAATTGTTCTACTAGAGTCGCGTCGCATTGTCGCGTCGCATTGTCGCGTCGCGCCTTTCTGCGGCAGCCGATCGTACCACGTGGCTTTCTGTAGTTTCTTCCTACGGGTCCATGGGAAAAAGATAGTTCAGGTTTGTATGTACGTATTATAATACGTACAAAATCCAAAATGATATCGAAGTAAGTATGCGGTAGAGCTTATGACTGACTAACAACATCAATATCGAATTGAACCCAATGATATCCAACAACAAAATCGCAACAAATAGTGTGAAACCACCTTTAAGCTTCTTAAGAAAGTTATCAATAGAGTTGCAATCCAGCCATTTCCAAAGCCATTAAATTATTTCCATCCTGAATGGAAGAAAAACTTAAAATGCTGTTTATCAATCGAGGAAGCTGGAGGAAGCTTATACAACGTTGTTCAATAAACTGCGGACCTGTTGCAACATTGAGCTTGGTTTAAAAGATGGCTTTGTGATTTTGTTCGCGATTGAAATTCGGGTTTCGGTACTCGTTACTGGCTGTTGAATACTTTCTGTACCTAGGTACATACATACATAAACTCATGTTGTTTTATTGTGAATGTGAGGACTATGTGGATATTTATTTTTCGTTCTGTTAGTTTTAGGGAAGGTCTGGCAATTTGAGAACTTTATGCGACCTACCCAAACGTCCTTTCTTTGGTATTGTTCGTCGAGTCGTTGAGCTCCTTTAGTTCTGAGTTGAGCTCCACTATTACTGACAAATGCTTGCACTGACTGGACAGATCCACTCAAATCTGTGTGGTTCTTTCCTCAAAAGACCATTTCAGACTCTTATCTACATGGTCCTCATATGGCCTGACCAAGATTATGTCTGGACTTTAAAGGAGACGGTGACCTCTGAGTTTGTTTCGGCCTTTCTTCTCAGAGTAGTCAGATAGGAAACGCCGACCTCATCTAGCTTATTTTTACAACTTTTTAATATGACGTGTAAAAGTGATTCCAATATCCTATTTACAGAATAAACAATTTCATTTCATTTCATTTCATGCCTTCTTCCCGTGGGGGTAGGCAGAAACTACAGAACGGCACCTGCTACGATCCTTACAAACTCCTTTTCTTTCGTTTACGTTCATACATCTGGTCATACACGCATGCTGGTTGCGAGTAGGTACTACGCTCCTGACCTTTCTATGAAAGAAGAACATCGCCGATAAGGTCAGTAGGTATTTGACATTCTAGGGCGTCTTTTGTCAAGTTCACACATTCTACCTTGTAAATACCTTTTGTTAGTCGCCTTTTATTGATCCTGTCAACAGTTTCTGTAGATATAATATATTATGAAAAAAATAAAGAAAATAAATTTATTGGACCCAGGCACACAATATTTATACAAATAAAAACTTTTTAGAAAAAAAAAACAACCGACTTCCGAAATCAAAGTTATTTTTCACTTTTTTTGTGTTTGTTTTTTGAAGTCGGTTGTTTTTTTTTTGTAAAATGTTTTTATTTTTCACTTTTTAGTTGTGGTACCTCCCTCACACAAATTCGTATACCGTTATCTGCTATGTAAATAACAGTGACGGAGTGAAATAATTATATCGTCTACATACGCAAAGTGGGAAAAATACGTAATTATGAGTTAGCTTCAATAACTCAAAAACTGCGCAAGCAAAATTAATACAATTTATATGGGACCACCTCTGAAGCATGACCTACCATACAAAAAAAGAATCATCAAAATTGATTCATAATTGGCGGAGTAATCGCGTAACATACATACAGAAAAAAAAAAACTTACAGACGAATTGAGAATCTCCTCCTTTTTGAAGAAGTCGGTTAAAAACAAAGAACATTAAAATAGTATTGTGCGCCTCACGGCTGCGCCAAACAGGTCCAGTTCAGCATGAATGCCAGAAAACTAGTGCCTGACGCTGGTTTTCAACTGGACCTTATGTTACGAGGACGTCTTACAGATGTGAATCAGTTTTATAGTGTGTGTGTAGATGTTTAAATAAAAAATAGATAGATATGTGTAGCAAATAATAATAATAACTCCATTCGATATTTTTATAAAAATAATTGTAGATAGTTATAAATGGATTTTTAAGAAAAGAAGCAGAGTGATCAGAGTGCACAAGAAATAAGGGACTGTCGTCAATAAATAATAATCATACCTAAGTATGTAATTTCCTCGTCGTGAGGAAAATGGCGTGTCCTCGAACCAATCATTCGAAGTAATTGTAACAATCATAAACCGTAATAAATAAACATTATTAGGAAGTAAATTTTGAATTTAAAAAGAATTGATAGAATTAGAAATTAGGTTAATAATTATGTTCTGATATAGTTTTGTTTTCACGTGAAATTGACTGTCGCTCAATTTTCTCCGAACTTAATTTTGCTGCGATCCTACTAGTCGTTTCTTTTATCTTACAGTAATTTCAACAAACTAAAATATAATTATTATTGTCCCCTTATTAAAGCCTGTAGTCTCTTTAAATGTTTCTAGTACTACGAGCAAGCAGTTACCGTCGCATCGTATAGTCATTAGAACATAGTTTTATGAGTAGAAATACGATAAAAGACATCTGCAAAAGTTAAATGTTTTCTTCAAATAGCTTTGTTTTTCCCGTGGAAAAAGAAAAGAAAGAAAGAAAAATAGTATACGAAAACTCTTATTCAGTTTTGATAAAGTCCGAGAAATTAATTGACTGCCTAGTTAACCCCATATTCTAATCACAATTTCTGTCATTCAAAATTTTTTTAAGAACATAAAATACAATAGACGCAGATATATTTAGTAACCTATTCCACTTGACTATTCTTCAAGAGTCATAAAAAACCTGTAAGAAATCGACACGTGTTTCACCTCTCAACGAGGCATCTTCAGGATGACGATTGACCAATTGCAAACCAGAACGCGACGTGTTACCACACTGAGTGCTGGACGCAAATCGCCCGTCAGCCCCACTCAAGAACATGTCAAAACATTCCTTAGACAGAATATTTTATTTAATAATAAAATTTCTTTGAAATTCAACCCCACGTTAGAGGTACTTGAACTTCAATTTCATTTTAATATGTCTTCGATCAGGCGTACAATCTATTGTACTTTTTACGGTAATATCTACACATTTTGAATTTATTGCTTTGCAGTTTCCAAAGGTAAAGTAAAAACACGTATCGTTTGCATAAATAAATATCAATTGCATACAAAACATCGCATCGGGTTCATAAATTCAGTTGACAAGAAAAATAAACAAAAAACCGATTTTCGGGAGAAACAAACTGAAAATGTATTGAACTTTGCTCATGATGTCTAGGGTTGGCTATATTAGTAGACATTATTAAAGTCTAGATCAAAATAATCGATACCTCATTTCTTGAAATCAGCCAAAAAGTTTGCAACAATATTAGTCTTAAAAAATAGAAAATTGATGTTGGTTAATTTATAATCTAACCATTAATTTCCGTATATCGTTCTAAGTTTTTTTTTCAGTTCATAATTATAATTAATAAGGTATAATTCTATGCCTAACGTCCATTGTTTGAAACTTAACTAAAAGCAAAAGAACACCACTTCCATAGGCCGTTAACCCTTTAAATATAAAACTGACAAACCCCGACAACCATTCAGCCTCTTCACTATAAAAACTACAATGGAAGAGAAAAATCCTAATTAGCCGCACACTTCTAGGTTTTTGGAGCAAGGAAATTTCTAGAGTCTGACACAGAATTTTAGCCGAAACCGTAACTAATATTCGGCCACTCTTTTAGTTTCGACCGAAACCGAAACCTTTGTAAGTATGTAAAGTTTTTATGTAAATTCATATTATACCCTGAAAACTGTTGTATTTACAAGCCCCATAATATTATAAGTACTATTGGATAAGACCTGGTTTCCATCATGGGGACCAACAACACAGGAAGTATTTAGTTATCTACCATAACCTTCAACTCACGAACGCTAGTTTCGACTGAACCGAAGCTTTAACCACTTGTTGGTTGAAACCGAAACTGCGGTCGAAACCGAGTTTTAAGGCCGAAATCTTGTAACCGAAACCGAAACTTCGGTTTATCTCTATAAATTTCAAAGGGAACGTCAGAACGTCGTCATCTAAAATTTTTGCAAGAGCGCTACCCCTTGAAATAACAAAGCCAACTGTAATTGTCTGGCTGTCGTTTCCTTCAAATCTTAGAACTTGGAATGCTCGGACTGAGTAAGCTACTCGCGGTGGGATAACGGAAAAAATGCTCTCTTCTCCATTTTTATGATTTTCTAAAGTGGGTCGTTTGGTTGGTTCTACATAATTGGGCCTGTTTTTGGATTGTCTTCTTTTGGTGGTTCAACGTTTTGAGGAGTTGAAGTTGGTTTATGGTTTTTATTTTAAATTCCTCCTTTTTCGTTCTTCTTAAAATAAGATCTGTTGAAGAGATGTTCAATATCGTCTTTTAGGCCAGTATTTGCATATACAATGTTGCCAGTATTTTATTATTTTTGTTTTCCATTTGCAACCATTATACTGTTTTTGGTGTTCCTGCTAATTCATATGTCATCCAAGCTTTTTTAAACATGAACAAGCAAGCATATTACAAATTTGTGGATTTTATGTAGCCAAGATAAAAATGCTTGGAAACATGCTGGTCTTTTATAGGGCTTTAGAGTCTAGACAGAATCAAACTGGTTGCTAATATAAATTTAAGAGTTTAACGGTGGAGTTTCTTTCCCATTCTTCTCCTTATGAAAACTACTATTTGAAATGGCGACTAGAATCAATTCAATTTTTTTTGTAAATTTTGACGTTCAAGTGTGCCTTCTATGTGCCTAATTAAACTAAATTATTTGACTTTGACTTTGAACAGACCTAATGAATACGAGTTCTTTTCGCAAACTTCACTACGTCCCGCTAAATTTTCATTTCCTTTTTAATTTCCCTACAAAAACAAAAAGGTCCAACTGATTCCGTTTCAAAGGTAAATTACTAGGCGTTCTCGTTATTTGAGTATAAAATTAAACGAGGTCATTCCGTTAAGGCGTCAAAGTGAGTGTGCAATATTAGGTACACAGACTTGTATATTAATTAAAAAGAAATTGCTCTCAGCACGCGCTTTACTGAGACGTGTGCCTTTATTTTTTTCAAAAATTAATATTTTCCCGTGTCCCGTACACGGAAAAAATATAAATAGTCCCGAAGTAAACCTTAAGTACGTTTCTCTCGTTTCCTCATTGTTGTTTTGAAAACCTGTGGCTAAGAGGGGTTTGTGGCTAAATAATAAAAGCCGCACAAGTCGATCGATCAGGTTAAGCTACGCTTGCGACGGTTGGTCCGTGGATGGGTGACCATCTTTACATACTAAGACCCACCGTGGCTCAGAAAGCACGTTTACCCATTACGGTCATTATGGTAGGAAATTTTTTATATTAGCTGAGCCAAATCCCTGATACTTTAATTTTCCTAACTGATCACTTTTGTAAATCTCTGATAATTATATTTTCCTAACTGATTACTATTGTAAATCCCTGATTGTAAATCGTGGCAAAGGTTAAACACGCTAAGGTTAAGGCACTGCAAATATTAAAGAAAAATTAATTTATTAAAATGACTAATTGATTGATTTTAAATATTGTATTGCCTTTGTCACGGAACCCTGAAAATTCTTTTGGGGAATATTTTCCACATTTTCTCGCGCACCCGTTTAAGTAGGATGTAGGTGGGTCCCTGAAAATCAAGTTGAGATTTCCCTTATGGGCCCCCTGAGTGGCGGTTGCATAATTTTCTGTTACATGGTGATATCAAAGGCCGGTTCAATTCCATAAAAATAATATCGTTCGGTTTTTACAAAATGCCTGAAAATAGGAGCATTTTGACTGATTTTATTTTAATAAACAATTTAGTCGGTTGTTCAGGGAGTGTTTTATTGCCATTTATTGCTATACTTGGCCTATTTCAATAAACAAATTGTTTGTTTTATAAACAATATTATTTTCGTGTATGACATTAAACTTCAGATGATACAGAAAGGCAGAAGTAACTTAGTTTTTTTACAAAAAACTTATTTAAGGGACAAAGTTCTAAAATATTTTGTCTACATGAAAGAAGAAGTGAGAGATACACATTTAACAAAGAAAACTTGTTCTTACCTTCTGTAAATATTCATGTATATAGCATAATATTAGCAATCTCACAACCAAGTTACATGAACTAACTGTAGAGAATATAAATGTTCGCGCGATGTGGTAATCTGTCTCAACTTACGCTCTATTGTAACTAAACACCATTCAAATTCTTGTTCCCAATTGACACTTAAACAAATATCAACTTTAAGAAAGAGTAAATTAAGTTGATTTTAAAATGTCGAATAGGGACAGTCAGTCTCAAAAAGATTATTGTGTACATCGACAAGAATTTTATTCACTTTGATTGTTTGCAATTTGAGTTTCATAATACTGTACCAATGTATAGCAAAAATTAAGTACCCCTTGTCTAATAATGCATTGTGGCTGCACATTGATACAACAATATACACAAAGATTGTAAGCCCAATAACTGGTTTTTTGTGTATACATCTTTTTGAGGCTGAATGACTGACTTTCGGTACTATTAAAAAGTATGTTGTAGCGCAAACTGAACTTTATATGTAGTTAAAGTTATTTTTCCAAAAATGAATATTTGTTTACAGTTTTGGAAACTAAATTGCTAACGCAGGATAGGCATAAACTCTGATATTACAACGTGAGCGTATCATTTAGTATTGTTATAGTAGTTGGGAGTTCTTAGTTGAATTCCGCTGACTTTATGTGTTGTATGAATGAGAAGTTCCGCTTACTCATTGATAATTCTCTGAAACTTTAAGCTCACAAAGATTGTTCAGATAGGCAATCGCTTCGTGTAAAATAATGGTATTAATAGACTAGAAGCCAATTCCAATATACTTGGAAAAGCGAGGCAGACGATGAATTCAAGCCTAAAAACTTGTGAAAAAATTCCTCATAGGAAGTTCTATAAAATGATTATCATTTTATTTTCAAACACGATAATATTTACATAATAAAGGTATGTTTGCGAACAATTGAACGCGCCAGTGTTGCCTGTTTCGTGATTCCGAGCACCGCTGCGGCACGGCTAACCACTGAAAATCAGCTGTGCTGTGGGTCCCCCATAGCTCAGCATCATGCGGAGTGGGCACCTTCTTGTCACAGTCATGACATGCAGCTGCCGACTGTATTTTTTTTCTCTTTTTATGTACTCCTCAATTCATATTTCTATGATTTATATTTATGATTAAGTACTGTTATCTTTTTGTATGCACGTGTTTCTGGGACAAATAAACCTATTCTTCTTTCTTTCTTTCTTTCAATGCTGTTGACAACATTCACGTGTTATCGCTGTGATGAACGCCGCACTACTGGTCTGCCGCGGCAGTACGGTAACACTGCCGCGCAGCAATGTCACGCAGCATTGGCAAACTTTTTCCAATTCATTTGATTATATTTTCATTGTGTTATTTTGGAACAGACCATACTCATGATACAGAAATCAACCCTTCGGATCTATCTTAACTTTGCTTCATGTCATGCAACGACAACATGCAATATTTAAATTGCATGCGCAAATATCTACAGACAACAGATCAATTTTATCATCAGACGCACAAATGGCCAACCGCCCACACTTCACTAGACTACATACGGAGACACGATAATCCCCTGTCACTTCAAATGACACTGCTAGTCAATTGTTCGACAATTACGTCACGACTCGACGTCAACAACGGAAGCAATCAGCTGGGCGACCCTTTCAGAAGTGAGGGTCAATGCACTGAGGATACGGTTTGACTGACAGTTGGATGAATTGAGAAGATTAGTTTCAATTTTTGTAGGATTTTGGATGGCTGTATTTTTAAATTTTGCGAGATGCATTCATTGGCTGGTAATGCAGGCAGTTCGATTCAAGACATACCTAGTAGCGTAATCAAAACATAGATAATGCCACCGTTTGTGTACTAGCTCGAATCCAGGAATCCCGGAACCCATAGTGTAAAAGATTTCATCGAGATTGGCCGTAATAAAACAATGATTAAAACATTGACTACAAATTACATTACACACTTAAACACGTTTAAAGTTTGATATAACGCGCAAATATAGTTTACCGCGCGATGGACTTAAATACAAAATTCCGGCATCAATCGTTGGGCAGTTGCCCGTCAGACACAACATCCGTCTGGTCGGAGGATCCTCCCTTTTCTATAGAGGATGAGTGAACTTTGCACTCCTCATACCCCTAAACTTTCTTAAAATAATGTTCTTTTAACATCTAGCCACAACTGAACCCAGTAGTGACATGAAGAAAGTGCTTCCCAAGCGACCTTTATTAAAACTTTAAAAGTTTATAGAATAATAGAAAGTAGTTGAATGCTAGCAAAAGTTCTAGAGGTTTCTCAGGAAACTCCGTAATGTGATTTTAACTGTGGTCACGGAATTGGTCTCTAGGTACCAAAAATGTTCACGGTGACCGCTGCAGATGTACAGTCGAACAAGCTATTTGGTATACAGGTAAAATATATAAATTTTCCGCTGCACTGCCAAAATTCGTTTTGATTGTGTGTGTAATTTAACTTTTTGCGCTTATGGCTAAGGAGAGTGACGTAAAAGGATTGTTAATTACTGAAAACACTCACAAAATTGTTTAAAGTAGTTGCAAGTTATCTGCCTGTATACCAAATAGCTTGTTTGACTGTACCAAGTCCAAAGCAAGTTGAGCATGAAAATACTGAATCAAAACCTAAACCTGGCTATGTTTTGTGTTGTCACAGAGAGGAAACCTTGATTTAATGAAATTGAGAATAAGCAGAAAGCTTCGTAATCAATGCTCGATCTTTCTGATTAGCGTAAGTGACAATTAAAGCGTTTTTAATCCAGAAAGACCAATTAAAAATCCGGAGTCACACGTAATCTGCTCGATTTATGCAACATACGACATCTAACTAATATTATAAACGCGAAAGTTTGTAAGGATGGATGGATGGATGGATGTTTGTTACTCTTTCACGCAAAAACTACTGAACCGATTTGGATGAAATTTGGCACACAGATAGTTTATAACCTGGATTAACACATAGGATACTTTTTATCTTGATATTCCCACGGGATCGAGACATATGTGGGTGAAACCGCGGGACGCTACTAGTATAATTATAACACGACGTGTGACTCTGGATTTTTAATTTGTCTGTCTGCGATGTCTTGTTTATACCTTTTTAATTAGTGGTTTTGTGTTAGTTGGGTTTTCGTTTTTTTATGACACTGGCCTGCTTTTGACATCCCAAACTCAATTGAAAGCGATGGATCAGATCCACGATTGAAGGGCCCAAAAGATGCCTCTCGCTTTGTAGGCTGACTAACGTGAAAGACCCTGACTAGGTGGACGACGCTTGCAGAGAGTTTCACACATGACAGAATTGAGAAATTTAGATGGATGAGTAAGACTGTATTATGAAAGTTCTATCCAAGCTCCATTGACGTACCAACATCTCCTCAAATAATATCATCTCCAAAGGTCAATGATCCTTCAGGAAAGTAACTTCAATATTCCCTGCGAATTTGCTCCAACTACAGCTTAGATTAAATTCCGCCGACGTAAGAACCTTTCCTTGATGACAGAGCATTTTGTAAAGCTACGGGATAAAAGGTATATCAGGATAAGTATGGGTTTTAGGCAAATATGTACTAGAGCAGCGATATTGGAAACTTTGAGGGCAGTAGCATGAGTATAGGTGAAACTAGATGCGCCCCGCGATTTCACCCGCATAAGTTTCGATCACCTAAGAAGATGAAAAGTATCCTATGTCCTAATCCAGGTCATGGTCTATTTGTGTGCCAAATTTCATCCAATTCCGTTCAGCCGTTTTAGCGTGATACTGAAACAAAAAAACA
This sequence comes from Lithophane semibrunnea, assembly GCA_947363905.1. NCBI lineage: Eukaryota > Metazoa > Arthropoda > Insecta > Lepidoptera > Noctuidae > Lithophane > Lithophane semibrunnea. The sequence continues at coordinate 6,625,398 of OX376210.1, read as the reverse complement.
TACTCACTTTCGCATTTATAATACTAGCTTCCACCCGCGGCTTCGCCCGCGTGGTATGTCGATAAAAAGTAGCCTATGTCCTTCCCCAGGATGCCATCTCTCTCCTTGCCAAATTTTATCGAAATCCGTTCAGTGGTTTAGGCGTGAAAAGGTAACATACAGACAGACAGACAGAGTTACTTTCGAATTTATAATTAGTATGGATAATATTAGTATGGTTTAGTTAGGAAAGTTAGGATGTTAAGATGTTCTAGTCATTTTTCTGTGGCAACTAAAATATTGTTTTTTTAATGTCTAGCCAAATCTAACGTTTTTTAGTCAGGGTCTAATACACTTTTTTTTCTTTCTCATAAAGGAGACATTGCGAGTGAAAGGGCATGATTTGAGTCGCGATTTTCAATATAAATATGACTTAAGATTTTACCCTAAGCTGTCTTGTTGTCTTTGACTTCGTGTCATATTATCTACACATTACATACCGGTCAAAATCATAATCGCGTTCTGGTTTGCAATTGGTCAATCGTCATCCTGAAGATGCCTCGTTGAGAGGTGAAACACGTGTCGATTTCTTACAGGGTTTTTATGGCTCTTGAAGAATAGTCAAGCGGAATAGGTTACTAAATATATCATCGTCTATTGTATTTTATCATAACCCTCCTTTTTTCTTCGCCGTAGTCGGGTAAAAATAAACTCCAATTTGACATCCAATTCGCATAATCATTATTCCCACCAACACCTATGTTTGCATTAGCTCCGTTGTTTCTCAAACATCAATTACGTGCTTTCCTACCGTCAACAGTTTCGACATTTCATATCACGAAACCCACAAAGTTATTGCCAATTCTCACCTTTCTATTATTAAAGCCAACGTTAATAAACCGAATTTCGTTTCTAAATCAAATATCAAAGGCTTTATGCCTCCAAATTGGCAGCAATAAAAGATTGGTAAATGGATCTCGCTTGCCTTCGGGCTATGTAAGTAGAGCGGGCGCATTGGACGATTTTAGTCGAACTTTTTCATTGATAGTGTCGTGTTGCGAATTTTTAGTGTTATTTAGACTGTTTCGTCAGAGCTTTTATTTGTTTTGCTTTTGTTTTCTTTTCTTTGTAGCTTGAGGAGTGTTATGTTCTTTGTGCCAACAAATATTGAACACTCTTGTAAAAGGTATTCATATTTTAACTATAGTCAAGCATTATTATTATCACTAGCAGCTGCCCCGCGGTCTCAATCCCGTGGATCAGAAGCATCCTATGTCCAAAACCCAGGTCATGGACTACCCAAATGTGCCAAATTTCATCCAAAACCTCCTCGCGCTTTAGTTAAAACTCCTAACTAAAGCGCAGCTGAAAATGTGTCCTGCAAACGCCGCGTGTTGCTGCCGCGCTGTTGCCGCTCAATGTTCGGACACACCTTTAGGCCACGACGCTACTCCAAAACTAACATGTTACAAACTCCAATCACCAATAAGTAGCCAAAATAGGAACACATAGTAGTTTGTGATTGGCTGCGTCGTGTAGGGCCCGCCATTAAAATACTAGTGCAGTGACATTCTACCTACTATCTGGTGATTTGATTTTTTAACGGGTTATTTTGAGAAGCGTCGTGGACTACGGGCCTTACCCCGCGTCCTAACCAATCGCGCGAGTACGCCATTGATGCGATCGTTTTATGAATTATGATGTACAAACGGGACTTGATATTGCGCGAATATGCCATATTCATAATTATAAAAGTGCGACGCTTTGGTTACGACGCGGCCTTAGGTACTCTATCTAGAAAAGATATTTGTTTTCTGACTACGAGTCCTTAGCTTACCGAAATTAATGCTGTCTTTACCTTCTCCTATCTTTCAATAAATCTCAAAGTCACCTTAAATATATATATTTTTTTATCTTTCCAAGTAGTCAAGCTTTAGAGCAATCAAATATTTTTTTATTTAAGTACTTACTTAATGGCATTTTGATAACTGCAATCTTGATTTCTTGTTACCATCAAAAATGAAGATTAAATTAGTATGAAATCTCAAAATATCTATGTTCTAGTAGTCAAGGTACATTGTAAGTCAAAATAAAGTAACGTATTTTTTACCCGACTGCCCCAGAAGGAGGGTAATGTTTTTTTTATGTATGTTTGTATGTATGTATGTCTATTTCTTTGGCACGCTCTGTAGCCTAAACGGCTTGATGGATTTTAACATACCAGGTGTCGTTAGGTTTGTCTTAATTGTGGGAGTGACATAGGCTATATTTTTTTTTTTAAATTTCGTCTCGAAACAAAAAAAAGGGAGATATCAAATAAAAGCTAGTAATGAGTTAATTTCAAATATATAAATTAATATAACTAAAAAGCTTGAAATAAAACAAATTATTTAAAAAACAAAAAACCCGCCTGCAAAAACGCATAACTTATAAGAGAAAAACAAGCATTCTATTCTGTAGAATTTTGGTATTACAGGCCAATAACCTGAAATATGGTGTAACTTTTGTTTGTTCCCCGCCTGTTATACCAAAATTCTACAGATTATAATGCTTGCGTTTATGCAGGCGAGTTTTTTGTTTTTTAAATAATTTGTTTTTTTGCCAGACTAACTGTGGGCCCGACTTGCACAGAGAAACCACGTAAGAGATGGCGGGACGAGCTGGATATGTTCCTTTAAAACTGAAAACAGGACGCGCAGGCTCGTGAAAGATGGAGGGAGTGGCAAAGGCCTACCCTTTGCGCAGGAGTGGGACAGCGTCGGCTAGTATTTTTTTTGCCAGATACATTTTTACTTATAATGAGATGTTCATACAATGAAAATAGTTTTACATTGTCCATGTCTTAACTTAATTATAATGATAACTTTGCGATACGCTTCCTAAATGTACAAGGAACCTTAACCTTATTACCACAAAACCTTGTTTATCATTTGCTTAGCCTAAGCACTTTTTAAACATGACATTTCTGTATGGAGTTTGACATAAAACTGACATTAAACACGCGTTGAGCAAGTGTCTAAGTTTTTCTGGTAAGGCCCTTATAGTTTCGCTATATCCGTCTATCCATCTGTCCACGGCCTAGCTCAGAAAGCCGTGATTTGGCATGGGTATACATAGTAAAAAAAAAATGTGTCACCCACTTATATTGGATAAGTTTTTTTTTTCGTCTTTCCTATGGTGTGGAGTGTAATTGGATAGGATAGGCCGTTCAAAAATATTATTATTTAAATAATTTATTTATCCCGTGATAAAGTCTACTCACGAAGCAAGTCTAATAACGTTCGTGTGTGATGTGAAGGGTTGAATTCGTAAACCATATTATCTAATAAAAGTACATACGTAGCAGCATTATCAGATTCTAATCATGTATACTGACGAGGGCTAGGCGTTTGGAGCGCACAACCTATGTTTGACTAATAATAATAGTATCATTAATTTGATAACTTTAACTCTACCACAAAAACCACATAATCAAATAACTCATCGTTATTTGGAATAAACCGTTTGTTGACATTGACAACAAAATGGGAACAGAAAAAATTGGTAATTGATATTACTTTTGGCCTTCCCTAATGAGTCAAACCAAGAAAACTAGACCTAAAACCTCTGCCAAATTCATTGATTAAATATCGGCTGTTGATAAAATCCTCTGTTCGCAAGAGTCCAACTTTCTCAGGAGTCCAACTTTTATAACATCTACAAGTCTTCGCATGAGTCTAACTTTTATTTTGTATGTACTTTTATTAGCACTATTCCAATGGGACTGTACAGTTACGCACTTATAGAAACTATTTGATAGAAATTCTGTGGGCCTAAAACGGCTACATTAGCAATTCCTCTAATTTGTCACAAAAGCAATTCATAATGTGTGGACCATTTTAGGAATCTCAATAGAAAACTGTCAAACAGATGAATTATTTCATAATATGAATGGCACTCAGATCATACTTATAAATTATCAGTTTGTGACGTTTTACGATGATTCATAATATTTTCCTATTATGATTCTGCCCAAGTGGCTGTTTTAAGCCCCCTGCTCATTCTACTCCATTTCAAATAGCTTCAAATTCCAATTTTAAAATACTGACCTCACAAACGCAATCACGCTTACTATTTCTCTCAGAAATAACACAAATGATCTACCACAAGCTCCATTTCGTACGAAACGCCAAACCAGCTCCAAACAATACGTAATCCAGCACCAACCGAAACAAAATTGAACAAAACCATCAGACTGAACTCACAAAATATAGGAAAACCGACAAAAACATGCAGAATTCCACGGAACCTGCAAGCGATTGAGGTTCCGGTGCCGTATCGCGAGAACGAAATTTGAAATTCGATAGCAATCGCCGTCGCCGGACGTCAGAGACGTGTCCGGGATGTATCCGGGACGGACGAGGCGAACTAATCATCCGGTAAGTTTGACGTTTCTGATAATTGACTATTGAGTTGTTATTTTTGGAAGTAGTTTTGTAATTGGGTGACTTCCCAATAGGAAATAATGTATTTAAGTGCAGTGATTTTTATTGGTAGAATTGGTAAAATTTTAATGATTTGGAAGAGTAAAAAGAATGTATATTCGACTTCGTAATTCCTTTACTAATTTTTACAAAAAAACGGAAACCTCAATCTTCACCCTAATTGCGTATGTAACACACTTGCTAATCCATCGCTTCATAGGTTTAAAAAATCCTCTGCTCAACAACATAAATAACACAATGAACGTGGCTGAAAAGTCAAAATGAAACCCATTGCGTTCAATTGTCATTGTGTGTCACGCAATTACCCAGAATAATAATAATTTAATGAATTCGGCTGGCAACACTGATACGTCAACAACAATTTTTCCTCAGAATACTATTTATTTTATCAAAACCAAATATTTAGAATTAAAATAAACTAAACCTTAAACCGGAAAACCATAAAAACCCACCAAAGAGACCAAAAAAAACCATGAACAAAATGTAACAGAATTCTTTTATAACTGCCGAATCGGAGGTGACATGACAGATGTCACCTCCGATAAAACAATAAACAGAAAAATAGAAAACCCATGAAGAAAGAATAACTATGTTGACGAGATCGGCCGCACGACGAGCACGCCCACCACCTCCGGACTCTTCGCTCAGCTCCGCCTCGCCGCCGCCGGTACCCAGTGCAATTGTGAGCGCTGTGATGACACCGGCCTCGGCAGTTGCGTCGAGCTCGAGCGACGAGTATTTCTCCCCGCCCACGACGCCACCACCTACTCGTCGACGGGGAGGACGCCGGCCGCCGGACGGTTTAGGACCTCGAGGCCCACCGGCCTCTGATAGGGTCCCAGCTCCCGGCGGAAGTGTGCAGCGCATGAGATGGACACGATCCATTAATGAGAACGTCATGCGCTCATACTATGGGGCTACAGAGGGAGGAAGCCACCTGACCGCGTACCGTGTTCGGATGCTCTCTCTGTTTCAGGTGCTTGAGCCAGCTGTCATCGTGTCGGCACAACGACTGTCGGATCAGGTGCGGGTCATCCAGCGTAACCATATGTTGGATGATACTGTACTTGATCGCCTGCGAAATGAAATGCAGAGTAGCCATGTCATCGCTCCCCCGTCGCAGACTGTTATGGTACCACTACCGGTCACTACCAGTCAAGCCGACGACGCGATTGATGACAGGGCTACAAACGTAAGTACCCAGTGCAATGATGAATTGAGGAGTGCTTTGGAGGGTGCGATTCGAGAATATCGGCTCATGCCGCCCGAACTTAGGCCACGCTTACCTCGTTTGCCCATGCATAACAAAAATAGGGCGCTGGTGGCGGCTCTGGATTCGCAGTTGTCAAGCTATTTTGACGACTGCGAAGACCTCACCGATACTCACTCGATTCTGTACTGTGCGGCTGTAGCGGCATGTCGTGTAGCTCACGTCAAATTTGATAATGAATCTAGAGCTACACGACCGAAATCAGCCGTACCAGCTTGGCAGTGCAGAATTGAACGACGTATTGGTGGGGCCAGAGCGCTCATCGGCAAACTAATCTGCTTCAGGGAGGGCAATACTCGCCCTAGAGTTATGCGCTTTGTGAGGCGGGCGTTCTCAGGCACTGATATCAGTCCTGAGGACTATATATCCCGTGTCGCAGAGCGCATAGACTTCCTGAAGCAGAAAGTGTATGCCTGGGCAAACCGTATTCGTAGGTATAAGAGGCGAGTAGACCGATACACTCAGAACCGCACCTTCCAGAGTGATGAAAGATGGGTATATAGGGCTTGGGAGCAACCGGACCAAGGTGTGGCTGACACGCGCCTGCCGGATGATGATGCCATGTGCTCTTTCTGGCGAAGTATCTGGTCGGTGCCTGTCAGTCACACTGAAGGGGACTGGACTCGGGAAGTCGAGCGAGCCTGCGATCCTATACCAGAAATGGGGGCTATTACCATCTGCCCCCAAGATGTAGCTCGTGCAGTCCGCCCGTTACCTAACTGGAAGTCTCCAGGGCCGGACGGGCTGCACAACTTCTGGATCAAATGGTTCATAGGGTCGCACGCCCGCTTGGCGGCTCAGTACCAGACTGCATTGGACTCCGGTTTGCTACCCCAGTTCTTAACTACAGGAGTTACCCACCTGCTCCACAAATCCGGTAGCACCGCGGAACCCAAAAATTATAGGCCGATCACATGTTTACCGACGGTCTATAAAGTTCTTACATCCATTTTGAAAGTTAAAATCAACAAACATATCGACACGAACTCCATCATGTCTGCCTCTCAAAATGGATGTAGGAATGGGTCCCGCGGTACTAAGGAGCTACTCCTCATTGATATGGCCATTAGCCAACAGGTTCGTCGTTCCCGAAAGGATCTGTCGACATGTTGGATAGATTATAAGAAGGCCTATGACTCGGTGCCACATACATGGCTCATGAGGGTGCTGGAGTTGTATAAAGTAGATGCATCTCTGCGCACCTTCCTGATGTCGTGTATGGGGCAATGGAGGACAGTCCTTCGCTATCCAGGATGTCGAAATATCCAGAGGAATAGTGAGCCGATAAGGATCGAGCGAGGCATATTTCAGGGCGATAGTCTGAGTCCACTTTGGTTCTGCTTGGCCCTGAATCCTCTAAGCACACTGCTGGAGGACTCAGGTCTAGGCTATCGGCTGAGGAGAGGTGGACAGGTTATATCTCACCTCCTCTACATGGATGACCTAAAACTCTTTGCCCCCAACAATTTACAACTGATGGAGCTACTGAAAATAACTGAAACTTTCAGTAGAGCCATCAGGATGGAATTTGGTGTGGACAAATGTGCGGTCATGCATGTAAAGCGAGGGGAGATTGTGGAATCCGTGGGCACCCAACTCTCGGATTCCATATACCTAAGAGCCCTCTCCGCATCCGAAACCTATAAGTATTTGGGTATGTCGGAAGCGTTAGGCATCAATGTTACTGACATGAAGCAATCGTTGAAGGAGCGCTTCTTTGGCCGCCTGAAGAAAGTATTTAATAGTTTTCTATCAGGCGGGAACAAGGTGCGCGCCTTCAACGGTTGGGTCATGCCGGTTTTGATGTACTCCTTCGGCATACTCAAATGGACTCAGACCGAACTTGACGCCCTGGATAGGAGGGTCCGTACGCTGCTGACCGCATACCGAATGCATCACCCACGGTCATCGGTAATGAGACTGTATATCCCGCGAAAGTGTGGAGGTCGAGGCTTTTTAAACGCTAAGACCCTCCACAATCGCGAGATATGCAGTCTCAGGGAATATTTCCTAGAAGCCGACGTGGGAATGCATCGAGATGTGGTCGCGGTGGACAAGGGCCTCACCCCGCTCTCCTTGGCGAAAGAGAACTGGCGCAAGCCTGTAGTGCTTGACACTAACGATCGCAAGGAGGTATGGCAGAGTAAGGAGCTTCACGGACGCTTTTTCCGGGCCCTGCATGGACCCGATGTAGATTTACTAGCGTCCGTAGCCTGGCTGCGTTTCGGTGACATCTTTGGGGAAACCGAAGGTTTTGTCTGTGCAATTATGGACGAAGTTATCATGACGAACAATTACCGGAGATTTATTGTGAAGGACGGCACGGTTGACATCTGTCGGGCATGCCACCGGCCGGGAGAATCAATCCGTCACATTATCTCCGGATGTTCTCATCTAGCAAACGGAGAGTACTTGCATAGACACAACCTTGTAGCCAGGATTATCCATCAGCAACTTGCTCTGAAATACAGCCTAGTGGAATCGGAAGTGCCGTACTACAGGTACGTGCCCGACCCAGTTCTCGAAAATGGAAATATCACATTGTACTGGGATCGATCCATCATCACTGACAGGACTATTGTTGCCAATAAGCCTGATATAGTGGTGGTGGATCGAACAGAGCGGCGCGCAATGATCATTGACATAACGGTCCCGCATGACGGGAACCTCGTGAAGGCCGAGAAAGATAAACAAATCAAGTATCTTGACTTGGCTCACGAGGTTGTCGACATGTGGGATGTGGACTCTGCGATCATTGTGCCGATAGTCGTATCAGCCAATGGCTTAATTGCCAAGAGCCTCGACCAACACCTAAGGAGGCTCTCGTTGGGCAGCTGGATTAAGGGCTTGATTCAGAAAGCTGTACTCCTGGACACGGCTCGCATTGTTAGGAGGTTCCTCTCTCTGGAGCCCTGACCGCCGGTAGCTTGGACCCTGTTCCCGATACCGGTGGGCTACTATTTTTTATATTTTTAAATGTTTTATATATTTTTTTATTCTAATATTTAAAAATATAATTTATATGTGTGAAAAGTGAAATAAAGATAATTTAATGAAAACTAAATAAAATAATAATAAATTCGGCTGGCAACACTGATACGTCAACAACAATTTTTCCTCAGAATACTATTTATTTTATCAAAACCAAATATTTAGAATTAAAATAAACTAAACCTTAAACCGGAAAACCATAAAAACCCACCAAAGAGACCAAAAAAAACCATGAACAAAATGTAACAGAATTCTTTTATAACTGCCGAATCGGAGGTGACATGACAGATGTCACCTCCGATAAAACAATAAACAGAAAAATAGAAAACCCATGAAGAAAGAATAACTATCTTGACGAGATCGGCCGCACGACGAGCACGCCCACCACCTCCGGACTCTTCGCTCAGCTCCGCCTCGCCGCCGCCGGTACCCAGTGCAATTGTGAGCGCTGTGATGACACCGGCCTCGGCAGTTGCGTCGAGCTCGAGCGACGAGTATTTCTCCCCGCCCACGACGCCACCACCTACTCGTCGACGGGGAGGACGCCGGCCGCCGGACGGTTTAGGACCTCGAGGCCCACCGGCCTCTGATAGGGTCCCAGCTCCCGGCGGAAGTGTGCAGCGCATGAGATGGACACGATCCATTAATGAGAACGTCATGCGCTCATACTATGGGGCTACAGAGGGAGGAAGCCACCTGACCGCGTACCGTGTTCGGATGCTCTCTCTGTTTCAGGTGCTTGAGCCAGCTGTCATCGTGTCGGCACAACGACTGTCGGATCAGGTGCGGGTCATCCAGCGTAACCATATGTTGGATGATACTGTACTTGATCGCCTGCGAAATGAAATGCAGAGTAGCCATGTCATCGCTCCCCCGTCGCAGACTGTTATGGTACCACTACCGGTCACTACCAGTCAAGCCGACGACGCGATTGATGACAGGGCTACAAACGTAAGTACCCAGTGCAATGATGAATTGAGGAGTGCTTTGGAGGGTGCGATTCGAGAATATCGGCTCATGCCGCCCGAACTTAGGCCACGCTTACCTCGTTTGCCCATGCATAACAAAAATAGGGCGCTGGTGGCGGCTCTGGATTCGCAGTTGTCAAGCTATTTTGACGACTGCGAAGACCTCACCGATACTCACTCGATTCTGTACTGTGCGGCTGTAGCGGCATGTCGTGTAGCTCACGTCAAATTTGATAATGAATCTAGAGCTACATGACCGAAATCAGCCGTACCAGCTTGGCAGTGCAGAATTGAACGACGTATTGGTGGGGCCAGAGCGCTCATCGGCAAACTAATCTGCTTCAGGGAGGGCAATACTCGCCCTAGAGTTATGCGCTTTGTGAGGCGGGCGTTCTCAGGCACTGATATCAGTCCTGAGGACTATATATCCCGTGTCGCAGAGCGCATAGACTTCCTGAAGCAGAAAGTGTATGCCTGGGCAAACCGTATTCGTAGGTATAAGAGGCGAGTAGACCGATACACTCAGAACCGCACCTTCCAGAGTGATGAAAGATGGGTATATAGGGCTTGGGAGCAACCGGACCAAGGTGTGGCTGACACGCGCCTGCCGGATGATGATGCCATGTGCTCTTTCTGGCGAAGTATCTGGTCGGTGCCTGTCAGTCACACTGAAGGGGACTGGACTCGGGAAGTCGAGCGAGCCTGCGATCCTATACCAGAAATGGGGGCTATTACCATCTGCCCCCAAGATGTAGCTCGTGCAGTCCGCCCGTTACCTAACTGGAAGTCTCCAGGGCCGGACGGGCTGCACAACTTCTGGATCAAATGGTTCATAGGGTCGCACGCCCGCTTGGCGGCTCAGTACCAGACTGCATTGGACTCCGGTTTGCTACCCCAGTTCTTAACTACAGGAGTTACCCACCTGCTCCACAAATCCGGTAGCACCGCGGAACCCAAAAATTATAGGCCGATCACATGTTTACCGACGGTCTATAAAGTTCTTACATCCATTTTGAAAGTTAAAATCAACAAACATATCGACACGAACTCCATCATGTCTGCCTCTCAAAATGGATGTAGGAATGGGTCTCGCGGTACTAAGGAGCTACTCCTCATTGATATGGCCATTAGCCAACAGGTTCGTCGTTCCCGAAAGGATCTGTCGACATGTTGGATAGATTATAAGAAGGCCTATGACTCGGTGCCACATACATGGCTCATGAGGGTGCTGGAGTTGTATAAAGTAGATGCATCTCTGCGCACCTTCCTGATGTCGTGTATGGGGCAATGGAGGACAGTCCTTCGCTATCCAGGATGTCGAAATATCCAGAGGAATAGTGAGCCGATAAGGATCGAGCGAGGCATATTTCAGGGCGATAGTCTGAGTCCACTTTGGTTCTGCTTGGCCCTGAATCCTCTGAAAGCACACTGCTGGAGGACTCAGGTCTAGGCTATCGGCTGAGGAGAGGTGGACAGGTTATATCTCACCTCCTCTACATGGATGACCTAAAACTCTTTGCCCCCAACAATTTACAACTGATGGAGCTACTGAAAATAACTGAAACTTTCAGTAGAGCCATCAGGATGGAATTTGGTGTGGACAAATGTGCGGTCATGCATGTAAAGCGAGGGGAGATTGTGGAATCCGTGGGCACCCAACTCTCGGATTCCATATACCTAAGAGCCCTCTCCGCATCCGAAACCTATAAGTATTTGGGTATGTCGGAAGCGTTAGGCATCAATGTTACTGACATGAAGCAATCGTTGAAGGAGCGCTTCTTTGGCCGCCTGAAGAAAGTATTTAATAGTCTTTTATCAGGCGGGAACAAGGTGCGCGCCTTCAACGGTTGGGTCATGCCGGTTTTGATGTACTCCTTCGGCATACTCAAATGGACTCAGACCGAACTTGACGCCCTGGATAGGAGGGTCCGTACGCTGCTGACTGCATACCGAATGCATCACCCACGGTCATCGGTAATGAGACTGTATATCCCGCGAAAGTGTGGAGGTCGAGGCTTTTTAAACGCTAAGACCCTCCACAATCGCGAGATATGCAGTCTCAGGGAATATTTCCTAGAAGCCGACGTGGGAATGCATCGAGATGTGGTCGCGGTGGACAAGGGCCTCACCCCGCTCTCCTTGGCGAAAGAGAACTGGCGCAAGCCTGTAGTGCTTGACACTAACGATCGCAAGGAGGTATGGCAGAGTAAGGAGCTTCACGGACGCTTTTTCCGGGCCCTGCATGGACCCGATGTAGATTTACTAGCGTCCGTAGCCTGGCTGCGTTTCGGTGACATCTTTGGGGAAACCGAAGGTTTTGTCTGTGCAATTATGGACGAAGTTATCATGACGAACAATTACCGGAGATTTATTGTGAAGGACGGCACGGTTGACATCTGTCGGGCATGCCACCGGCCGGGAGAATCAATCCGTCACATTATCTCCGGATGTTCTCATCTAGCAAACGGAGAGTACTTGCATAGACACAACCTTGTAGCCAGGATTATCCATCAGCAACTTGCTCTGAAATACAGCCTAGTGGAATCGGAAGTGCCGTACTACAGGTACGTGCCCGACCCAGTTCTCGAAAATGGAAATATCACATTGTACTGGGATCGATCCATCATCACTGACAGGACTATTGTTGCCAATAAGCCTGATATAGTGGTGGTGGATCGAACAGAGCGGCGCGCAATGATCATTGACATAACGGTCCCGCATGACGGGAACCTCGTGAAGGCCGAGAAAGATAAACAAATCAAGTATCTTGACTTGGCTCACGAGGTTGTCGACATGTGGGATGTGGACTCTGCGATCATTGTGCCGATAGTCGTATCAGCCAATGGCTTAATTGCCAAGAGCCTCGACCAACACCTAAGGAGGCTCTCGTTGGGCAGCTGGATTAAGGGCTTGATTCAGAAAGCTGTACTCCTGGACACGGCTCGCATTGTTAGGAGGTTCCTCTCTCTGGAGCCCTGACCGCCGGTAGCTTGGACCCTGTTCCCGATACCGGTGGGCTACTATTTTTTATATTTTTAAATGTTTTATATATTTTTTTATTCTAATATTTAAAAATATAATTTATATGTGTGAAAAGTGAAATAAAGAAAATTTAATGAAAATATATCTCATGATTAAATTGATATTACTTGTTTCCAATTTATTACCGAGTCTGGCTTTGGACTCTACTATGTACACAGTAGTTGAAAGTAGTACTCCGTAATAAAATAACGTGGTCTCTAAAAATACATTTACACACAATTTTTATTCAATCAAATAAAAGTATCTGCAAGAAGAAATAAAATAATCGTGTAAGCAGATTTTTCTAGAACATCGGAAATGTTTCAGGTTGCTTTTTTATATTTTTTGTTTGTAGTATTAAAAATAACGAATACATAGAAATATGAAACAATAAATGCATTCTAATTAGGTAATATTTTTGTTAGCTTAAATAATATCATAAATGTTGCCACGTACAGACATCGAATTTAATTGTATATTAAATTATCACAATAATTATGACAATTTGCTGTGAACCATTTCATACAAATGGCAAATAATGACAGTTGTAATCCTTATCCTAACTAATATTATAAATGCAAAAGTGAGTTTGTTTGTTTGTTACACTTTCACGCTAAAACGGCTGAACGGATTTGGATGAAATTTGGCACAGGGGTAGACCATGACCTGGAATAGGACATAGGATACTTTTTATCCCGATATTCCCACGGAATCGAGATTTACGCGGGTGAAACCGCGGGGCGCAGCTAGTTTCAATATAAGGGCAATTTAAGTTGGTAGCCAATTTGGTTAAAAAAAATTCCCTGACTTTACAACACTTTCTTTATATTTATTCAATGGTTACACAAATTAAATCTTTAAGACGTTGTAGTATTGTACAATGAAATGATCAAATAACCGAATTTTGACTAATATCATCCCAAATCTCTATCAACAACATTTTGCATGGTGTCGTGCATTTTCGAACAAGCTTCAGCAGTGTTTTAATTTACTGCCTAGTACAGGTATGTGCTTTTGCACACATCTGCACTACATTTCGCCAGTCATTATCCATTAAGTGCGCAAAGGTGTGATTCGCAAAATGAGGAACTCGAAATAGGATTTCGCGCATTAGGCGCGGGTCAACAATGCCCTGATTAAAGTGGCGAATGATCCCGAAACTGTTGACTTGTTTGATGTAGTTATGAAGCAGAAGGCTCACTTCCCGAAAAAGCATTAAAGTTTTTTAATTATCAGAAGTAAGCACCCGTTCGTACTGGCGCTTTTCTAACGCAGCGTTAGAAAACGGACACTGGCATGAAATTTTCAACTCTCGTAGTTGAGCCGAGGGTTGAGAATTTAACAAAACGCATCAGTCCCTAGCGTATTAAAAAGTGCACTATCGCATTTTCAACTTTTGGCGCTAAACCAATAGTTGAAAATCCAGTGCGCGGTAAAAACTACGTGGGCTAAGCGAACGTAGCACGAGCGCTTTATTAACGCGACGTTTTTTTTATCGTACTCTGGATTTTCAACTCTCGGTGTCGAGCCGAGCGTTGAGACTCCAACGGAGCACATCCTAGCGCATTGAAAAAGCGCACAGTTAGATTTCCAACTCCTTGAAAATCTAGAGTACGGTCAAAAAACGTCGGCATAAAAAAGCGCCCGTGCCGACGGGGGCTAGTGATTCAATTTCGCTATCACCATGTTCCTGTTATCACAATATGTGTTATATAGTACGACTTTTCTATTTACCGTCATCTCAGCATTAACTTCTTGTCTTGACATTATCATCTTCCACAAAATCTAACTATCTTTTCTTAGGTCTACCTCTTTTTTCTGAGCATTCACATTTCATTACCATCCATGAAAGTAAATTATATTCATTTGTTTCTCTAACTGATTTGAGAACTTGAACGCTTCAGTTTCATTTAATATGAGTTTTATTATGATACTTTCTTCATTGATTGAAAATAACACTGTTAAATTGTTTTTTTAATTCGTGCAATTCATGATAGTGCAATTATAATCTTCTATTCATCAAAGTAGCATAATCAGCAGCCTCTAACGTTTCCACTCCTGGAATAGGGAGGCCTGTTCCAGAAGTGGAAACGTTAGACGCCTCCGAGAGAGGGGGCCATAATGCACCACGAGGACCCAGTGCAGTTAGGCGGATATCACATATCTTCGAATTTTGGGTTCTAGGATATGCCGATTTTCTCACGATGTCGTCCTTCACCGTTTTGAGAGCATTGGTGATGAAACAAAAGTGCCTGCCGGAGATCGAAATCTCGACCTACAACTTGGGGCCGATACCACTGGACCATCAAAGTAGATTTTCTGATAATATCTCTGTTGTAACACCACCTCCCGATCTTTGCAAAGGGCTGACTACGCACGAAGCTTGTTAAGGGATTACATCGACCTTTCATTCTGCCAATACTGCATGTCGTCGCAGATATGGTGATTCTCTGAAATTAGGAAGGGCGTTTGATTTGTATAGGTGAAATGTAAAGTTAGCATTTTATATGCTATTTTAAGCTACTGTTATGATTGCCAAAAGTAAAGATTCACTGGATGAACT
Source organism: Lithophane semibrunnea (assembly GCA_947363905.1). Lineage (NCBI taxonomy): Eukaryota > Metazoa > Arthropoda > Insecta > Lepidoptera > Noctuidae > Lithophane > Lithophane semibrunnea. The sequence continues at coordinate 6,610,122 of OX376210.1, read as the reverse complement.
TCTTCAAAATGTTCTTGCATAACTACTATTCTTGTAATACGCAATGTTCCTAGTTTTAACCTTATTTCTGGTGATCGTTTACGGCGCACCAGATGAAAAAGATTATCATCCTAGCTAATATTGTTTAAAAAAAAAGTCATAAGTGTAAAATGTCATATTAAAAAAACACTATGGGTTTCCGCAAGGGAGGTGGCTTACCCCCTATTGAGGCGGCACGTTTCTAAACTTTAACCAACGTCCTTAATCCAATTATCACGGATGCCATCCAAAACAAATCCAAATAAACACAAACTCAATAACAGTTAAATCCTCATCTATTTTGCGATTCGCCGTTTCATCAAAACGCGAAAGAAGAAAAAATAATAAGAAAGGAATCGAATCGAAATTAAACACATTCGAAATTCGTTCAGATAGTGCTGTGTGTGCGGATTCTTTCAACCAATTCTGTACCATTGTCGATATGAGCTCGAACTTTGATTACTGCGACTGCTATACTCTAGTGTTGGCAATCGAAATCACGTTTGAATTTTTCGATTTACGAACTGTTGAAGAGAGATTTTATGTTTGATTTTTTGGTTTGATGCTCTGTTAATGGACTGGAAGTGTTTTCATTAGTTAATCTATCTAAAGCATAGTTAAGTGTATCATTTGATTCATGTTTCATTTGATTGTATTCACTCTGTCAGAGAGGATGTTGTGTTATAGATAGATCTTATTTGCTGAACAAAAGAAGGTTATCGACGCCTTCCGACGGTGCGCCATATTGCGGACGGACACAGACGAGCCCGCACGACGCACCGTGGGAAGGTGTACGTGCGGGGTATCGCAGACATCGGAAGTTCCTCGGTGCGCGGTGCCTGGCGGTCTGTGATCGTCTGTCGTGCGTGCCCGTCCGCAAAATCGCGGATCGTCGCATTGCGAAAAACTCGTAATTGTAGAGGAGTTTTTCTCATCAAGTAACCTCCGTCGTTATGTAGGTACTGATCCACTTTCACTTTCTACAAAATCTACAAATCATATACGACCTTACCTCTGAATATTCTTAGAATAAACACAATTTCTTGATAAGACAATGACCTAAAAGTTGAGTAGGTACCTACCAAGTAACTTTGTTGTTTTTCTACTCAATGGAAATCGTTGAATTCATTAAAATTACTTGTAGATTGTAATCTGATCAAAAAGTCTAAATTTGTTATGTCTGATAAAACTAGATTTTTTGATCAGATTACAACAAGTAATACAAGTAATTTTGGTGTTATGAGTGTCTCGACAGTCCATTCTTACTGAAAAAACCTACGATATTTTTCTTCAGTAAGAATGAACGAGTATTTTCAGTTGGCTAGAAAAAGGGAATTTCATTTTCTGAAGAAGTTAGTCGCGTTTAAGATCGGGGCTTTGACTGTGAATTTGATTGTGATAACCATTTCTTTTTCTAATCTTTTCGATCTATCTGTTGCCTACACGTTGACAAGCTTACACTTTGAGTGTGTTTTCAAGCAAATCTTGTAATTTTATTTTTACCAAAGATTTAAATCGTTAGATTTGTCCTCATCGTACAAGGTCGCTCGAAAACCTCGAAAACAGTGTTCATACCGAGAAGAGTGAGCTCACTCAATAATAATGGCGTTTCCATGACAATCAAGTGAAGACTGCATCTTATATCGTGTGTCAGAGGTATCAAAACGGAGCAAAAATGTGATCAACTCTTGCCGGAGAAGGGCGAATCTAAGATTTAAATCTTCAATTTCTATCTTCTCATATCGTTATATGACTATGATCTGCTTAATTAGATGTGGGGAGAGCGGTGTTTTATATTATACTTGTAAATTGATTAAAGAGTAAAGTCAAATAAAAAAATAATTTGAAAGAAGTACTCTAAAAGCCTAAAATTATGCTTAGACACACGCGTGTCATGGAATATATCGACAGCTTGAAATATTTATTTTACATTTTTACAATTCAATTCTAAAATAATTGTACCACCAATAAAATAACAGCAAATAACAGCAGTGGCAGTTTTATTGGAATAGCTAAACGCACAATTCACTGAATTTGAACAATAGAGTTACTTCAGATTTACCAATAGAATAATAGTCGGGATATTCATGTTCCCGCCGTTTCTTTGTTGCACGCAATTTTTTCTACACTTCAATTTTGTATTTGTGAAAAGAAAAATTAAAGTGCATGAAGGCCGTTGACCTCTCGCTTCTTGTAATGCACTGAACGTGTGTTTTTGTCTTGAAGTTTTTTTCATTCGTAAAACAACTGGACTGCCTCGTTGGTCTAGAGGTCGCAAGCGGTACTGCTGAGTGAGTTCGATTCCTGGGTCAGGAAAAATGTTATTGAGTTTTTCCACCTGAAAGTTCTCAGTAGCAGTCCGAAGTCTGGATTTATGCCCGGTTGATGGCAATAGGCTCGCCTCCTATTTCATGGCGCTTAAACGTAACTGGCGAAATGTGGGTGCAGGAACTTTAGGTGCAGCACTGAATAACCGTTCGGGGAATACAGGCGTATTAAAGTATCGAAAAACAACACGATACCTTTAAAAAAATCGTCTTGTATATACATCAATATTTTGAATCAATAAAAATAAAACTTTGACAAATTGAAAATCGGTACCTACGAGTTCGGAAGACTATTTTTTTTAAATTTTAGTGTTGATTACAGTCACTAAGTGTTAGTCATTAAACTTTATATTGCTGCCCGTGGTATATGCTGTCAAAAAATGAGTTATTGTTTTGAATTGGTATACTGAAATCATCGGCGGAATCTTCGAATCTATGCACATCCACAGACTATAATTATTATGCAAAGGATTGCAATACTACTAGCATGGAAATGCAGGTAATACATTATGCAGTTAGTAATCTCTCTAGTAACAGGTGCTATGTATAATAATGATTCAGTTGCCGTCTATCATCGTCGGTTTATAACATCTGTTATCATTCCTACAATAGAATATGATAACGTACAGTATATGGGTGGCTACTTACGTACGTGGGTGGGAACTTAGCTCGTGGATAAGTAATAACAGCCGCACAGGTCAATCCATCAGGTTAAGCTACGCTTGCCGGGGTTAGTCCGTGGATGGGTGACCATCTTTACATACCAAGACTCTTCCGTGCCTCGGAAAGTACGTTAAACCGTTGGTCCTGAGGCCCTAGACAAAGTGACATTCTATCAGCGATACCAGTGATGGAAAAGGAAAAAATGTATAGGACATAAGCTATCGAAAAGCTTCTGTCAATCCTGTTGAAAGTCGTTGTAGAAATATTAAACGCTTTGGAAGCGATCGTCACTTGTCTAGGCCCTTTGGTTGTCATTCGCAGATCTTTGACAGTCGTTAGAGGCCCAAAAGTCTGACAACCAGTCTTAAACCAGTCTTACAGGAGGTCAGATAGGCAGTCGCTCCATGTAAAATACTGGTATTCAGCTGGATCCTTTTAGACTGGTAGCCGACCTCAACATAGTTGGGAAAAGGTTAGACAGATGATATTCTAAGAATGAAAAATTAATGCCAAACGAATAACCGGAAACATACGAACGTAGCAATAATACTACAAACAACTTGAAAAATAATCAAAGACCGTATATTGACGCATACAGGTATCAAGTAAAGAAAATAATTGGAAATAAATGCGTCATACCCAATTCTAGCTAGGGACCAAAAAATGTCCAGTAGACAAAGTGACATTCTATCAGCGATACCAGTGATGGAAAAGGCAAAAATGTATAGGACTGACATAAGCTATCGAAAAGCTTCTGTCAATCCTGTTGAAAGTCGTTGTAGAAATATGAAACGCTTTGGAAGCGATTGTCACTTGTCTAGGCCCTTTGGTTGTCATTCGCGGATCTTTGACAGTCGTTAGAGGCCCAAAACTCTGACAACCAGTCTTACAGGAGGTCAGATAGGCAGTCCCTCCATGTAAAATACTGGTATTCAGCTGGATCCTTTTAGACTGGTAGCCGACCTCAAAATAGTTGGGAAAAGGTTAGACAGTTGATATTCTAAGAATGAAAAATTAATGACAAACAGAATAACGAATAATTATGTCGTAACTCTATGTATTTTACTGTGTGTACATAAATAATAAAATAAATTAAAAAATAACCGGAAACATACGAACGAAGCAATAATACTACAAAAAGCTTGAAAAATAATCAAAGACCGTATATTTAGGTAGATTTGTTTTCATCCTAACGTGACGCATACAGCTATCACGTAAAGAAAATAATTGGAAAAAAATGCGTCATACCCAATTCTACCTAGGGACCAAAAAATGTCCAGTAGCTATGACGAACATATTGCATTCAAAAACAGCATCACTTCGACGAAATTGTATGCTAACAAAGGCGGAATTTAATGTCACAAACAGCGAGATATTTCACAAAATATGAAACAAATTGAGGAAGTCGCGTCAAAACTTGTTCAATAAATCGAATCAGTTAATTGAGGTGTTAAATAGAATGGATTTCGTAACCCCCAGACGGTTTCCATTAATCCTAACTGTATTTACTTACATACCTCTTTTTTGTATGGCGAGCGATGTTTTTGAAATTAACTCGCACCGGGCCCTCTTGGGGGATTATGGCACCCATCCAGTTTTACCCATTGCAGTGAAAAATGCAAGAGATTCAGAATTATTTTTCTGTGTGTTTCTGAAAAAGCAACAAAAAATGCTATTGTAAAAAATACTAGATGCCGATGCCGTTTTGAGACGCGAAGGCCGAAAACTGAAACTATGATCAAGATAAAACTGGTCCAGTTTTGATCAAATTCAACACATTTATTCAAATTAGGCTGAGAATCAGTAGTTTTTAACGTGAAAATTATATAAGCTAGCTGATGTCCGCGGCTTCGCCCGCGTGGATGTCCTCAAGAACCTTCCTCAAGAACCACTCTATCTATTGGTGACAACCGCATCAAAATCCGTTGCGTAGTTTTAAAGATTTAAGCATACACAGGGATATAGGGACAGAGAAAGCGACTTTGTTTTATACTATGTAGTGTTAGTCCACCCACCCTTCACCAGTTCCTAGTGCTTTAGTTGGGAAGAAGAAGTTGTACAACAAACTCCCTTACAGCACAGAGCCCTAGAGAAAGACAGTGCTGTTTATTGGCGATAACAATGATGGAAAAGGCAAAAATGAAGTAAAGGACACGTCGGTTGACATAAGCTATCGAAAAGCATATGTCAATCCTGTTAAAAGTCGTTGTAGAAATACAAAACACTTTCGAAGCGATTGTTACTTTTCTAGGCCCTCTGGTGTCTGTTGATCACAACATAAACTACAATTTTTGTTCGACAATGCAGCTGTTTCCTTGTTCAAATTCTCTTCCTTGTTCAAGTCATTTATTTTGACCTTTTTTGTAAATAAATATCAACAATTACACTTAGCAAAAGTAATGTATATTTTAATTAAATCCTGCAAAAGAAATGTGATAAACAAAGGAAATGGCTCTTCTCAAAAGGCTGTCCGTTCTGCAATGCAGTGAGTAGAATTGAAACGCTGCGGACTTTTCGGATAATGACCAGTTTTCGCTTTCGAACCGAACAATAATCGAACTCGTATTAAATAAAGCTATTAAAAGTTTCCCCAGCGGTATCCGGTCGTCGGTACCCGCCGGATATTTTTGGGATCTAAATAATGTAAACATACAGGTATATAATATATAGATACATTTTTATATGGACAGAGGTCAGCCATATTATACCGTTAGCTGTGACACGGATGACCTTCAAAACGGTTTGCTCTTTCCAATTAAACTTTAACGACTCGACACATTTGCCTTAAAACAGAGAAAACTTTTTCAACTTTGACCAATCTTTATTTTAACTTTGCAGACTCGGAAAGTCAAAGGTTATGACAGAGTCTAGAAACCATTTTGAGTGCCCCTTATAGCACAAGGAGATTCTACAATATATTATGAGCGTTCATTCTAAAAGTTGGCAACGTCGCAAAAAGATGTCAAATATTTACCTGTTTTAACAATTAACTTGTACATGTTTACGCGAACCCCATAACCCCCAAATCATCCTTAAGGTAGAAACAGACTGGTCTCTGAGCTGGTCTTAGCGTCTGGAGCGTTGCCTACGATGAGGATGCTTCTAAAGCCTAATTTACATTACGAAACTATGTAGTTGCCCAAACTTAATTTTTCATTGATAGTTTCAGGTGTAAATAATTATCTATTTACACGTGAAACTACCAATGAATAACTTAGTTTGTAAATTCGGCTTATTGCATTAGGTTTCATACGAAATCAGGAGTCCAGATGTCATGTTGAATACGTTTGGTACTTGTCACCAGTATTTTTTTACCTTGAGAGTCGCTTAGAAATATTATGCCTTCATTCTCCGCAACTAAAAACGCAAATTGAAAACAAATTTCTCGAACCAAAATACTGACTTTAAACGACGCCATTTTATGGTCGTTAGATGAAATATTTTTTCTGGTTCTCCCACCATTCCGGGCGACCTCGTTTAAAAACCTATCAGGCTTTTGAAATATAAGCGAAACAGTGCGATGTCAGTTTTTTTAACCCTGTGAAACGAAGTATTGTTTTGTATATTGATGGGTTGTCGTTTTTTAGGGTAACATACAATAGAGTCACATAAAGGGGCTTTGATAGATAAAATTGGGTGGAATGAAATCACATGATTGGTTATTTTGGGCACCTGAAAAGCCGTTTTAATTTTTTGTAGATTTGCTAGCAGATTTACTAATCAAAGACTTGGTAAAGCTTCCAGAGGGCCTAGAAAAAGTGACATTCTATCAGCAATATCGATAAAATGAAAGTGGAAAAAAAAATCAAAAATCATTATGTCGGATTGACATAAGCTACCGAATGCTTATGTCAATCTTTTTGGAAGGCTTTGTACCGAATGCTTATGTCTGTCCTGTTGGAAGGATTTGTATAAGTACGAAACGATTTGGAAGCGATTGTCATTTGTCTAGCCCCCAGGAACCCGTTGTTTGGTCTATCAGTACATAGGTCTATAAGCGATTGTCATTTGTCTAGCCCCCAGGAACCCGGTGGTTCTATCAGTACCTATGACTATTTTAATTACTCGAGGTACAGTCTCAACTATTTCTCAATTCTCAGTTATAACAAAGAGATGGACATTAAGCTATTTTTGTTTAATATATCAATTTAAACAAACTCCCGGGTAAACTCAAATTTTAAATAACTTGTGTGTTAAATGAAAACGGAGCTCAAACTTCAATATTCAACTTCAAATCTAAAATTTTATATATTAATTTCCTAAACATTTCAACAACTTCTGATATTTGATTTTGTTGAGTTCCCGCCATCGCAACGGTTTACTCGAGTTACCGTTTTCTGCGAATGCTTAGAAACGACAAAGTCGAAAGTGAAGCCAAGGCCACACAGAAAGCGGAGGTGATAAAGATATTTTTATTTTATTAATTCATAAACATATTTTATTAGTTCATAAACAAACCAAAATCACTAGCTGACTTGTTCTTTGGCCAAAGAATTAGAAATGCCATTCAACGTGGCAATGCTGCCAGTCTTCTGGGCACGTTTCCGGATGACAGCGATGCGGACGAATACTTCGACGCCTAAGGGTTTATCTTTGTTTTTATATTTATTGGTATAGTAAGTTAGTCCTTTTAGTTTTTTAGTTAATGTAAGCTATTATTATTAAATTATATATTACCCAATTTTAATGTATATATTTTACCTAATAAAGATTTAGAGATCTATACCTATATACACACTGTTAATAAATCACTTAACTACTTACACTTATAAGAAGGAATTATGAATTCGTCACTTAGAAGAGTGCTCAGCACTAGCAAAGAACACCGTGTAAGATATTGTTAGTTGAATGTATCTAACTTTCCGAAAAACGTCCACAGATTATGTGGTTTCGTCTATAAACAACGCTAATAAGACTTCGTGATTGCCTCTTTACAGAGCAACCTTGAAATATGCTGCTATTTATCCTTTTGAGGCAATATCATGGACTAAAAATAGTACGACTTAAAATCTTAGGAGGTCTTATTAAAGACAAGGAGTTTTTTTTTTTAAAAGGGTGTTATATTTAAAATGAGCTTTTGACTAACCCAACATTCTTCTTTGTTAATTCTATGTTTGAAGGAATGTCTGAACTAGAGAAGGGATAAGACTACGCTTGAGATTTATTCGATGTTTGTTCTGAGGGATAAACGTTCTGTTACCTTCTCCGCTCCGCTCTCAGTGTAGCATAGTCATAAGTCGAAAAATAATTACGCAAATATTTGAAGTTGAATATTTCTTCGTATATAAACGCTTTAATTTTTTGAAAATTTCTCTGAAAATTGACCAGTATTTGAGCTTACTTATATGCATGTGAATTAATTGTAGTTTCATTTGATTAAGTAGGTAAACTATCCCGGTGCGCAAAACTAACTCCGAAAGTACTAATTTCGTTTCTCTAGGACATATGTGTGGGCTTTGTAATAACATTATTACAAAGTTTCGTTTTAGATACTCTGTTAATTCTAGAATTTATGCTATTCTGCTATATGGAAACGTAGGGGTGCCCTCAGGCTACCTGGACCGAAGACGTTCACGGGGGCTGGTAGCAGATAATTAAGAGTAGCCGAGTGGCATTGGAGAGACTTATGTGTCAGCTGTGGGTTATCATAAACAGATAGTTGATTATAACATTATTGATTATTTTAATGATCTTTGGTTTCATTGGTGACGAAAAATTCAAAAATACATTTTTTGTATCTCTTTCAAAAATCCTAGCCTAGCCTTTTCCGAATTATGTTGTGGTCAGCGAACAGTCTAACCAGATGCAGCTGAATACAGTATTTTACATGGAGCGACTGCCTATCTGACCTCCACAGCCCAGTAACTGGGCACTACGATACCCCTTGGTAAGACTGGTTGTCAGACTTTCGGGCTTTTGACGATCCGTAACGACTGTCAATGATCCACGAATGACAGCCGGGACCAACGGTTTAACGTGCTTTCCGAGGCACGGAGGGGTCTCGGTATGTAAAGATGGTCTTCCATCTACAGACCGGCACTGGCAAGCGTAGCTTAACCTGATGGATCGACCAGTGCGGTTGTTATTACTTAGCCACGAGCTCCTCCCATCTCTCTCACATCATCTCTATGTATGTATGTGTATCTCTTTCACATCAGTCATTATTAAGGCGCAAAAGTTACTACATATTTCTAGCGAAAATGAGTTATTATACATCTCTGCCTACCCCTGCATATAATTCAGGTTTTGTGTTATATTCTTTCTTATACTTTACTGAATAAAATAGCTCTTTTTGATTTCATATACATATTTTATTTAGAAAAAATCTTCCGTAGTTCACTAAAATCTTATAGTATGATGCCTGCGGCTTCGCCCGCGTGGCTGTTGGTTATTATATATTAAAACCTTCCTCGAGAACTACTCTATCCATTGGTGAAAACAGCATGAAAATCGGTGCAGTAGTTTTTGAGTTTATCGCGAACAGGGCGACAGACTGGCGCGGCGGAGGACTTTGTTTTATAATATGTAAGGATTATCTAGTACTTCTTTCATCTTGTAACACGTCCCTTTATGAAAATTCTATCCTTCTTCGTTCTTAGAACCGAGCCGTCTACTCATTAGCAAGCGTAGTTCCTTAACGAACACTGCACATTTATATAATTCCTGTTAAACCTTCCAACTATCATAGGCTTTTGCGAGTTTTGTTCGTTAATAATGAAGTTTCTTGCTACTATGTAGTAATCGATTCCTGGGAACCGTGCTCTTAGATTTAAGGCCAGGTTAAGGCTCTTTGTACACGGTTTCATTACGATACGGCGTTTAAACCGTGCCGTAGACAAAACGTGTCTGTCAACAAGCTTCCATCCATTAGTGATCTATACATCACTGACGACTGTGCCTACACACGGCGCATAAACCACGCCGTAGTAAAAACGTGTCTGTCAACAAGCTTCTATGGTGGTCCATAGAACACTGACGACCATAGTACACACGGCGTATAAACCATAGTCTTTCATGGCAAGAAAAACGTGTACAAAGAACCTTAGAAACAGTGCTTGCATAAATTACTCGTAACATCGAAATAGATTTGACGTAGCAAACCCCTTAACTACTATGCTAAGCAAACCCTTAATCATCCTTATATCCAACCCATAATCAAATCTACCCACGCTAATCTTAAAGACACATGTTAACTCATGCAATCATGCGAAACTTCTATTGAACAAAATCGAACGTTGACCCAGAAAGAATATAATAATATGGCAATCGGAATTGTTCGGCATTATTCAGCAATACCGGGTCACGAAAATAATGCAGAAAGGCACCCATTATATCACCATAGATGGTAGGGGCAGCTATAACCTATATATACTTTTGTATTATCCAATAATAAGACAGGTAAATTGATTTATTTGGTCACCATCTTTGGTTCTGGGTTGATTAATAGAAATATAACTGTTTAGTAATAATATTAGAGTCCTTGGTACAATGTTATAGGTGAGTCTTTTTAAGTAGGCACATAGTCAATCTGCCTAGCCTATATTCAGCCAATATTAGTATTTAGCCAATATTCCTAACTATGTTAGGGTCTCATCTAGCCTATTCCTAACTATATTGGGGTCTAATCTAGCCTGTTCCTAACTATGTTGGGGTCTAATCTAAAGCGTAGCTTAACCTCATGAATTGACCCGTGTGGCTGTTATTACTTAGCCACGAGCTCCTCAAGGAGGCACATAGTACAAACGAATATTGATGACCGTGCTTGCTTAACCGATTGAGTCCTAATGATGCACGCGATGCATCAATCGGAAATATCCTTCAAGCCCCACTGATGCATAAAATCAGTTGATGCCACGCATCTTAGATCTCTATTTCTACTGAAATACGGGTTAATAGTGTCTATGGGCAGTAGCACTCTAGAGTTGGATGATATTCACGTCAAATGAATATACTAAATGCTTAATCTGTGCATGGAACACCACTAAAAAATAATATTTAAAAAATAAAAATTGACGTTTGACAGTGTCATCTGTCAGAGCGCCTGCGCGGGTGTGCGCGGACGGCCTCCGTGCATATTTTAATAATTATTTCGTGTTTTTACTGCCGTAATCGTCGTGAAGTGATATTAAATCAAATTAATAATAGTTTTTACATCTTGTGTGATAATAATATTACCAAAATACATAAGTTGAGAGTGCAAAAGTAGCGTTTCAAAAAAATGCCGTGAAAGTACTGAGTGTGGTGGTGATTATGTGAATAGTGTTTGTTTTATGATGTTTACAGCGTGGAAAGCTACTATAAAATATTAATTAGTGTAATTGAATCAATTTGTAAGTGATTTTCACTACTATAACGACATAATAACAACATTTTGTCGTCAAAACACGGTCCTTGAAATCAAGGTCAAGATGACCTCTAGTTACGTAATAATTTTGTTTTTTATTTTCTGTTATTATCTCAAACTGTTACTTTTTTAGATTCCTTATCTATTCATAATACTGCTTGCAAAATTTTATAACAATAGAAACAGTATTTTTAACAGAAATCGTCAAAACATAAGAACAAATAAACTACCACGCACTTTACGATAATATTGTATTATCGTAAATCGTATTGTATTCACCCATTCACCGTATATAGATAAGTATGTGGTCTGTTTATTCAAAAATCCAAACTACTTTACGTTATCGAGCTGCGATAAGTATAACTCAAGATATTGAGATTTTACCCGGAGCCGCTGACACGCGGCGGGCCCCCGGGGCGCGATGTCGGGCGAGCAGCGGGCCCTAAAAGAATTACGCATTCCAGCACGGAACCTGAGAGGTTAAGAAGCGTACTTGATGGAAGAAGTCACTATTGCCTCAAGAACTGCATCCTGAAGATATAATCTTCAGGATGCAATTGCAGCCGAAGCAGCAATCCTTGTTTCGAATTTTAGTAATATTAAATATTAGCAGCACCTTGGTATGAGTAAGGTTGCACTATCGTTCAGGGTGGCATTAATCCATGCCAGGGTTGCGGGTTAGTCCGAAAGGGATACCGGGACCTTGGCAACAGGCAACTGAAGGAACACGGGTGGGTTTTAGTCTGTAAAAGTCTGACACGCCCTTCCACTCCGCCAAGAGCGGGAGAAGTCATTGGATGATTTCCCACGCCCAAAAAAAAAAAAAAGGTTGGCATTAATCGGTATAGCCGGGCGCCGACATCAATTATCATCATCATCATTTCAACCGAAAGACGTCTACTGCCAGCAGTGGACCTTGGTTCTCCTACGGATTTCTTTATTTCTGATTCGATCACGTAGAGAAACTCCAAGCATAGTCATTGCCCTTTGCGTGACTTTCACCTTTCTAACGAGGCTTTCTAATATGTAGTAGGTATTTCTTTCGGATTTCTTGTTCAACAAAATTACTGCCAAATTAGCTAAAAACTACAAAGACTTTAATTAACGACGCAACGTCCTGTTTTGCTAAAATATAATAATTATAATAAACTATGGACTGCTTCTCGGTAAAATAATACACAAAGGCTTCAGAACTACTTGTTTTGAAAAATTCCTGAAAACCCCAAATTCTCTACAAAACAGATTTCCTCAAAATATTATCGTTAGCAAAAACTATGGCTAAAAGTTGGCTAAGAGCCACTTGTTAAGACTTGAGAACAATGTGTTTGCGTACCAAGCAAACTTGCCGAGTTAAGATGGCGGCCGGAAGTTTGGCGGGAGTAAACATGGCCGCTATCGTTTCCGGTTTAAGAGTTTAATTATTGACATATTGATTGATACGGTGGAAGTTGGGGGACGTGTTACTTTTTTTTGTTGTGACAGTGTTTTGTGTTTTGATGGGAAGTTTTACTTTGAAGGTTTTTTTGTGTGACTGAGGAAGGAAATCAAATTGAAGGATAGAAAGTATTGAAAGGATCATCGTTTTATTGGGTTACGCATATCAATAACAAAGGCCTACTCTCTGTAGGCCTTTGTTATTGTCTAGTCAAATTAGCAAAAATATAAAATAACGAGAGTTCTTTTTTACAATATGCCTATACCTACTACCTGCATATTAGAAGATGAGACACTAATTATTATTATAATAAGAATACCTAAAACAATAGACAATTAGGTACTGTAAATGTTTTTCTAGAAAAATCTTAAAAGACTACGACATAATTAATGAGATAAGATTTTCATATCTATAGACAAATCTTCCACAAAAAAATCTATAGGTACTTCTTCTGACCACAGTCAGAAGAAGTACCTATACCTATACTTCGCAGGGTCACAACCCTGCGAAGTGTTCTAAACTACACTATGGATTTTGACGCAGTTCTCACCATAATTTAGAAGAAAAAAAACAAAACGGTTTTTTTGTACACCTAAGGTACCAATCGCGGTGCGGGTGAAGAAAGGATAAGGGTGAAAAGTTTGCCATTGTCCGCGGTTGTACTTTGGATATAGTACAGAAGTCTCAATGTTTTGACATGACGTCACATCAGGAGATTGGACCCTTGAGAAGCAGGGGGGAGCTATTTTTTTTTTACAAAACTCAAAATGATGAATAAATTCTGGTACCTACTAAAAAATTCAACTTTTTAACCTCGTAATAATGATGTAGATAGACCTTTTAAATTAATTATTAAGCCTTCAAAAAGTGCGTTATAAGCGTTATGTTCGAAGTTTTAATGGAGGAAATTTTTCTTTCAGTCCATAAGAAGCCGAGAACTTTTAAGAAGAGCTGTTTTTTCTTATTATTGGAGGTTATGAGGTCATTGACCTGATTAGTGATGATAAATTATATTTATTTTGGTAAGTAGGTAAACTCATCTTACAAAAACGGTGATCAAAACTTTTGGACTTTGTCATATTAAAGTCGTTAGTTACGTCTTGTCAATAAAATTGTAGCTGCTTTTATTACTTTTAACATTTTCCATAGCCATTTGTATCGTAATTGCTATGAAAAAGTTCTGAGTATGGGTAAAGGTAGGTATCATAACTTTGCCTTGTTTTCCTAAAGGATCGGGCAGAGGTTTTCCTATACATATACACCCACATTTCACCATGTTTAAGTTTCATCACCGGAGACACACGTGTTAGGGCTTAACAAGTTTTTTTTTTTTGTTCATGACTTTTATGTCATCTAGAGGGTGCCATTTTCAATTTAATGTGACATCTCTAATCCTATATAATCAAAATCAAAATATTTTATTTCACATAAACCTACATGGGCTCTAATGAAACATCAGAAGCTAGGTGCACGGTTCCAATTAGTCGTTTTCTATGGAGAAGAGCCGGCAAGAAACTCCACGGTTATTCTTTTAAAAATAACTGGCTGTCACAATATTTTCGAATTAATGTTATGAGGTATGGGAGGACTGTGTAGGTCTTTCAACAACCAGTGGACCATCAAGACGCTTCCAACGATAGCTTCCTCATTTATCACATTGTGGTGAGTCGTTTACAAGATATGAGGGAACAGAACATACATACATACATACTTACATACGTACCAGTCCAAATCATAACCCTCCTTTTTACATCGCCGTAGTCGGGTAAAAAAATTGTACGTATGTATAAATCTTACTCCATATTATTTTATCGTTAACATCAAAACCAGTAACTAGCACAATCTGTTAAAACCCTTATCTTGGATTTACGTTTAATTAACGAGTAACCGGTATGTCTGAGAACCAAAAATTCGAAGACATTGTGACATCTACCAACCCGCACTGGGCCCGCGTGGTGGATTACGGCCCACTCCCTCCATAGAGAGGAGCCTGTGTCCCAGCAGTGGGAACATTATAAGTAGGCTGATTATGTATGTATGTTATGTAACGAACAAACACTGTTCCTAACTACATCAAGACCTGCTTATCGTACTTAATACATAGTGCAGTATTACCCTGCATAAAATCTTCGAGCCTAAAACTTTTTTACTTCGCTGGCCATCGATGTTGTCTTTTTTAATCGTTAGATAATTTCAATTTTTTGAATTTGAATCTGACGTGAAGAAAGATGAAGGATTTTTTATTGGCAGCCGTCAGTGGCGGTTTTTTCTCATGAACGCAAGAGCTCTAATTCTTCAAATAATTCCCGGCGTACTATGCTGAAAGATTTGCAATATAATTAATTAATTATAGTCTTTATTGTTGTGTCCACGTTTCCTTGTTTTACGGTTAAAAACCAGTGAAAAGGCCTATTTTGGCCTTTATCGGTGGGGTATTGGGATCCCACCTCGTTTCCCCGTTTCGCCATAATCCTGGATCAGGCGCCCCGGCGGCGCAGTTGACTGAGCGCCGTGCTACGTACAAGGAATACCGCCTCTTGACGTACCGTGCGGTCCAGGAACTAACCACCTCGTGACTTATTAACTATTTATTTATCCACTGCGAAGCGTCGTTTTCTCGGTTCAAGTTCAAATACGTTCAAGTTTATTTTTTTTACGCGTAAATAATCTCGTAAGCAAATTAGACTAAGCTGGCATTAGGTCAACCTTCGGTTGCGGTTTCTTATTCGATGCGTTGCGTTTGCGCTAGTAAGTTATGGTTTTTATAAGCTTTTGCAATCGCTGATACACACCGAACTCCCACGCGTAACTAAATTTACCTAAGATTTCTATTCCGAAAGTTTTCCTTAACCTAATTACGCTTGATTCGGCACCACTGTCTCCATAGCCGCGACTAAATTATATTTTATATTCACCTTTCTTATATTTTTTGTAAAAAGTGTCTTTCTATATTTATATTACAAAAATTATACGTGTTCAACGAAGTGTGTTTATTTATTTCGTTACAATAGGTATAATCAGTTGGTACCAGTTTCGGTACCAAAAGGTCGGAACCTTGCGATTCAGGGAACCAAACTTGAGGTGTTAAACGGATTACAGTTTGTAGGAAATTCTAGGCCCGTTCATTAATCGGGCCGAAGAATCGGGTAACTGGATCTGTGAGTAGATAAGGCTTTTTATAGTTGGTGGGTTAAGTGATTTTGTATCGGTTTTTGTGGGAGGGGTAGTCGCAGATGGGATCGGACTGAAACGTTTATTGGGTTTTGTAAGTATTAGTATACGTGCGGTTAACGAAATAATTTGATACATAGGAAGTAAATTAACATCTTAATACAAATGAGCAATGTCAAAAATTTTGCCGACTCAAAACAAACGTAAGAAAATTGTTTAAATGGTTTGTTTAATTTAATTGCATGCAGCTGAGATGAGAATGTTAAGAGGGATGTGTGGTGTTACACGAATGGATAGAATAAGAAATGAGTACATAAGAGGAAGTCTGAAAGTGGCACCGGTGACTGAAAAATTGTGCGGAAATCGGTTGTCATGGTATGGGCACGTGATGCGAAGGAATGAGGAAAATGTTGTGAGGAAAGTTTTGGGTATGAATGTCGATGGCTATAAGAGTAGGGGAAGACCAAAGAAACGATGGATGGACTGTGTGAAAGATGATATGGTTAGAAAGGGGGTGACTATCGAGATGACGGCTAATAGAGAAGTATGGAAGAAAGGGACATGTTGCGCCGACCCCAAATAAATTGGGATAAGGGCAGGAGAATGATGATGGTTTGTTTAATTTAGAGGAGTTATTTAGAGTTTATGGCTAAGTAATAACTGCCACACGGGTCGATCCATCGGGTTAAGCTACACTTGCCAGGGTTGGTCCGTCGATGGCCGACCATCTTTACGAACCTCCTTCGTGTCTCGGAAAGCACGTTAATTAAGCCGTTGGTCCCGGCTATCATTCGTGGATCTTTTAAGCACGAAAGTCTGAAAACCAGTCTTACCAAGGGGTATCGTATTACCCAGTTACTGTGTTGTGGAGGTCAGATAGGCAGTCGCTCCATGTAAAATACAGGTATTCAGTTGCATCCGGTTAGACTGGAAGCCGACCCCAACATAGTTGCGAAAATTTAAATGGATTAAAAGTTTATGGTCAGCTGCGTGTTACTTCGTTTTTTTTGGCTGTACCTACATATTATTATCTGAGTAATGTACATACATAATAATATTCAGTGAGTTCAATTTTAACTGGAAAAAATCATAGACTCCATATTGTAAAAAAAATAGTTTGGCCAGTATGGTTCTCATGGCCTCAATTTGGACCATTTTATGAATCTTCATAGAAAACTGTCGTAATAGATGAAATATTTCGTAATATGAATTGCAAAAAGATCATAATCATTATGAATTGTCAATTTGTGATATTTTACGATGATTCATAATATTTTCCTATTACAATAATGCCAAAGTGGCCGTTTTAAGCCTCTACAAAAGCAAAATTAGTATTAGGTCCTTGTTAATCTTATGCATGTTTTAATAGTTCGACTGGTTAATCCGCCTTAGCAAACAAATCGATAAAGCCCCATTAACTTAGTAATAGTTAAGGTTACGAGTGCCACGTAAGATGTCAAGTGTCGGGGTGTAACCAGAGTTGCCCCTGTTGCCCGAAAGTTGGCAATATTTTTGGCTTTATCTACACCCATGCTATAAATCCTCTATAAAAGCTTCTGAAACAGTTATCTTATTGCCAACATAAAACAACCAGTGTCATAGTTACCATAATATCATCCAAACAAGTGTTATAATGTCATTACGCAACTCCTTTGCTTTTAACCGACTTCTTCAAAAAGGAGGAGGTTCTCAATTCGTCTGTATGTTTTTTTTTTTACGCGATTACTCCGCCAATTATGAATCGATTTTGATGATTCTTTTTTTGTTTGGTAGGTCATTCAGAGGTGGTCCCATATAAATTTTATTCATTTTGCTTGCGTAGTTTTTGAGTTAGCTTCAATAATTACGTATTTTTCCCACTTTGCTATGTAGACGATATAATTATTTCACTCCGTCACTGTTATTTACATGGCAGATAACGGTATACGCATTTGTGTGAGGTAGGTACCACAACTAAAAAGTGAAAAATAAAAACTTTTTACAAAAAAAAAACACAAAAAAAGTGAAAAATAACTTTAATTTCGGAAGTCGGTGGCAAAAAACGAAAATTGAAAAGCAGACACCGATTTCCGAAATAAAAGTTATTTTTCACTTTTTTTGTGTTTTTTTTTGAAGTCGGTTGTTTTTTTTTTTGTAATTCGATCCCTTCTTTACTCACCAATTAGTCACATTTCTCACTACTCAATTTGTGGTATCGTTATGAATTACAAAAAAAGAACATTTTCATGCACGCGCGTTTCACTACCAAAAGGCCGTAATTTAAAAAAAAAAATTAATTATGTTATTCGAATTCACGTCGTATCCCGCCATTTTATGGTTTCAGAACCTTTTATAGAGGATTCATATTATGGGTAGATAAAGTCTTGTTTGTAACTGTGCATAATTAGGTATTGAATGAATGAATGAATAGCCTTTATTAACAATCTTACAACCTATTTACATATTGTTTAACTAATAAAATTAAAAATAAAGTTAATTCTTCAGACATCGGTTTCATCAGAAGATTGTTTTGCTTTAGCATAGGCCTCCCCCATATTCTTCCACAGTTCCCGGTCATGGGCTTTCCTCTTCCACATTGGCCCCGCTGTCGCTTTAAGATCGTCGTCCCATCTTCTTATCACACGTCCTCTCTTCCTTTTACCTTCTCTTGGGTACCATTCGGCTACTAATTTAGCCCATTTCTCCGTTTTGTCTCTGATTAGGTGGCCCGCCCATTTCCATTTCAACTTTTTTATCTTGTATGATACGTCCGCTATTTTTGTTTGCCTTCTGATATGTTTAAGGCTTAATATGTCCTTTCTCTTAACATTAAGCATACTTCTTTCCATGTTGTGTTGGCATGTTTGTAATTTCTTAGTGTTTTGCTTAATTAAAGCCCATGTTTGGCAACCGTAAGTCATGGTAGGGAGTATACAAGAGTCGAAAACTTTGCTTTTTAGCGTCTGATTTTTTGTGACTTCTTTTAGGGACCAGTACCGCTTCCACGCTACATTTACCCTGTTGTGTACTTCTTTGGACGTATCGTTTGTAGGAGATATGGTCTGTCCAAGATAAGTATATGCATCTACAAACTCGATTAGATCGTTGTTGACCCGTATGGGTTGTTTCGAACGGTTCGTCATCAATTTAGTTTTTGTTAGATTCATCTGCAGGCCTACTTTTTGGCTTTCCTCCACAAGTTGTCTGAGCATAGTTTGCAATTGATCCGGGTCATCAGAAATTATTATAAGGTTGTCCGCAAATCAAAGGTGGTTCAGAATTGCTCCATTTACCCTTATGCCGTAAGTTGACCATTCTAGGTTTCGAAACACAAGTTCCAACGTTGCTGAGAATAGTTTAGGTGAAAGGGGATCACCCTGCCTGACGCCTTTTTTAATGGGGAATAGTTCTCCCAGTCTTTCCGTTTTAATCTTTGCGGTCATGTTTGTGTAGATGTTCCGTATAACCCAAATATATTTTCTAGGTACTCCTTGACTGGCCAGCGCATCCCAGATCTTTTTGTGTTTTAGAGAGTCAAATGCCTTATGATAGTCTACAAACGCTAGATAGTAAGGTAATTAGGTATTATTATATATCATATACCCCTTGTCATACAACAGTTGCATAACTAACTATTGTAAGACCTTTTGATCCGTTGGTAAAGTTTGTCGATTGTCACTTGGGTTTTTGCCTATCTATTATTATAAATTAAAGTCGCTTTTCGTGTTTGTTTGTGTGACTGCGTTGTTCTTCTAAACTACGCAAGGGATTTTGATGCGGTTTTCACTATCATTTAGAGAATTCATTCCGGAAGGTTTATGTGTATAATACATGAATATTATCCTAATATTTATAGTAAAGAAATCTCGATGTTTTATCAAGTAGTAAAAATCGTGCGAAGCAAAGGCTACTTAAAGTGTAAAGGAAACTAGCTGTTTTCAGTGAAAATAAGTTAGGTTGAAAATCAGCATTGATTTCAGACAGGAATATTTTCTTGTTTCATGTTTTTCGATCTTTTTTAGGGTTCCGTACTAATATAAGACCGCTCCAATAGTCTAGCTATCGCAAGCATTTGCTAAAATATTGGGTTCATATCTCGGTTCGAGTAATTAGTTAGTTTCAGTTTTTTTCTACTTGGAAATTTGAAATAACTGATAGGCAGTAGTCGAAATTAGGTCCTAGTGAACGGTGATAGCCTTTTACTACAATGTGGGAGATATAACTTCACATAAGTACCTATATCGGCGCAGTAGTTGCGTATTGAGGTTTCGGGGAAGTTATGTATTACGAATACTAGGAGTGCCTCATTTAAGGAACTCTCTACAAAAATTATAACTTCCGTTCCGTCGGTCATCAAAAATTACTCTACGAACCATCCAGTATCTAACCGTTAAAATATTGATCTAGCTTCAAACTCCGAAGGACATTCCGACGAACTCGTCGGTAACAAATTCAGAACTGCTATACAGTAACCAGAACTTTCACATGTAGAAGATAGTACGGGTACAAAATAGATAAGTACAGAAGGCTGGCTCAATACACCGAGGAACAGGCGCATGCAAACATAGACGCATTCATGCGGCAATCTCAAACGAATGCCAGTCGGGAGTGCGGTTGCACTCGCTTGACGAGTATAGTGTCTATGAGTGCGTGCGGTTTCTTATTATTATGCTGTTACCGTTCCCACTGCTGGGACGGAGGCCTCCTCTCTATAAGAGGAAGAGGGCCATATGATAATCAACCACACGGGCCCAGCGCGGGTTGGTGGGTCTTCGATTGGCATGCCGGATTCCTACCGATGTTTTCCTTCACCGTTTTTACGAGCACTGCATGCAGAAAAATTAAGTCATAAAGGGTTTGCACACACGACGCGTGACTTCCCGTTGTATAAATCCAACCTTCTGTAGCTATATTTATTTTGTGGTACACTATTCAACGTTGCAAACAGTTGAAACGTATTGGGTTCAAAGATAGCAAAGATACACTAGTTCCGGGAATTTCCTTCTGTAGAGTTAATGCTGTTAGAATAATTTGAATTATTTAACAGACCGTTCCTGAATTTCTGGAAACGGTAGTTTTCCTAAATATAAATGTAAGAATAATGCTTGGGTAGTTTTTGAGTTAACTTTGATATTACGTTTTAGGATATTATTTTCTGAATAATAAATAAAATAAAAAAGCCTTTTATTTCTTGCTTGTACACAGTTTTGCAATATTTTTTAATAAGTATGTTTTAGTGGGTTAGTTTATTTTAGCTTAATTTTAATTGTTAGTTTTGTTAGTATTTTCTAGTTCTGCTTCTCCAAGAACCCCAGGGTGGGTGAAGGCCTCCTCCAAAGATGCCCATTTGTCTCGGTCTTGTGCTATTTGGCTCCAGTTTGAGCCGGCTGTTCTACTAAGCTCGTCTTCCCAACGTGTCAGTCGTCTTCCTCTGGTTCTTTTTCCTGGTGGGCCTCTCCATAGGGTAGCTTTTACTGTCCATCTCTGGTCGGTTAGCCTCGCTACGTGGCCTGCCCATTTCCATTTTTGTTTTTTCGCATAGCACAAGGCATTAGTGGCTTTAGTTATTGATCTTATTTTTGTATGCCTTATTTTGTCTAGTCTTCTTATCCCGAGCATACTTCGCTCTAGTCCTCGCTGGCAGGTGGTGATAATGTGCTTGGCTTTGGCTGTAAATTTCCACGCCTGGCATCCATATGTCAAACACGATAAGAGGCTAGAGTTCATGATCTTAATTTTTATGGTTATTGGCATGTTGCTTTTAAAAATTTCTTTGAGGCTCCAATATTTGTTCCATGTTTTCTGTACTCTTCTTTCTATTTCTATGTCGTTGTTTTTTCTGTCAAAACTTATTGTTTTTCCCAAATACATGTAATTTTCTGTGTATTTCAATGGATTTCCATTAGCTCTTATTGGAATGTTATGGCTATTTGTCATTATCATAGTCTTGGTAAGATTGATTTCTAATCTTACCTTTGCACTTGTCACTTGCAGGGACTGGACCATGAGCTGCAGCTGTGAGCTTGTCCCAGATAGAATCACTATATCGTCTGCGAATCTCAGATGACTTAAGAAGGCGCCTTGTAAGTAGATTCCTAGTTTACTCCAGTCTAGCTTGCTGCATATGGCTTCAAGGATAGCTATAAATAATTTTGGGGATAGAGGGTCGCTGTCTTACACCCCTTAGTATGGGGAAGCTTGGGCCCAGGGTTTCCAATTTTGTTCTACCCATATTATTTTTATATACACTTCTGATGACCTTTATGTACATTTCTTTGATTCCTTGTTCTTTTAAGCTTTCCCAAAAGCTTGTGTGTGTTACCGTGTCGAAAGCCTTTTTGTAATCAATAAATGCGAGATATAGGGGTCTCTGCTGCTCTTGATATTTCTCTAAGACTAACCCAGAACCTTATCGTCATACGACCGTTTATTAGAATTAGAAGAGTCAATAAAAGGAGTTAAGTAAGACGTTATAGGAATTTCGGAAACGAGAAGATTAGGCACCAAAATAGAAGAACATGAGAACTTTATACTATGCTACGTAGGTCACACACCAGGCAATACGGGGTAGGTTTTCTAAAAAATAAATCACGTAAAAAGAATATAGAGAAAGAATATAGAGAGCTTCACTGGCATGACAGAACGTGTCGCTGTAATAAAACATGAAGATCCAAGACATTATGGTCACGATCATACAAGTATACGCACCAACAGAAGCAGCAAGCGAGCACGAAATAGAAGAATTCTACAAATCAGTCAACAAAGCATTAGAAACTACACACAAGACCGTCATATTAATGGAAGACTTTAATGCGAAGATAGGAGTCCCCAAGAAGGAAGAACACTTGATTATTTTCTGAATAGCGCATTCGAAAATATTGTGTGCAAGTACTAACTGGTGTTATGATAATCATAAACATATTAATGTAGAGTACAGATGGGTAAGATCGAACTTGATATTGTATTCTTTATGTAAATAGCTCTCACGCGTGAATCAAAAATTTTCAAGCAGTTTGATTTTGATTTAGCTGACACGTTCATTACAACTTTGCAGACTTTGACTTTAGTCATGTACAGTCACGGACTTTAATTGATGAGCCATCTGCAAAATTATATTTCTTATATTTACCGGTTGGCTAACCTGAGAGCCAATTATAATAAAGAATATAGGTAGGAAAAACAAAAAACAACCGACTTCACAAAAAAACACTAAAAAAGTGAAAAATAACTTTAATTTCGGAAGTCGCTGTCTTTGCTTTTAAATTTTCGTTTTTTGCCACCGACTTCCGAAATTAAAGTTATTTTTCACTTTTTTAGTGTTTTTTTGTGAAGTCGGTTGTTTTTTTTTGTGTAGAAAGTTTTTACTTTTTCCTTTTTAGTTGTTGTGCCTACCCTACACAAATTCGTATACCGTTATCTGCTATGTAAATGATGATTAAGATATCATCTACATAGGCACAGTGGGAAAAATACGTAATTATTGAAGCTAACTCAAAAACTACGCAAGCAAAATTTATATGGGACCACCTCTGAAGCATGACCTACTAAACAAAAAAAGAATCATCAAAATCGATTCAGAAATGGCGGAGTAATCGAGTAAAATACATACAAAAAAAAAAAAACATACAGACGAATTGAGAACCTCCTCTTTTTTGAAGAAGTCGGTTAAAAATATAGGTTACTGTTGCGATAGTAACTTTAGCGTACGGAGAAATACGCTAACGTCATTTCGACAAGTTCGAAAGTAACGTCTCTGACATCGATATTTCAACTGTAACTGTCTTCAGTTAAGTTTTTAGAATTATCGAGTTAATGAGCTTAGATTGTATTTATTTTTATCATTGAGAACTTATTAGTCAATTTGTTTACGAGCGTGCGTTTTGAGTTCGTGTTTAATCGTGTAATCTCGTGAATGTATGAAACTGCAAAATTGAAAAGTTTGAAGGTGGCGCATCAATTAAAGTCCGTGACTGTATCTACTTTTACTATATATATGTAGTATGTACAGACACACGTGCTTGATGATAATATGCGACCTTTTACCACAGTCGTACTGCTCATTTAATCGAATAATACATTTTAATTAAATTAAATACCATCACAAGTAGAGGTATTAACTTTCTAAAATAGAAATTAAATATGTCATTTGCTTGGTTCATCCAAGCAAACGCTATACCAAGTTTCGATAAAATTGATACCTAAGCGCGAGACATACGCAAGAGGTGAGGGTGCAGTCGTCGCTAAGAAGCGGCGGGCGCGGGCGTTGCGCCCCTCTTTTCATATTTCATACTAAATGTATAAGAGCGCCCCTCGCACCACCCCCGCGACTCGCCCGCGCTCCGCCACCAGTGTATGTCCTACGCCTCGTCTTTCCTATAAATTTTGTATGAAATATGAAAGAAGCGGCGCAACGCCCTCGCCGCTCCAGCACCTCACCCGCACCCCTAGCCTCTTGTTTATGTACCACGCCTAATAATCTAATTTTATAGTCATCAAAATCCATCGAACTGACGAACTCGCTTTCACATTATTATTATTATAACATATCGAAACCTCAGACTTCCCACAGCAATTTAAAATTACAAAACAAATGTAACGTATCCCTTCGATTAAAATAAAAAATCATAACTGCGGATGCTACGCCATCAGACACCAATTTGGGAACAACGCGTCAATTATTATTGCCACAGTCTATCAATATTAGCTGGTTACAGTCTGTCAACGCAAGCGTTTTTTGCAGAGCAATCATGCAGTCATGCAGGGGGAAGAAGGTAGGGCCTATCACCAAAAACTGTCATACTACAAATGGGGACAGTTGTGGGTTGTTTTTGATGTTTGCGAGTTTGGATTTTGTAACTCGAGCTAAATAATGGTAGACTCGATTCACGTAAATATATCTAAAATTAGCTGATGCCGGCGGCTTCGCCCGCGTGGATGTCGGTTATCATATACTAAAACCTTCCTCAAGAACCACTCTATCCATTGGTGAAAACAACATGAAAATCGGTGCAGTAGTTTTTGAGTTTATCGCGAACAGACAGACAGACGCGGCGGAGGACTTCGTTTTATAATTATGTAGTGATAAGTATACCTACTATTATCCGGGTGCATGTTAGTTTTACAAGGATACGAGTAAAAGCGCGGCCGGAAATGTCATAAATTTTTAAAGGACCATGCGACATTTTGGACCAAATGCTCAACAGTGATGTAACATATGCCATATGAAAGCTTTTGGAGTATTGTTTAATTCATTCTATGGCAGCTAAGTCGGAATCGAAAGCGAACATGGTGTTTTTGAACATTCAAAAATGCAAAAAGTAGGTTAGGTTATGTTAGGCTAGGATAGGCACGTTAGGTTATGTTAATCTAATCTACCCAGATTAGCCCATCTAGGTTGTAGGTACATTTTTATTATTAACTAGCGATCTTGGTTGATTCTTGATTCCTGCTTCGCATGGGTGTGTTAATATGAATTATGTGTTTTTTTTATTATTTATAAATTAAAATTAAAATCAAAATCATTTCTATAAGTGGTCAGGTAATATTCAACAATAACATAACATCACGCCTGTAATCCCTAAAAGGTTAGGCAGCGATGTACCAGTACACCCACATTTTGCTAGTTTTGTTGTTTTGCAATCAATCGGCCACAAGTGTAGACTCCTGGCTGCTACTGAGTCATTTTGAACATAACTGCCTTAGTATAAATTAAATATTGGTGAAACTAACCTAACCTCATGGCAATATATTTTTGAATGTTAAAAAACACCATGGTCGCGCTTGATTTTGACTTATCGGCCATAGTATGAATTAAATAATACCCCAAAAGCTTTCACATAGCATAAGTTACATCACTGTTGAAGCTAACCTAACCTAATTTTTGAATGTTCAAAAACACCATGTTCGCGCTCGATATTGACTTAGCTGCCATAGTATGAATTTAATAATACCCCAAAAGCTTTCACATGGCATAAGTTACATCACTGTTGAAGCTAACCTAACCTAACCTAATTTTTGAATGTTCAATAACACCATGTTCGCCCGCGATTTCGACTTAACTACCATAGCACGAATTAAATAATACCTCAAAAGCTTTCACATGGTATAAGTCAAATCACTGTTGAAGCTAACCTAACCTAATTTTTAATTTTCAAAAACACCATGTTCGCCTTTGATTTCGACTTGGCTGCCATAGGATGAATTAAATAATACCCCAAAAGCTTTCATATGGCATATGTTTGATCACTGTTGGGCATTTGGTCCAGACTCCATACATCCGTGCCCGTGGTCCTTTCTCTGTTACTGTTAAATATAATAAATAATGGGCGATGAACCACTGTAAGTAGATACGCTGTGAGATGCAATTTAATAAATTTAGCAGAAGGGCTCCTGACGTAATAGTTTGCAATGCAGACTGTCTCGGGAATACCGAATATTGTCACGGTTGAAGGTATATGGATGGTGGGGTGCGAAGAAATATGGATGTTATAGGAAAGGTAATGATGCAAATTTGAAAAATTGTTTCAATTTTAGAGAGTGGATGGATCCTAATAAAATTGATGTTTTTGTTTGTTAAATTATTCAAAAACTAGCTGTGCCCCGCGGTTTCACCTACATAGGTCTCGATCCCGTAAGAATATCGTGATAAATAGTATCCTATGTCCTAATCCAGGTCATGGTCTACCCATATGCCAAATATTCTGTCATTTTGTTTAAGCGTGAAAGCGTCACTAACAAGCAATACAAAGTTTTTCAAACTTTTATAATTTCCTAATACGAGGCTTTCGGCTAGTTTGTACTTATAATAGAATGTCGTTCCTTAATTTGTAATGTGCGTTTAGTTTGTGCACAATAAACAATTTTTCTTATGTCGAGTCTCTTCGCTATTAGGCCATTGACCGTAACGATTATCGGTACTGTGACGTTGCAAATTGACATCTTAGGCGACATCTAGCGGTGGAGCTAGGTAGCTCCAGAGTTTCTCAATACTGGAGACGGAGCGTTGTTTTTGGGTTTCGATAATTAATTAGATGTTAATTGGGGAATTAAAATTTATTAACATACGGATGAAATCACCCAAATTTTATAGTCATGCAATGTCCAATAAAATTACAATTTAATTCTTATGATATAATTTCGGAAGTGGATTGTCACTTGTCAAAGAATTCGGTTTTTAGTCTGTGGTTAGAACTTTCTCGAAGGTCGATAAGGAGGAGTCAGGTCTTTGGTCCTGCGTGTGTGACGAGAAGGGTGTTCCTTCCCGATCCTGGTGACGCTACGCAATGATGGAGATTTAACAGGTATGTTATTCGAGAGGCACCAGTTCTGTGATGATTAGACTGTGTTCGGCCAATAATCTTATTGGAAATATATCAGAGATGTTGTTTCAGTAGCCGAACCTGTCTGGCTTTTTATGCTAGCCTGAACTGATGCGAACGTGAAAGACGTGACGCCCTGGTGCCGTCCCGTGGTCTGGTGAAATAGCAGTTAGTCCCGACTAGTGGCGGGCAGTGTGCTGGTTGACCCGGGCTTTGGTAGTTTAGGGGTTAGATCCTACGAGTGCTGGCAGTGTGGCCATCCCCGTATATTGGAAGGCCTTACCATCCGGTAGCTCGTCCAGGAAAGTGTCGCCGCTCCAGGTAACGATTAGCGTCATCGTTTTCCTTCGGATCCCGTAGGCCGCGTGTACGTGGGAACCAAGAGTTTTCTCTGTGGTTCCATGCCAAGGGACTTGATTCCGTCAACTGACGTCAACTGAGAGTCCGTCGTGAACAGAGGGACAGTTAACACCTGCAAGTTTGTAGTAGACCCTTTGAGTGAGTGATACCCAGGTGACCATTTTGATAAGGTCATTTCCAAGTGATTTAGGCCTATGTGTAGTAAACTAGGTTATAAACCAGTTGTTCTAAATTTCATGTGTTAGGTTGTGTCTCAGGGTGCTTTGCCCCTAATGTTATAATTTCTCTTATGAGCACAACCATATTTAAGGTCACTTATTATTCGATTGAGCTAGAAGTTGTTAAGCGTTCATCTCACGGATCCTCACAAGCGACCTTGAGCTTGTTGATATTTAATCTCATGCTTGTATTTCTCCTAACACACCTTGTTACGGAGACGGGGTGTGTTAGAGGCTAATACCAGGTTAAAGGTTGGGAAAGTTCTAGTGTTTTAGTGGCTTGCCACAATTTTTGTAAACCTGTGTTATATAATTACAATAAACTTTGTAAAAAAAAGTAATGGTTTAATTGGTTCTTTCCCTATTTATATATACCTAATAAATTTACTTTAGCACGGCAGGAAGCCGGGTGACAGTACAATGATTGCAGAGTCCACGTCACACATGTCGACAACCTCGTGTTCTAAATCAAGATACTTGATTTTTTTATCTTTCTCAGCTTTCACGAGATTCTCGTCATGAGGGACAGAGATATCAACAATCATTGCACGGCGCTCTCGTCGATCTATCACCACAATATCAGGCTTATTGGCTACAATAGTCCTGTCAGTGATGATAGATCGACAGGACTATTGTAGCTGATCCCAGCACAATGTGGCGTGACCATTTTCGAGAACTGGGTCGGGCACATATCTGTAGTAGAATCATAATACGAGGCTTTTGGCTAATTTGTACTTATAATAGAATGTCATTCTTTATTTTGTAATGTGCGTTTAGTTTGTGCACAATAAACATTTTTTCTTTCTTTCTTTCTTTCAATCAAATAAACAAACAAAAAAATAAAGAGACAAACTCACTATCAACGTTGAGGATGTCAACAATCAGACGTCAATTTATTATCCCAATGTTCTTTTAGTTTACAATTGGTTTACAAAAAAATCTCATTCAATGTCGACCCTATCGTACACTTTTGCGCCTTAGAATCAAGTTGAATCAAATTAGTTGAACGTGGTCGTGTTACATTGCCATTTGGGATATTTCGAGTCCCTTAATAGTGCATATTCAGGGATTGCGTTGTATTAAAAAATTCTGTACGCAAAAGCCCATTACATACATAGAACCTTTTGTTCACCAATTCGGAAGCTGTACTTTGTTTGATTAAACAAATAAATATATTAAGTATGTATCTATCACATACTTAATTTATTTATTTTTCATTGCTCCATTTTTAATTTTTAATTCTTTTTACCTATTGTAATTGTATTCTCGGTGCATTGTCTTCACATGTAATTATATAATTGATGTTTATCAAATATTGTAAAACATTTTTTTTAAAGAGTAACGGTGGAGTTTCTTGCCCATTCTTCTCCATACGAAAACTACCTTTTGGAAGGGGCAACTAGAATCAGTTCTATTTCTATGTATTTGACGTTCAAAAGTGCCTTTAATGTGCCTACTTGAAATAAATTATTTGACTTTGACTTTGTTTGTCTATAAATATTTCAAGTCCATTTCCCTTCCCTCTTCGCAAACCCCGATTCTCCGGTCAAATGGAACAAAATATTTCAAGTTTAAGCCAAAATATGAACTTTAAAACCTCCTCTACCCGTCCCGAAGTAAAACTTGAGAAATTTACTTTATAAACTTGTTGATAGATGAGAGTTAGCCACCACTTTTGGTCCTGTTCCTCGGCTGGATCTCTTCTAAACATTTTGCGGTGTTTTGAATGATTTATTGAGTTATTGACTGTATTGTTTTACACGAATTTCTAATTTGGTTAAAGAACTATAATATTTCCTTTATTTCAATTTTCATACTTATAAATTATATTTTTAAATATTAGAATAAAAAATTATATAAAACATTTAAAAATATAAAAAATAGTAGCCCACCGGTATCGGGAACAGGGTCCAAGCTACCGGCGGTCAGGGCTCCAGAGAGAGGAACCTCCTAACGATGCGAGCCGTGACTGGAGTACAGCCTTCTGAATCTGCCCAACGAGAGCCTCCTTAGGTGTTGGTCGAGGCTCTTGGCAATTAAGCCATTGGCTGATACGACTATCGGCACCATGATCGCAGAGTCCACATCCCACATGTCGACAACCTCGTGAGCCAAGTCAAGATACTTGATTTGTTTAAAAAGAACTATTATTATTATTAAAAACAAGACCTAGTTTTTTTTAATCATTAGAAGTGGTTGAGGTTGAGGACCTGGGTTCGATTCCCAGGTCGGGCAGTGTTATTGGGTTCTTCCATAATTTCTTAGTAGAGTCTGGGTTTGGGCCTGTTTGATGGCAATATATAGGCTCGCTCCCTGTTACATGATATAACATAACTGGGCAATTTGGGGTTTACCTACTATAAGATCCTACACCGCTGCCTAACCCTATATTATGTATGTATTTGTAGAAATTTTATGCGTTCACTTGATTTCAATGAAACACTAAGTATAATCAGAGATCTGGTTTCTGCCATCTAATCTCTTCACCACCCTTGGTTGACTGGTAGAGAATGCCTCAGGCATTAAGTCCGCCTTTGTACCTTTTTTAGTGCGAAAAGTTTAAATAAATAAATCAGGAGGCCAATTCACGTACAAAACGTTCACATTCAAGGACCAATCTGTCAAACTTGTCAAAAATGTTGGGAAATTGATTGTATTTTTGACAGATTGCGAATGCGAACGTTCTTAAAAATTAGGGGAATTTCTCCTCAGGTTTAATTATATTCCATTTTTGAATTTATGTAGGCCTTAAGTGCACAGCCTATTTGGAGACTATGCAGGTAACAGGCTTTATTTTAAGGTTCTGTGTGCATGTTTTTAAGCTCAATACCGAAGCGCTCCTTTTAGTTTCATTCTATGAATAGCCCTCGCACACGTTTTATTTATATTTTTATTCCACACACGACAAAAAGGTTTCATCTGTCCACGTTTAATCCATTAGCTATGGATGGCAAACCAAAGGCACGTACGGTATAGGTGACAAAATAAAGAATATTTTTATTTAGGTTCATGTAAAATTCTGGAATATTTCTCGTTTTACAATATCACAAAAATAAACCCAAAAGCTACGGTTTCCTGGAAGAGCGGTGTCGGCCACATATTATCTGCAATTTACTAGTAAGTAAAAAGTAAGTAAGTTGGTCCATTTTCGTAGAGAGCGTTTTTTACCGACTTCAAAAAAGGAGGAGGTACTACGTTCGGATGATTGTTTATGTATGTTCACCGATTACTCCGCCGTTTGTGAACCGATTTTAAAAATTATTTTTTAGTTCGAAAGGGTATACTCCCGAGATGGTCCCATATAAATTTTATTAAGTTTGCTTGCGTAGTTTTTGAGCTAGCTTCATTAGTACGTATTTTTCCCACAGTCTATGTAGACGATATAATTATTAGACTCAGTATTAGTCTAAGTAGTAACTTGTGTGGGGTAGGTACCACCACTAAAAAGTGAAAAATAAAAACTTTTTACAAAAAAAAACAACCGACTTTTAAAAAAAACAATTAAAAAGCAAAGACACCGACTTCCGAAATTAAAGTTATTTTTCACTTTTTTAGTGTTTATTTTTTAAGTCGGTTGTTTTTTTTTGTAAAAAGTTTTTATTTTTCACTTTTTAGTGGTGTTTCTTGCACTTTATAACCTAGTTAAACACATAATTATGATTTTCCGTCAGCAGAATTTTTAATAGTGTTTTGTTTTCCTAAACACAACACTATCTTTAAGCCGGTAGGCTTATGTTTTGTTAGGTACCCGTTTAATTCTAACGCCTGTATTATTATTAACTTCTAATACTTATTTAGGACCAGGGGTTACGTGGCTACCAACTTTTGTAGTGTGAAAGATAAACCTCTATCAAACTTTTGCTCCATCATTTTGAGAGGACTAAGTATTTGCGGCTATGAAACTCCAAATTCATTCACACATGACCCATATCTCACTACAATAGAGTCTATATTCAAGGGTCTAATAGTTTTCTAAGCGTGTTGATAAGTTTGTGTGACGTAGTTGCGGATGGTTCCCAAAACTGGGGTTCGATTTTCAACGTGCTAAATATCGGTAACTCGGATTATTTTTCAATCAAGCGAGCGTGTGATGCAAGTTTATAATTTTACCATATTCTTGTATAATGACAATGTAAAATGTAATGTAATAGGGGAAGGCTATTATGATTGGATGTTGTTATACGAAGTTACGAAAAGTTTAATGGGATAAAAAATATAAAAGAGTTTCGGCTAGATTTTGTGACGCAGTAATATCTGGTTTATACGATGGCAGTGACTGGAGCCAGTGACTCGTAATTTCGGACCCAGACAGTGGGTTCATGAAGGCGAGATCGGCAGGCTGGGGAAGCTACTGAGACCGATCATAAACGGGTAGGTTAGTCAACTGGACTGACATAAGGGCGCGAAGCCAGCATTGGACTGGGTTGAAATTAATAGCCCAGTTGCAAGTCAGCGCTAGACTGACTTACTGTACTGTCACATTACTGGGCTCGTATACGAGACTGGGCACAAAATGATCAGCAAGATATATATGAGTTGACGATTTCGTAATAGTAATACCTAGTACTCGTAGTAATAGTAATTTATTTCTCTCAAAAAGGTACAAATTTGGTTACAGGCAGATTCAAACCTTTGTGAGAGCTGAAGCCTATACTGAGTTCGGGATCTGTATGACAGATCTCCAGGCTCACACCCTTAAAATGTCAACATTATTTTAGCTTGTTGGGAAGAGTAGGACAAGTTTGACTCAAAGCAGAGAAACATGACGCAAAAAGCAGGAGGCGTGAGCCCAGCTGTGGATAAAAAAAATAACAGAGGATAATGATGATTGGTTTTCGGAAGAATTGCTAGATGCGAGCTAAGTCAAACATATTATGAAGCAATGGATAAGCAGAAATATCCTTCAAAATTATTCAGATGATGAATTAAAGTGAAAAAAAAATCTGCTTAAAAACGTAACTTACGAACTTTATGAAGCATTGGATTAGACATTTGTTTCGAACCAATTACAATCCTGATTGATTGTGTATTACGCAATTAGGGTGCTGTTTATCAAAGCACAGACCATCAACTCATATAACCTCTAAATACGAAATTGTAATAACAAGGACAATATATTGCTAGAAGAGATATAAACAAAAATATCAAGTAACAAAAACAAAGCCTAAGGTTCATATAATATTACTCGTTTTTAATATTTCAATATTGAGATACACTGCGAATAAGAGAAAGAAGGTTTTATTAAGGAAAATGCAGCTATGTGTGGGACAAAGTATATTACACACATACATAATGTATTAAGGAGTGTTCTAATTATTAATACGGCCTTCTCGAGAAGAAACCGTTTTGGGTTTCGCTTTGAGGGTATGTATGTCCTTGCGTAGCTGTCCCATTTGGAGGTTAAGTATGAGAGTATTTATTTCTTTCATCTTTGGTGTAATCCAGATTTGTAATTAACATACATACATACATAATCAGCCTATAATGTTCCCACTGCTGGGACACAGGCCTCCTCTCTATGAGAGGGAGTGGGTCGTAATCCACCACGTGGGCCCAGTGCGGGTTGGTAGATGTCACATGTCTTCAAATTTTTGGTTCTAAAACATGCCGTCACGTTTCCAAACATGTTTCCTCACGATGTTTTCCTTCACCGTTTTGAGAGCAATGGTGATAAAATTATTTACACAAAGTAAAGCGCCTGTCAGGGTTCGAACCTACGACCTACAATTCGTAAGTCGCAGCCGTTACTACTGGGCCACCACTGATTCAGATCACCAGATTTGTAACTCGGGGTGAATTAGTTTTTTATATGTTTTGTATGAGTCAGATTATGTATTTCTTCATCCTTGGCATGGCTTGATTTTGACTTCACGATGAATGCTAATGATGAAATAATGTAGCGTTATTTCCTTCACCAGGTTTTAGTAAATAAAAAAGACACATTATTCAATCAAATCATTCACGTAGGTTTTATGAGATAACTTTCAAGATAACACTTACATAGCATTTCAGGGGATACGCTTTGTAATGTTTAACTATGTACTCATTTAGTATGTTTATCCTTCTATCTGGTTTTACCGTTTTCATATGTAAAAAGTGACACCTATAATAAGAGGATAATTTTCCTTCCTAGAGGGCATAGTGCGTACACCCTGCATATAACAATTTTCCTTATCCTTCCACACACTCTGGAACGCGCATACAAAATTAAACAAATGAACACTCCACAGTAAAATTGATGACGTGCAAAATTAGGAAATAAAAACTTATTCATAATACTAAAGTGGCTAAAGTATGGTTTATAACAAAGGCAGGTGCATCTGAAATCGGCGTTTTACGGCAGCGTTTAATGTGAGCCGTCAATTTCTCTTTATGGTCCCGTCTCGCATCGTCGACGAGGGTGACTAGCGGAGCGGTTCGGGGGTTGAGTTGTTTTGACAGCGGATACTGCGATCCATGGAATACATTGTGCCAAAATATTATTATTATGAAACTATTTAAAAAATGAGATTCTGTATCATCATCAATCTCATCATTGTAAGTATTTTCAACCCTTTAGCGAGAGTTTTCATCTTGTGGAAATAGTGTCACTTCACCTAAGTTTGCACGGTGAGACTTTTTTAGAATAGACAGTTCCTTCAAACGAGTTTGCACTTTTGCTGACCCATCTTCATACTCTTCATTTGCTCACTTTATGAAAATTTCTTGGTACCGCTTGTTTTTTATTAAAATTAATTCATCCCATATTGTTCTAAAATGATAAATAAACATGAAACTTTGCATGGGTTTACCCTGAGGGTATGTTTATTTATTAAAACATTACGCATAAGTAAACAAAAATTCTGTACAAAGGCCGACTTAATGCCTGAGGCATTTTCTATCAGTCAACCTTAGGGCAATGCAGAGGGATGTATGTTCTATTCATACAGTATTTTCCGGAGCAGAGAAATATAATAATAATTTTAAGGTGGGATACTGCAACCAAAGAAATCATTCGCTGGAAGCTTTACCACTCTGACACTACCACCCCAAATTTTAAAACAGCGTACATTATTATCCAACAGCCTTGTACAGGGACACATTTCTGTGGCTTTTTAACGTTATTACATGAGCATAAAAGGTCGGCGAGTAGAAGCCGCTAAGTTTATGGTTTTTGCGACATTCCATAAAGTTTGACCTTCGCAGGTTTTCCCTTTACAATAGAAATGTCAATGGTAATGAATTACCGTGTCCGGGCGTAGATATTACACACGGGGGTTTAGAAAGAGCTGGTTGGTAGGTATGAGTGCTATAAAGCTGTACTTTTACGGATTGGAGTAGATCTTCTTTATTTTTCGTGAGCTTAGTGACTAGCCTGGTGCTAGACTTTTTGATGCCGCCCTTGGCCCTCTGACTTGGCTTTACATGTCGTTGAGAAATATCTCTCAGGCATACCGGTTTCCTTACGATGTTTTCCTTCACCGTTTTTAGAGCAAGTGATAGTTATTATACATTCATCATCTGCCTAGCCTTTTCCCACCTATGTTGGGGTCAGCCCCCAGTCTAACCAGATGCAACTGAATTGGTATTCAGCTGCATCCGTTTAGACTGGGGGGGGTCAGATAGGCAGTCACTAACACTGGGTTGTTAGTGACTGCCCATCTGACCTCCACAACCCGTTACTGGGTAACATGATACCCCCATGGTAAGACTGGTTGTCAGTCTTTCGGGCGTCTGACGACCCGTAAAGATCTACAAATGGTTGCCGGGATCGACGACTTAACCTGCTTTCTGGGGCACGGAGAGGTCTCTATAATGTTATGGAGGAACCAATACACGAACCGACCGCGACTAGCGTAGTTTATCATTTAGCCATGATCCCCTCTCATCGACCAAAATCAAAGTTATAGAAATTAGTCTTACAATAAAACCATCCACAATGTATCTAAAAATCTGTAACAAGGCTTCAGATGTCCTATTGAACCGAATGTCATTATTATAATCAGATTCGGGCGGATTCCGGATTTGCCGTACCTATTGGTGGTACAATGACCTATAGCCCGCCATACAAATTGGCCTCGCAAATCAAGCCTATTTTGCCCTGTCGAATGGAGTGAGGAAGGTCGAATCAGATTGGCTATATAGTTATGTGGGGACACTATGATACTGTTGGTGTGTATAAGTGTGATGTTGAAGTACTGCCTATGCTTATATTTTCTGCCATGCGGCATTTGCTGTATAGGAATTCATGAGACCGACCACTATAATTCCACGGCGTAGGTCAAGCCACATATTTTGACTAAGGTGTAGAGTTTGTGAAGTTAGGGCTTGTAGACTTAGGGCGTGTAGAGTTAGAAGCTTGGCTCTACATGAGATCTGATAACTTTTTGACAGTGCGAGCCATTTATAGTCTCGTCTTACATGATTTTTTTTAGCCACCACAAACTACAATTTTCATAATATTTGAGAACTCTCCGTACACTCAGTACTATATTGTCACTGTGCTAGCCAGACTAGCAGCTGTGGCAATAAAATTCATCACATGCTTGTTGTAGGCCAGACAGAAAGAAAGCTAGCTATCTTTCTCACACATAGAAAGTTAAATTAGATGAGCACGTAAATATTCGAAAAGTTTTTGAAACCTAAAATCCCATTCACGAGGACAGACCCGCGGGCACAGCTAGTCATTCAAAATCGAATCCTAACTAATTTATTATAAATGCGAAAGTAAGTTTGTTTGTTTTTTTCTTATGCTTTTACGTTAAACGACGGATTTGGATGAAATTTGGTACAAGGGTTGACCTTTATCTTTTCATCCCGTGAGAGTTTTCATTCGTGGATCTTTGACAGTCGTTGTGGATCGGCGGAAGCCCGAAAGTCTGACAACCAGTCTTACCAAGGGGTAACGTATAACCCAGTTACTAGGTTATGGAGGCCAGAAGACAATCGCTCCTTAAAAATATACTGGTATTCAGCTGCATCTGCACGCGTAGCATGACCACCGTAGAAACGAGTTTTGTCGACGGAAGAGTAGACAAAATGACAGATAAACAATCGCAATCTGTCATGCTACGCGTGCTGGTTATACTGGATGCCGACCCCAACAAAGTTGGGAAAAGGCTAGGCAGATTGATTGGTAGACCTTGACCTGGAGAAGGACATAAGTCCTGGATCGCATACAAAGTCGCGGGCAACTGCTAGTTCATAATACTCACGATATTGCGGTCAACAATTTCAAATTATAATTCAAACTCGAATGAAAGTAATAAAACATTTCATTGCCTACTAACATATTACCATTTTATTCAGGCGTATAATGATAAAGCCGTGGTCAGACCTCGCTACTAATTTTGCAATTAATTTTAGTGTTATATTGATTTCCATTTAGTTTTGCCCGCACTATGGCACAAGTCGTGGTATTTGTTTCAGGTTATGCCAGCTACATTTGTCTGACATATTTTTTTATGCCAATGGTATAGAGCTACTCTGTAAAATGCAGACTTTTTCCAAGAAAAAAAAAACACTAAAAAGTGAAAATAACTATCATTTCGGAAGTCGGTGTCTTTGCTTTTCAGTTTTCGTTTTTGCCACCGAATTCCGAAATTAAAGTTATTGTTCACTTTTTAGTGTTTTAAACATACAGACGAATTGAGAACCTCCTTCTTTTTTAAGTTAAAAATAAGGTTGAAATCTTACATTAGTGGCTGCACAATGCACACATTTCTAAAGTGAAGTATTTTTTCTCCAAATTATAATTCTTTTATATTCCAATCATCACTGTCAAATTGATGCTAGATGCATTAAACAATTAGAGTCCAAAATCCAGGTGCCTATAATAAAACCAACAGGTGTCAGGCAAGAATCCAACAAACTTTCCGTACATTTTGTAACACTTGTCGTGTAAATATATCAATTTTGTTATTTTTTGACAAAAATGTGTCGCATTGTTAATTGCATAAGTAAATAGACACCAGGTCAAAGGTTAGTTCGTACTTTTAACTGATACAGTTCCATACCATCTACCCTAATAAACAAAAACTGTAATATCATTATAGTTTTAGCCAATGAAAGCCCAAAACATACACCCGTTCCATCAAGTTTATCGACGCGTGAAGGTGAATTCAACATAATTAGTTTAGATTTGAGTCACAAAATGGATGGTAGTGGTACAGAAGGTTGGCTCTATACAATGATCGAAAACGCACTCATACATAGACACGCTTCAGTACAGCGAGTGCAAGCGCATTCGCGACTGCATGGTGTTCGTTTGAGATTGCCGTACGTAATGGCGGCTCGGAACATGAGGCGAGTCGCTGCGCAGTAACGAATTCATGGGTCAACGGGGGTGAGGGTAATGCGCAGTGAGTAGCGCACTTCCAAGCAGCCATTAAGTTTGAATCGAACTGTACGCGTCGTTTTAGACAGCAGCTCATGTGCTTTTATACTGCCAGGTGGTTGCTACATACAGGGCAAAGTAACCCAGGTACCCTTTGTGCGATTGTCAGTAACTCCTAGACGTTGCTGGGCTGCCTTGAGGAGCTGGGGTGGATCAAAACAATAATCAATTTTCCCACCCGTACGCAAAATAGAGAGAGAGAGCATTTGGCGGTCCAGTGGTAATGGCCCGTCTAACGATTTGCTAGTCGTTGGAGGCGCTTTACTTTGTGTAAATAATTTCATCAACACTGCTCTCAAAACGGTGAAGGAAAATACCGTGAGGAAACCGGCATGTCCTAGAACCGAAAATTGGAAGACATGTCACACACACAACCCACACTGAGCCCGCGTGGTTAATTACAGCTCACTCCTTCTCGAAGAGAGGAGGCCTGTGTCCCAGTAGTGGGAACATTATTAGAGTGATTATGGTACGCAAAATACGTGCTTTGACATGGAGTTGCGGACATTAGCCCGTCTTACAAATGCCAACGAATACCAATGGCGCCAACCTTCTGTAACTTCCATTTTATGCTTGGGTGAAGGGGTGATTAATTTTGTTACCAAACTTATTTATGAATAGGAAAATGCGGATTTTAGTACATGTCTCAATGGAATTAGGGATGATAAAATTCAACATTCGCTGAAGGTAATTGGGTGTTTTATTGGCAAATGAGAGCAAAGGGTTGTTTTAAAGTTTACTGGGTGTTTAAATCATTAATTTATTTAGGTTAATGTGGTTTTTGGCGAATGTTATGTAGACTACATGGACCGATGATGGCCTTATATGGATTTCATTGGTGTGACAGACATGTTATGGCAGGTGAAAAACCGGGTTTTGTGGTGCAACTAAAGAGAGGCTCATGTCCTTGTCTAGCAGTAGACAGCGATAGACTGAGTTGATCTACTTAACAATGGTTATAAAATAATACAATATTATGTACTCTAGCTACGCCCCGCAGTTTCACCCGCATAAGTCTCGATACCGTGGAAATATCAAGATAAAAAGTATCTTATGTCCTAATTCAGGTCATGGTCAACCCATGTGCCAAATTGCATCCAAATCTGTTTAGCTGTTTGAAAGCGTAACAAACAACACAAATAAACTAACAAACAAACTTACTTTCGCATTTATTATAATAGTTAGGTTAGGTTATAGTTAAAATTGTCAGTTATGTTAGTTTATCATTTTGGTTTTTGAAATAGTAAGCTTAGTTGTCGCTGCAAATTAGGTGAGTGACGTAACCTCACTGCAGTGACGTCAAAATGGCAATCCATCGTCAAATCCATTGCTGTTGAATGTGTCAATTAGTGACGTTTTCCATCAGAGGCGCCGTCGCGTCGGCCTGTAATACCCTATGTTGCAAGCTACTATTTATATCTATTACGAGTTGTGCTCACATTTACGAAGTAGACTATTACAACAAAAAAAATAGATGAAGAACATTTATTTAAATTAAACAAAAAAACATTCAATCAATCTGCCTAGCCTTTTCCCAACTATGTTGGGGTCGGCTTCCAGTCTAACCGGGTGCAACTCAATACCAGTATTTTACATGGAGCGACTGCCTATCTGAACACGACAACCCAGTTACTGGGTAATACGATACAACCTGGTAAGACTGATTGTCAGATTTTCGGGCTTCTGACGACTCATTACGACTGTCAAAGATCCAAGAATGACAGCTGGGACCAACGGACTTAACGAGCTTTCCGAGATACGGAAGAGTCTCGGTATGTAACGATGGTCACCCATCCACGGACCAACCCTGGCAAGCGTAGCTTAACGTGATGGATCGATCAGTGCTGCTGTTATAAGGTAGCCACGAGCTCCTCCTGCTTAAACAAAAAATCTTCATGCATATAAATGCGACGTCTGTTTGTTACCTTTTCACGCCTTAACCGCTGAACGGATTTCGATGGCAAACAGGTAGACCATGATCTGGGTATGGACATAAAATACTTTTTAACCAGAAATACATTCCCGTGGGATTATTTCCGAACTTCACGCGGGTGAAGCTACGTGCAAAAGCTAATGTAATAAACGATTTAAACGATATGTATCTGTACGAGTTATAAGCAAACAAAAATACTAGGCTGAGAGAAGACAACTGTCTGTCTGTGAATAGTATTTTGACAACATGTGAGACAAAGAAAAACAAATGAGGATCAATAAAAAAAAAACATAGACTTTGTTTTTGCTGTAGCGCAGTCGGGTATTAAAACTTAATAAAGGAGCAGTGTGGTGGCCCTGTAGAAACAACTTACGAGTGGTAGGACATAGATTTGAACCCAGGTAAGGCACTTCACTTATTTCATCACCAATGCTCTCAAGGCAAATACAAGGTGAATACGAGGCTTTTGGCTGATTTGTAAATGAGTATTATAATGTAATTTGTTTTTGTAATGTGAGTTTAGTTTGTGCAGAATAAACAATTATTCTTTATTTCTTCTTCTTTTCTCAAAACGGTGAAGGAAAATATCATGAGGAAACCATCATGTCTTAGAACTAAATATTTCGAAAACACATGTGGAATCCGCCACTCGCACTGTGTCCGCGTGGTGGATTACATCCCACTTCCTTTCACAGAGACGAGGCTTGTGTCCCAGCAGTGAGAGGAGGCCTGTGTCCCAGCAGTGGGAATTTTATAGGATGAGGATTACGCAATAAAGGCATCTATCGGCATCTTGAATAAAATTCACCACATTAAACAAAAAAAATAATATATATACAGGATGTAAGGGTAAACACTCTTGTCATTCAAACCATGGGTAGTTGACTTAAATATAAAAATAAATGACCGAACACAACGAAAAAAAAACGTTATTTTCATTAAAAGATTTCAAAAAGTTTCTATCTGATACCGTGCTTGCTAGCGAAACAGCTGACTGACTAAGGGAGGGATCGCGCTCGCTGCCGGTCAGGTCACATCCCATAACCCCCGCCCGTGTTGAGACGCAAGTTCGTTGCCCTAGCGCATAGGGCAACGAACTTGCGTCTTTTGTGGTAAAATTTAGATCTAAAAAAATTAAAAAAAAAGTTGTAATTTTCCATTGATTTTACGTTCTATAAATGAAACCAAACCACTGGTTGCAAGGATAACGGTGTTTACCCTAACACCCTGTATTATTAAAATAAAATAAAATAAAAAATATATATGTTTTTCTTTCTGTCTTTTCTTTCTTTTTCTTTCCACATTAATATGAATCATTATGAAAATGCAGACCATATCTAAGCAAATTCAATTACTAAACCCAAATATAATCCACAAATTACCATAAAAACGCAATTATTTCCATACAATCGGCCTCACGATCTCTTAAACACACTTTGACATCGCAACGTAGTCAAAACTAGAATAGTATTTAATTAGGCGAGCCAATGCTGGGTTATTATTATAATTGTACATTATAACAGCCAGTAACCACGCTACCTGCTTGCCTTTGATATTGATACACGCCAGGGATTACGTGTGTGAAGAAATGTTGGATATGGTATGATAAAATTTACTAAGCAGTGTTGCCCGCGACTTCGTCTGCGATTCAGGATGAAAAGTAGCCTATGTCCTTTTCCAGGTCAAGATCTACCCCTGTGTGAAATTTTATCCAAATCCGTTCAGCCGTTTTCTCGTGAAAGCGTAACAAAAAACAATCAAACAAACTCACTTTCGCATTTATAATATTAGTTAGGATATAAGTTAGAATGGTGATGATGGAGGAGCTCGTGGCAAAGTAATAAATATTTATTCCACAATTTTAGTTATTGCATCTACCACTGTTTATCTCTGCATCACCCAAAGATTGACTGGTAGAAAATGTCCCTTCCTTCTTCCGTCCTTATCCCTTGGTAAGACTAGTTGTCAAACTTTCGGGCTCCTGACGACCCGTAACGACTGTCAAAGATCCACGAATGACAGCCGAGACCAACTGCTTAACGTGCTTTCTGAGCCACGGAGGAGTCTCGGTATATAAAGATGGTCAACCATCCACGGACCAACCCCGGCAAGCGTAGCTTAGCCTGATGGAACGACCCGTGCGAATGTTATTATTTAGCTGCGAGCTCCTGGAAAATAATAAAAAATACGATTCTAATGCGTACAAAATATTTCAATAAATATACAACTCTGCTACCAATTAAAAAACAAGAATTTTCATTTATATTGAAAGTCTAACATAAAACTTCAGTTAATAAATGATTTAAAATATTTTACATAACAACAGATATAAGTATTGCAACGGAACAAAATCTTCCAGTTATTACTTTACATTAATAACGGCTTCATTCAAATTCTCCAATAACAAGTTAATCTAATATAAACCGGTCGGCAAATATTATTATCAGCTTCCGAAATTCATGAACCTATTAAACACGGATTCCATTGTAACAATGTTCTGAATATCTCGAACAATATGGAAAATTCTGAACATTTTCACACATACTTTTGGTTTAGAGCTCTCTGTGAACGAGTCTGTCCGTGGAACAACCAACAACTATTTCTTCCACAAAATAGAGTTGCCGTGTTTGCTTTTGAAGAGTATTGAATGCCGGTGTAAAAACAGGTCAAATGTCTCTTTGGTGGTGGCATGAGTGTTGGATCATTAAGTTCCCTTCAAAATGGTTGAACTGAATGATCCATGCGTCATGTTCGTGAATGGGCGCCGTCAGTAAGTTGCCACTGCTTAAGTTGTTTAAATAAAATATTTTTTTTAGGCTTAGTTCAATAAAGATTTATTTATTTATTTTAAATTATTTAATAGTTTTTTTTTGTTTTTATCTTTTTATTGACATTTTTTTACGTGAGACATTTGAGCTTTGTATTTCTGCCATCTGCTTCACCGTGTTTCGATAACAAAGTTAAAAACTGTGATTAATTATTTTCTTTTTTTCTCTGTTTTATCTTTTTGTATGCACTTGTCTATGTGGCAAATAAACCTAATTTAAAATTTTCTTTCCTCTGTTTCTATTTCGGAAAATTGTTAAACAAACAGTGTTTACACTTGGAAAGACATTTTGTCCGCAATGTAGATAATTTGTATCTTTTGTCCAAATCCTTCGGGACAATCGGTACATTGAATAGAAATGTGAAGATTAGCCCAGGAAAGATGTCGGTGCTGTAATTAAGGTATTCCGTTGTTTAGTGTCCAATATGTTTAATGTAAAGCTAAATGAATTAAAAGAAAAGGTTCTAATTTAGGAGTTTTGAGACATTTTTATTGAAAAATAAAATAAAAGAACAAAAATCTCGAAAACATTTTTTGCCACAGCTAAAAAACAGCTTTACCTACCGTAATTACGTAAACAATTAAAAAGCCATTGTGAATCGCGTGTATTTATGTTTGGCATACGAAAGGTTAATATTTTTTTTTGTTTGTGTAGTAAATGCACACTGCCAATGGACTGCAATACCAGATGCATCGCAGCTGCATTGACATCCCACAGAAAAGTTAAATGACTCTGGTCTCTAAAATTTCAAACCGGTACACGGCAACTATTTGGCTGCAAAATTAGATAGTAACGGAAATAAAATATAAGTAAAAATCTTTTTAAGAACAAGCTTTGAATTAACTAAAAAGTTCTAAATAAAACTTAAGTCAACATAGAACTTTAATAACATTTTCTTAAAACCTTGAGGCTTATTTTTAATTTATAAGGAAGAAGGATATTTACGCCTCAAGCTTTTAAGAAAATATTAAAGTTCTATGTTGACTTAAGTTTTATTTAGAACTTTTTAGTCAATTCAAAGCTTGTTCTTAAAAAGATTTTTACTTATATTTTATTTTGTACTTTTTAGCATTAGAATTTGTTTAAATATCTGTTCTATCACCTTCACAAATCCAACAAGCCCAACACTACAGGGCTATCTTGTAAGTTCTAGAAGTTTCTTTGGCCACCTTCCACCTTTATAATTAGATCTTGGACACGATAGTGCTATCTTGTTTGGTTGAGGAGGTCCTATGGCTACTTTCCGGATCCATCATCAGACCCTGAACACCACCTAGTCAACCGACCCTGAATACTACCTTGGGCTATAGTCCTGGTCAAAAATCGCCGACGAGTCCAAACACGATGGTTTTATCTTGTTTGATTGAGGTTTTTGCCATGGCCATCTTCCAGCTCCATCATTAGGCCCTAAACACCACCTAGTGTCAAAGCACTTGCCAATACATCACCAATGAGTCCAAACACGATGGTGCTATCTTGTTTGATTGAGGTTTTCCCATGGCCACCTTCAAGCTCCATCATCAGACCCTGAACAACACCTAGTGTCAAAGCACTTGTTAATACATGACCAATGAGTCCAAACACGATGGTGCTATCTTGTTTGATTGAGGAGTTCCCATGGCCACCTTCCGGCTCCATCATCAGACACTGAACAACACCTAGTGTCAAAGCACTTTTTAATACATGACCAATGAGTCCAAACACGATGGTGCTATCTTGTTTGATTGAGGTTTTCCCATTGCCACCTTCGGGCTCCATCATCAGACCCTGAACACCACCTAGTGTCAAAGAACT
Organism: Lithophane semibrunnea; assembly: GCA_947363905.1. Lineage (NCBI taxonomy): Eukaryota > Metazoa > Arthropoda > Insecta > Lepidoptera > Noctuidae > Lithophane > Lithophane semibrunnea. The sequence goes on along the minus strand of OX376210.1, from coordinate 6,565,359 downwards.
TTTTAATACTTGACCAATGAGTTCAAACACGATGGTGCTATCTTGTTTGATTGAGGAGTTCCTATGGCCAACTTCCGGCTCCATCATCAGACCAGCTTTATGGTATCATTTTTTCTAAATGTCTCAGGAGTTGTATGAGTATGCCAAGTTTCAGCTAAATCGGATGCCAGGAAGTGCTTGAAAATTTGATGACAAAAGGAGTAACCGGAAACACATACGAACAGAGCAAGCTAATATAAAGCCTGTAAAAATAAAAAAGTATGTAAATAGGAAAGTTAACGTAAAAATAAAATCACACAATTAACGGAAATCAGAATTCCGAATCTCAAAAACGCTCCCGGAAGACTGCAAACCAAACTATCTCCCCAATAACCCATCAGTTGATTAATAGATTCCCGGAATGCTTTCCGGAATTCCGAAAATTCCTCTCAAACAACAATTCTTCGAGCACTGAATGCCGTATTCACTCCCTTCGCACTTCGGCTCCCTTCCCGGGGTTGGGCCTCCCTTCGAATAGAAATGTGTTGATTATTTACAAATAGCGCTATTCCGTGATTCGTCGGCAGGTATTGTCCGTCCACGATTGTTGGCTTGTTTTATACTTTCGATATGATGAGCATTTCAACTTCATTTCCTTCAGAGATTGACTGGATTTCCGAATGATTTAATCAAATTAAAGGCGTTACTTGTATTGGTGCTTAGAGTGATTTATTTAGTTGATGTTTGGTGGAGTGGATTAAAATGAAGGGGAGTTTTGTGTCCTTAGTCATTGAAATCCATTTAAGGATTGGCTTTACAAGGGTCTTCTGTTAATATAATAATCTGCGGGGTCGGTTTTGGGTCTTTATGTTATTACAATATTAGCTATTTAAGCAATATGAGACCATTGTGCAATCTTTGCCAGTAGCCACTACAGTAGGCTGCTATTACACGTCAAAATATTCGTTCTAGGCTAATAATCTTTTAGCAGAGAGCAGACAAAAAGCTTTTATTTAATATTGCTATAACATAGATGTAACAAAAAATACATTATAAAACTCAATTTACAAAAAAGCTTCATCAACTTGCAAAAACAATGTAATTTAGTAAATTGTAGCCTATTTTCATGTAATTCGTTTGATTCACAAAATATTTTTCAAGTTGACTCCCACAATTCCTCCGGGAATGTAATGCACAGGTAAACATTTTCAGAGCCATTTCAAAGTTGACAGGTGTCGTAAAATGCATTCAAAATTGAGGATTGCAAGTTTGACGATAAAAAAGTTTCAGCCGAAGCGAATGCCGAATTATTTAAGGATGGTAACATAAATGGTAACGTGTATAATATAAAAGTTAAGTAAAGAGATAATTACGATGTTGGTTTATTACTAGAATGTGTAGTTAGGGTAAGTGGGTACACCTGGATTGTTGAGACATAATTCTCTTGGAGACGAATTATGTGGCTGTGTTATCTACATCGCCACATGTGAACATCGTACTGATGTGACTGCATCGCTGCAGCAGCGTTTACCCCGCGATTAGCATATACGACTTCATCGTCGTGCAATTGCCTACCAGACATGGTCGGAGGATCTTCCCTTTTCTATGGAGGATGATTGAACTTTACACCCTGTTCGTCATCCCTCTATACTGGTGAGCTCGTTCTCATACCTCTATAATTACATCAAGCTAGCAAAGTTCGTACGATATTAAAAAGCCTCTTAACCATATTGTTAGGAGAGAGTTCCGGTTCACCAGTACCACCACTCGATCGTGATTTCTTTTCTTCAAGTTAAAAGGACACCACATCACGTATCTCTAGAATATGTTCAATTTTTTTGTGGTTCGTGTTCGACTTGTATTATCAGTAACCACATTTTCTTCGAAATTTTGAGGTGCTTGTGACTAACGAGGTCAAGCTATATCCGTTGTAAGATATTAATAAATTAATTATAAAAAATAATAATAATATTTAATTATATAAATATTAATATATCCTTATATTACTTACATATTTATTATTCAGTTCATTTCTGTCCTCATAATTATTCTATTTCATGTCTTTTTCTTCTACCCGTCGTTGTCCTATGAGTAACATAGGGGTCAGCGTGAATGTTTTTCTGTTTCATTCACTTCCATCCGCTTTCATTTCATCTTCCTCTTCCATTTTTAAGATATCATATTCATATTGGAAAACTATTACTGCTATCATGTTCCCTTTTAAAACAGTATCATAAACTTATACAATTACCAATACATTAACCTTTCTAACTCCATTATTACAGATAAAATAACCCATTTTGTTTTTAATTATTATTTTTCCTTATTTTTTCTTTCTGTTTTTTCAATGTCATATCGTTCGTAGACATTTTGTAATGAGTGTAGTTAATAGAAATAATTACATAGTTCATAATGTGGGTCATATCATTAGATCATGAATACTATATGAAGTAATGTACACTTAGGGGCGTTAGGTGCCATTTTAAATCAGATACGGGTCATTAATGTTCTTTGGTGGCAGTAAAAATTATACGTTCATGACAACTTTTTATGGCTTTCTTTTTTAAATGATGGGTGTTTAATACATTACACATACATTATATTTCCACCACCATTACTGTGCTTTTATGCGGCGGGTTAATGCAACCATTTGTAGTGATACGTCAATTTGTCATGTGGAGTTGACTAGGTACTCATAACATGGCAGTTAAAAGAGGGAAACATACTTTGAGGGAGTGGAGGGAATATTCATGAAAATGAACAACTTGTACCATTTCAACAATACTGAAATATGACAAAATAATTAGCTGTTCTATATAAAAGTGCAACATGACAAGATCAAAATGTATGGAACAGCAATTTATTTCTTATTTCAGAGTTGGTCCCTTAGCCAAAGTTGTTCATGTCAGTTTAACCGACTTCTTCAAAAAAGAGGAGGTTCTCAATTCGTCTGTATGTTTTTTTTTTGTATGTTACGCGATTACTCCGCCAATTATAAATCGATTTTGATGTTTTTTTTTGGTAGGTCATGCTTCGGAGGTAATCCCATATAAATTTTATTAATTTTGCTTGCGTAGTTTTTGAATTAGCTTCAATAATTATAAAAATTCTATAAAAATCAATTATTTGACACAACACCAAACAAGATAGGTAAGTACATAATTCGATTTTATCGTGAACAGAAAATCACCATCAGAATACCCCGTTAAATCAGATCTAGGGTCTAAATATCTGTAACAGGCAGATGGAAATGTATACTATGTATTAAAATCATGATGTGTAATGGAGACTACAAAGGCAGTTGCAGACACAAGACACAATAGATACGATAGCAATATCGGATTTCAAACGTCACTATTTGTCAGTAGCAGCTCTAGAGCCTGCTTTGACAAATATAAAGACAAAGCGTTTGACAGAGGTGAAGGAACTTTGATAACCGATATAACTCAGAAAGAAAAAAAAAGAAAAGTTGGATCTACAATGTGTTTGAATTCATACGAGTTACCCTTATGAAAATAATGAAAAAGAAAATCCAATATTTGTCAAGGTTTTAATAAGAGAAGAACACATATTTGAAAATAACGTTACAACCAGCTAACAACAACAAACGTCTCTCATTCGATGTGAAAACTGAAAACATTATCCCATACAAATAAAATGAGCTGCTTTATCACTAAACAAATTTTCTTTAGGTCATCTGATCTACAAACCCTCGTTATTGACCTCCTTTTAGAAAAACATGGCATAAAAATTAATCAAAAGTCTACATACTTTGCAAACAATGTTTAGTTTGAAGTAGAATCAACAGAATTGAATGAAATAACACTTGGAAGGGTGTTATTTTATAATGTAAACGAAGCACTCGTGCTGGATAATAGCTATCGAAGATTGAAGCGGACCACTCGTTAGCTTACATTCAGATTGGCATTGTTTGTAAGGGAGTGTGTCTCGAGAGGTAGCGGGAGTGATACTTTTTATCGACACATATTTATAACGGTCGTGGGCAAACAATTTTGAAGGTTAAAATTCCACTAGCATCTGAAGGGTAATTCACGTATTAAAAAACGCTGAAAATGCAGTCGCAATCGCATCTTAGCTACAATCAATATTAAAAGTTAGGATTTTTTTTTTGAACAGATGATAACAGAGATTTAACAAAATTAAAATTAAAAGTAATTTATTCTAAGCTGAGAATCAGTACTTTTCAAACGTCAGAATTACATAAGGCAGCCGCCAAAACGCGGGTCCTTCGCAAACGTTCTTAAATATACGAGGATTATCATTCAGGGATATGTGCCTGGCGTGTTAGCTAACGGGGTAATCATTATAATTATATGTATTGTTAGACTAGAGATGTCTGTCATCTATTTTAAATTGGCAAGTTAATAACGTAGGTGAAGCGAAACGAATTTCCAATAAATTCATCCCATGAAAAATAAATTGTAAAAATAAAAATTAAAAAAAAAAAAAATTTGAAGAGGTCGTTTTGTCAGCAGTTTCTCGGTTATTCAAATTGCCAACTTGCAATACAATAAATATTGAAAACTCAGCCTACTTACTTTGAAATTACCAAAACGACAGCTTGTATGTTCGTCAGTAGCATTCATAAAAAAAGATTAGTAGCTTAATAACAGTACAAATCGAGACCGACAGTTTAATAAATTGCTTATTTTAAAACCAATACAACCGCTTCCCGCTTTCATTTGAACCAATACTGTCACTCCAAACTTTCAAGGGGTTTTTGTCTTCAATTCCACTCAAGGTTTGGCAGCCTCTGGATCAACCTGTAATACATAAGTGATCAAAGTTAAATAGGCTTTTTATGGTTGCACCAATCGCTTTTTTATGGGTACGCAAATTGTACAAGTTTTGGTAGAACACTTTAAAGGTCTTTTGTAAGTAAATACTTACAACAAGCATAGGGAAAAACAACTTTGCTGTTTAAAATAAGTAGTATGTAATGAGTGAAATTGAAAACAATGGAGGGCAAAAAAGAAGGAAACGTATGTCACTAATAGAGTTTTGAACATAAATGTTGATAGATTGAGAGGGAGAGGAAGTCCAAAGACAATATCGACGGATTCTGTGAGAAATGATATGAAAGAAAAGGAGGTAAATGATCGTGACGAGAAGAGAGTGATAGCGCGGGGAGGAAAACGTGTTGCGCGCACCCTGAATAACATGGGACAAGGGCAGAAAGATGATGGAGAGTGAAATTAAAAAGAATCAATTAGATGAATATGGCGATCAGTAAAGCGCAATTAACAAAAGGAACTTAGAAGGCTAATGTTTGTAGAATTTCTGATTGGGGGCGCCTTATACATATTGGTGATGTTCTTCAAGAAGATCAGAGGGCCTAGATAAGTGACAATCGCTTCGAAACCATTTCGTATTTCTACAACGACTTTCAACAGAATTGACATAAGCTTTTTGATGGCTTATGTCAGTCCTATACATTTTTGCCTTTTCCATCATCGTTATCGCTGATAGAATGTCTCTTTGTCTAGGGCCTCAGGTACGGTAGTTCGATAATTAGCCCAGTGGTAACGAATTGTAGGTCGAGTTGCGAACCCGTAGAGCAGTGGTGGCCCAGTGGTAACGGCCACGACTTACGATTTGTAGGTCGTAGGTTCGAACCGTGACAGGCGCTTTACTTTGTGTAAATTATTTCAACGCCACTGCTCTCAAAACGGTGAAGGAAAACATCGTGAGGAAACCGGCATGTCCTAGAACCAAAAATTCGAAGACATGTGACATCTACCAACCCGCACTGGGCCCGCGTGGTGGATTACGGCCCACTCCCTCTCACAGAGAGGAGGCCTGTGTCCCAGCAGTAGGAACATTATAGGCTGATTATGCTTATGCTATGCTATGTGCGAACCCAGTCAGGTACTTTAGTTTTTGTAGCTTATTTCACTACGACCAGCTGTCAAAACGGTGAAGGATAACATCGTGGGGAAATTTGCATGTCCAAGAACCAAAAAATGAAAGGGATGTGACATCCATATACAAAAAACAAAGACACACCAACATTTTAAAACCTTTATTTGTTGCTTTTGGCTTCTTTGTATTAGTGTGTGTATTTTATGTCCTTTTTCTTTCACCAACCTACACTGGACCTGCGTGGTAGATTATGGCCCACTCCCTCACACAGAGAGGAGGCCTGTGTCCCAGCAGTGGAAACCTTATAGCCTGATTATGCGGTTGTTCTCGCAAACGGCGCGCGTGTATGTGACTAGATGTTTTGAACATAAACGAAACATATTATGTAAGAGTACCCCATTCTTACATAATGCTTCGCAAAAACTAATAGTTTTTGCCTACCCCTATAGAACAAAAATACATGAATTTGTGTAGGCATTTTAGGAATATAACTACATCAATTAACATTAATTGTTTCTATATAAATTAATGTATTTACTGTAAACTTGCTAGCCAAATTCTTAGAATTCGTGGCGGAATTTCTAATACGTAGAAGAAATGAAATTGTTTTGTGTTCGTTTTTAATTGGCATCATGATAGAAAAAAACAGTACCTTATTTAAGCAACACGGTTTTCTTCCTTTTCAAAGAAATTAAGTTGTTCATGTTTTCTTCATATCGCGCTTTTTCTAGATAATTAATTTGCTTCTAGGAAAAAACATTTTTAAAATTAATGATTAAATCAATTAAAATGTTCTCTTCTCTCCACTGCTACCCTGGGCAAGTCTTGGCGGTACCGTCCATCCCCAGGCACCCACTGTGTGTGGACTGTTGCCCAGCGGTCACTGTGCATGCAGCTGACATGACTCCGACATGACAAATCCTATTTTTAGTGTTCTCTGAATCACTCAGTGCTAAAAGCAGACTTCCATCCCGATTTCTTTTCTCAGTAGGAAAACTATTTAAAATTATGTTTTCATAGCTTTTTCCAAAAACAGAAAACTCACAGTTGAATCAAAATTTCCTTGTAACCATGCCGCCGTGCAAATTATATGAGGATGTTCAAATATCAATACCTTGATATTGATGATGATATATCGCAATTTGCTTCTACATTGTTACAAACACACTTCGGAATTAAGGCATTCCCCACAGTCCAATGTATTATCTGCCTCCAAGTAACAAGGAGCTGTGTACGAGTATAACTTTACCCCAGTTCCAGAGTTTTCATTCGTCCTCTGTCGTCATGCTGCCCTAGTAGTTTCAAGTCAACTTTTCATTATTTTACAACAGTTAATAAAAGTTTCAACAGTTAAGTAGTATTCTTTAGCCTAGTTTTTTTTATAAAACTGACCTTATTTAGATGAGTAAAGTAAGATTTAAATTTTTTTTAAAGAAATTGTTTATTTCTTTTGATTAAATGGTTCTTCTTGTTTAGAATCCTTCGTCTGTGGCAGCCATCAGATTGCAATTAGAAGCAGAAAGCCAAGGCGTTGTTTAAACAATAACTGGACTTAACTTGGGTTTGGTGACAAAGGAATGATTAGAAATAGGAAATCCGATTTTCATACACCCCGGCTAACAAAGTGGACTGCTGTAGACTAATGATATTGATCATCATTAATATCATTACCCTACAGCAGTCCGCTGCTGGATAAAGGCCATTCAGCTCGAGCCACCCTGAGAAGATCGTCGCTCCACCTAGCCTGAGGGCGTCCCACATTACGCTTGCCGGTTCGCGGTCATCAGTTCTACGGTTAATATGGCCGGCACACTGCACTTGGTGCTTATAGGCGGTGGCAACCACATTCTATTATTCAGGGGAAATAATTGCACACCTGTAAACAAACAATTCTATAATTAGTTATAACTCAGAAATAACAAAATTAATAATTGAAACATTACATGATCAAAAAAAATCCGTTGGAAATCAAAATAATCGTTTTTTTTTTGTTTTCATTTTATAATTCCGTTCGATATTTTGTTTCAGACCACGAAGTAAATATACCAGTTTCAGACTGAATTGGCTGTTAGCAGTGTTACAATGTTGTTTACTAGCAAACAATTTGTTTCACGTTCTAATTATTTGTACCAGAGACAAAAGGATTAAGTAGGTATAGGTTAACAATATTGTTCGCAATAGCACAGTATAAATAAGTAACAGTATTATCTCTTCATAGAAAATGGCCGAAAATCAAATGTTCGAAATCTCAGTGTATATCAGTACGCAACAGTATCGAATGCGCGGCAGTTTCGCACGGACGCGGAAGGTTTATCTACCGAGCGGCCGGAGGTAATTATTTCAAAGTTACTGCCGAGACATACCTATTACTTTTAGGTACTATATTATACTCTGCCATCATTTTCATGACAGCCGTCACTGCGGCCTTAATGTGGCGGCCACCGCTCCTCTACCTTACTTTAAGAAGTAAACGTTACTTACGCAAAAACAAAAGAAGTATTATGTCTTCGTCCAGCAACCCGCCCTGCAACCGCGTGATGGATTATGGCCCACTGCCTCTCACCCCGCGTTTATATCAAGGTATAAAACATGTATTCCACACGTCGAGTTTACTAGATTCGTCTATAGTTTAAACCTAAAAGAAGTTGTAAAGACTAGTTGTATACTTGTAGAAAAAGGGTGACCAAAATAATTATGTAGTTAACAATACATATCTAAAACAACGTCAATACACATGTATGATAAATGTTATCTTTTATACACGAAATGATTTTGACAAGTCGAAAGTGATTTTCACAACTTGTTTAAACAAACTTTTAGGGTGTCAATCTGAGGTTGCAAAGATAAAGCCTTAGTCCTAGCTGTGAAACATTACATAGGCTGATTAAGTAAAGTTTATACTAAGTTTTCAGTCAAAATTATATGTAAGGCAGCAAATTCTTGGAACTTACAATAACAAAGCTTGAAAAGGCTTGTAGTAAAATTGGTAGGCATTCTACGAAAAGCCTCTCGTAAAACTGTGCAATTAACTTGTAAATCAAACAATTGAAGACTACAATTAATTTGAAAGTGGTGAAATTAAAATGAACATTATTAAATCCCGAGCGAATGAATTAATCATTCTACTGGAATAATATTGGAACCTCAGACGTATGACAGTACGTATTCCCATTTCAATTTCCGTTTTTTATTCAAGGTATGTTAAAAAGACACATTAACACAACTATTGTGAGGTTAAATTGCCCATTGCCACATAAAAAACTATAATCCTAGGGTGTAAAATACAATAGATGTTGGTAGTTATTAGTTAGTAACCTATTCCGCTTACAAGAGACATAAAACCCTGACTGATGACTCTTGTAGAATAGTTAAGCGGAATAGGTTACTAAATATATCTACATTTATGTCTATTGTATTTTATGGATTTCCGCGAAGTCACGCCTGAATCAATTAATTATAGTATGGCGTAGGTACATAAAAAGGAGTATTATATTTTATTGGGAAGAGCTTATGGCTAAATAATAACAGCAGCACGGGTCAATCCATCAGGTTAAGCTACGCTTGTCGGGGTTGGTCCGTGGATTTATGACCATCTTTACATACCGAGAGTCCACCATTCTTCGGAAAGCACGTTAAGCCGTTGGTCCCGGAGGTCATTCCTGGATCTTTGACAGTTGTTACGGGTCGTTAGAAGGTCTGACAACCAGTCTTACCAAGGGGTATCGTATTACCAAATAACTGGGTTGTTGAGGTCAGCTATGCAGTCGCTTCATGTAAAATACTGGTGTTCAGCAGCATCCGCTTAGACTGGAAGCCGACTCCAACAAAGTTTGGAAAAAGCTAGGTAGACTGATTCTATTCTATTGGTTTCACCTCTGTCTAAACGCTACCTATATAATAGCCAACTGCGTAGACACATCTTAAGCTTTATAACCTATCAATGCGCAATGGTACGTTACACCAATCAGACATTTTGGGTTAGAACTTGAGTAATTATAAAGTTATTATAATAATGGATAAAAAGATAATAATGTACATCTTTAATTGTACGGATTATTTGGTAGCAAGCGTTATTGCTGAGCATGTGGTCTTCGGTTCGATTTCTAAGTTGAGCAAAGTAGGTTTTGGTTTTCCAAATGGAGTTGTTAGTATTGTAAGGCCTCTTATTCTTTGAAAGTACTACAGCGGTCAGTCAGCCATTTATTAGTCTCATACTATTTCGTTATTTTTCTTTCTTTTCTTTCGTTTCTTTATTTTCTTTCTTTTCTTTCTTTTCTTTCTTTTCTTTCTTTTCTTTCTTTTCTTTCTTTTCTTTCTTTTCTTTCTTTTCTTTCTTTTCTTTCTTTTCTTTCTTTTCTTTCTTTTCTTTCTTTTCTTTCTTTTCTTTCTTTTCTTCCTTTTCTTTCTTCTCTTGCTTTTCTTTCTTTTCTTTCTAAAGTTCGTACTACGCTAGGCCAGCTCAAGGTCAAAGTCTTACCACTAACCCCTACTGTACTAGAAGCCCGGATTCTGGGTTTGTGTCCATTTACACGTTCTACAATGGGCATTCTATAAGGACATAACTGGAGAAATGTTTACATCTCTAGACTGTCTCGTTCGTCCAGTGATCGCAAGCGCTACTAGTGAGCAAGATGAACCCGGGTTCAATTCCCATGTCTGGCAAAGTGTTTTTGGATTTTTCCATCAGGGATTTCTTAGAAGCTGCCCGAGGTATAGATTTGTGCCCGGTTGATGGCAATAGGCTCGCACCCTTACATGGGTCTTAAACATAACTGGCGAAATGTGGGTGTATAGGTACACCTGTGCCTTTGAGGATTACACGTGCTATGTTTACATCTCTGCTTACCTCCCTAGGGAATACAAGCATGATATTACGTTATTTCTCTTATGTCAGTGACCTTTTGTAGTTTCGTGAATCAGTTTGTTTTCCTTATTTATTTATCGTATAGTTTGATGGTCCGTAATAACATGATTTATCATGTATCCCACAGAGAATTGTTTACGGAACGCCTCCCACTGTTTTAATGGATAAATAATAGGCCACTATTAATATAATTGATGCAATATTATTATAACCTGTGAGAAAAGGTGCGGTTTAGAGGTTATTTATCCTAATCCTGACTAATATCATAAGTAAATGGGAAAGTGAGTTTATTTGTTATGCTGCCAAAGCGGCTGAATGGATTTGGATGTTTGGCTTTTAATTTGTCTCCTAATTACTTTGACATTGACTAATTTTATTATTCTATTATGAGTTGATTTGATGACACTATTCTGTAGGACATTTGAATTTCTAGATTCTAATTTGCATTTTTTTATTAATTGAATGGATTTGTAATTATTTGATGTTTAAGTAACCTACCTAATAACCTACTTAGTTATATTTGTACGCCGTTCAGGCAAAATATGACTGTGATAATTTAATTGTAATATCTTGCATGCCATGTTTGTGTATACTCATGTTTTGAAAAAAATAAATGATCTTTATCTTTATCTTTAAGTGGCGGGCAAAAGCTAGTGATTATAAATCCTACTTAATATTATAAATGTGAAAGTTTGTGTGTTTGTGTGTTTGGATGTTTGTTACTCAATCAGGCAAAAACGGCTGAATGGATTTGGATGAAAGGCAAACAGATAGCTTATAACCTGGATTAACACATAGGATACTTTTTATCCCGATATTCCCACGGGATCGAGACTTACGCGGGTGAAACCGCGGGGCGCAGCTAGTATTATATAAAGATTGATGTGGAATGTCGGTCTGAGGCATAAAAAATGGGAAGTGAGGTTATAATAATAAATATGAAAAATCTATTGCAGTTGTTGTATTGACAAGAAAAATACAAGACTAAATTATTTAAACATCCAGATTAGTTAATTGTTTTATTCCGTTGTATTACTGAAATACAGCCCCAATAATTAAAGTATAAACACACACACACCCTACACACACAGACACACTACACATACACACCCATTCTACACGGAACACACGCATACTACACTTCTGCCCAACCCTTCGGGGAATAGGTACAGGTGTAATGTTATGTGTTATGTAATTAAAGTATATAGAAGGTTAATTAAAAAACTAATATATATATTTAAAAAAACTTGTGAAAATTAATGCTTACATGATTAATTATTAAAAGAGCCTTACGTATGCGTAAGATTATACCATGTTGTCACTAACCTCGTCAAACTTCGGCTTTTATTCAAATGTACATACCTACAATGTACCTACCTTCAAATATTCCTGCCAATAACACGCGCGAATCTACATAATGTGTATGAAAGTGGAAAATTATCAAACACCTAATAAAATAGACGAATATAAAGACATTCTAAAAACGAACCTAATGAAAAACCTCATTCAGTTAAATTACCCCTTTGTAACAGCACACTGGTTTTATAATCTGTCGCTCGCATCAGTATTTAAATAGCGCGAAACACAATTTTATTTTTCAGATGTCTTTGGGCATGCGCCGTGGGGCACAGTCCGTTTTTCCCGGCTGTACTGTGCACACACACAGCTGCAGTTGTAGGTGATCGTTGCTGCACACAGACAAAATTGTACCGGGACTCAAATCAGTGACTCAAGTCTAGGATCACTCACACATCAACATAAGCTGTGTGTACACTGTTTACGGACTTCCACTCACACATTGAAGCGCTTACCCCGGCGATGCTGTGTTCGTTAGTTAGTTTCCCGCAAGGTGTCGTGCGAGTCAGACGTGCTGTTGCGTTGTTTGACGGATGACGTACGCCGAGTGCAACGAAATGAGACGTCTCGGGTCGTAAAGATACGAGATACCAAAAAGTGATGAGATTTATGACACATAATAAAGGTTGCTGGTAAAAGTTTGTGACAAACTTTGTGTACTTAAAAACTTTGTTCGGCTAATAGTTTTAGTGAAGTGTTAAGTGTGGTTTACTGTTTAAGTGGAAATTATTATAAACAGGAAAGTTTTACTGTATGAAGTGACTTCAGTTTTTATTTTCTGGATTTATCAGGTAAGGGCGAGATTCTACTATAAAAAATCTAGAAAATGTTAAAGCGTCTTCTGCAATGATTTCTATAATATATAAGATATTTTTTACAACATTTAATAAATTATTACTATTTTAAATATTATTATAACTGTTTTATATACATCAAAATTAATAACATAACAAATACACATAAAAAAACTTGGTCACTTTGGTATGCAAAATAAATCTATGATTTTAATGAAAATTACGGAGATATTTTTTTTTAGAAACGTTCCATGAAAAAATTTTAACATTTGCAGGGTTATCATTTTCATTAACACACGTAAAAAGAAATGAGTACCTATTAACTAGTTTTTAACACCATTAAACATTAAAAAAGAAACATGAAACTGTGAAAATCCATGACTTTTCTTCGAAAAGGTTACAAATGCCAATTCAACCAATTTTACAACCAATTTTCAGCACTTTCTAAGAACCGACTCTTAATAACTAATGGGTGCGGTTGTAGCATAATGTTAAAACGTTCGCAGAACTTATTATGTTTTCATCGATTTTTTTACAGTCGGCAATATTTCTCTTGAAGTGTCGATTGCTGAAAATCGGTTCGATGAATTACTTGCACTTTAATTTTGTCGCAATCGGCAAAGCGGCAATTCTAGGGAACGTTTTCATGGTTTTCGTGTTCAGATATTGTTGTTTTCGCTACCAAATTAATGAAAGGTGACAGATAGGAAGGTGTTCCATGTAAAATTGGTATTCAGCTGCACCCGGTTAGACTGGAAGACGACCCCAACATATATGGGGAAACGCTAGGTAGATGATGATGACTCTTTTAAGAGATTTAGGGAAAACTATTAGAACACTACTTACTGTAGGTACTTGATCATTTTAGTAACAATGAGTTTTCTCTCATTTCTATTTAGAAAACAAAAAATATGTAAATTGTAAAATTAATTGTTGCCCGGGCTCGACTCGATGTGGTATTCAATAGCATTGAGATCATTTCATTTTCTCAAGAAAGGTTTAATAAGTAATGAATTAATCAGTTGCCCGAGTGATACCAGGGTGGATCGCTAGTTTATAAAAACTACTTACTACTTAGTGCAAGCTTATCTTGTCTTCTAGCTTTCAGCAACTTATTAAACTTGGCAATTTATCTATCTTTCCATCTATTAAGCCTAGAGTGTTTCTACTTGATCATTATTAAAACTGAAAATATCGGGATCAGAAAATGCCTGTAACTTCAGTAATTTGAATTAATAAAAAAATGTGAAAGCTTATAATACCTAGATGTTATGGCTTTTATGCGTGATTGACATCACGCATAAAAGCCTAAAAAGATTTGGATAAAAGACAAATAGGATGCTTTGTATCCAATGCGCATGTTTTTGACAACCAGTCTTACCAAAGGGCTATTGTGTTACCCAGTAACTGGATTGTGGAGGTCAGATAGGCAGTCGCTTCACGTAAAATTTTGATATTCAACAGCATCCGGTTAGACTGAAAACCGGCCCCAATAAAGTTGAAAATAGACTAGATAGATGACTTATTATGCGAATGAAACTACAGGCACCAACACTTAAAGACGGAAAACTAATTTCGTGTTTCTAGTTTTACAGAACAAAATATCTGACAGTCCGATGCGACGGACAGCGTTGCCAAAGCGGACTTGATTATACTCTTTAAATGTTAATATAGGATATTAATACTTCCAGTAATGAAAAATCTGTATGCTTTTTGGCAAAGAAAACTTTTAAATAAGATATTGACCTCGATTGTCTTTTCTCGCATGGATTGGACTGATCATTTCAGGAGATTGCACTGGTAACGTAAACCGTGCATTGCATCTGTTATTCTATTGTGCTTTAGAATTGGGGAGCACCATGTATCTATCACATATTTAATTAATTTATTTGTCATTGCTCCATTTTTAATTCTTGTTTACCTATTGTGGTACAGTAGTTGTATACGCGGTGCATCGTCTTCACAGGTAATCATATAATTGATGTATACCAAATATTGTAAAACATTTTTTTAATTAAAAGAGTAACTATGGAGTTTCTTGCCCATTCTTCTTCATACGAAAACTACCTTTTGGAAGGGGCAACTAGAATCAGTTCTATTTCTACTTCTATGTATTTGACGTTCAAAAGTGCCTTTAATGTGCCTACTTGAAATCAATTATTTGACTTTGACTTTGGAACGATGAACAAAAAAAACAAATGTGTTATTTTGGGTGATGAACCGCGCTTATTCCTCCCTACTCGATTAGGTTACACTTCTACTGAACCATAGGAGAATTCTGTTGATGACTATTTCAACATTAACTAAATTCCGTCACCAGATTTTATTAAATACCTCAATAAATGTAATTTAATTAGATTTTGAAGCGTTTTGTTTCAATAATAAATTATTGAGACGTTAATTTACGTCGTACCGGGGCTTAGAATTTCAATACCTTTAAAATTAATTTCACTTCTTGGGCGACATAACTTAATATACCAAATTGTCTGATAGGTATAGCACGATAATATAAATAAGGAGGTATAAGCTGTCTGGTAGGTTCATGACAAAAGGCTTTTAAGACCTTATATAGTGAAAAAAACAACCGACTTCAAAAAAAACACTAAAAAATAACTTTAATTTCGGAAGTCGGTGTCTTTGCTTTTTAATTTTCGTTTTTTGCCACCGACTTCCGAAATTAAAGTTATTTTTCACTTTTTTAGTGTTTTTTTTGAAGTCGGTTGTTTTTTTTTGTAAAAAGTTTTTATTTTTCACTTTTTAGTGGTGGTACCTATCCCACACAAGTTACTACCTGCTATGTAAATAACAGTGAAGGAGTCTAATAATTATATCGTCTAAATAGACTGTGGGAAAAATACGTAATATTGAAGCTAGCTCAAAAACTATGCAAGCAAACTTAATAAAATTTATATGGGACCATCTCGGAAGTATACCCTTTCGAACAAAAAAATAATTTTTAAAATCGGTTCACAAATGGCGGAGTAATCGGTGAACATACATAAAAAAAAAAAAAAAACAAAACAATCATCCGAACGTAGTACCTCCTCCTTTTTTGAAGTCGGTAAAAATGTAGTCCACTTGGAATGCAATCCAAAATAGGCTAGGTATGACCCTCTTATAAGCCTACGTTCTACGGTAACCCGCTTACAATCGGTTGGTTAGTAACAAACAATGCCGCAGTGAAGTGATGGATTGGCGAAGGATTTTGAAACATCGAGATTCCTGGATGGCTCGAGCGTAAGCCATAAGCCGGCGGGTTGTTATGCCAGTACCTACGTGAGTCACAGCGATTTGAAATTGGAACGCTAGTGTTAGTCTAGATTATGTGGGAAAAGCATTTTCAGAACTTGATATTTAAAAACCAAGACAGAACTCTTTCAACAGTAACGTGAGGCCGGTTTCGTAAACATTTATGTGCACTTAGTGAGGTGTAGTTTGATTGTAAATGGCTGTAAACGTGTGCGTGTGAGAGTGTATGCACAGAACGGAGGTGTAGTTTTGGCATGCTTCATTGTATTGTTCGCAGAGCTCCGTCTTGATGAGATGTTCTGAGATTAGAAGCTGTTAAATTGTGTGTGCAATGGTGCCGTGAACTTACTCTTGGCATAACTCTTTTATAAAGTTCATATTTAGTATTTAGGTTAGAGTTTTCTATAGGCAACACATAAACATCACGACTGTAATACCCGAAGTGCCCGGCTGATGACAATGGGTTCGCCTCCTTTAATACTAAAAAATAACTGGGACAATGCTAGTACTTAATACGCAATATCAATCTGCCTAGCCTTTTCCCAACTATATTGGGGTCGGCTTCCAGTCTAACCGGATGCAGCTGAATATCAGTAATTTACATGGAGCGACTGCCTATCTGACCTCCACAACCCGGTAACTGGGTAATACGATACCCCTTGGTAAGACTGGTTGTCAGACGTTCCGGCTTCTGACGACCCGTAACGACTGTCAAAGATCCACGATTGACAGCCGGGACCAACGGCTTAACGTGCTTTCCGAGGCACGGAGGAGTCTAGATATGTAAATATGGTCATTCATCCACCGACCAACCCCGGCAAGCGTAGCTTAACCTGATGGATCGACCCGTGCGGCTGTTATTACTTAGCCACGAGCTCGATGCTCGATGCTCGAATACTCACATAAATAATAAAAGCACGATTAAATAAGCTGGGAAGGTTCTTTTTTAGGACTTTAAAAGATTATAGAAGTGTAATTAGTCTGTTGGTTAAGTTGTGAGTTCAATCTTCTAAACGGAGTCGTAAAATCCAAGACAAGAGGTATAATACAGCTTAGTTCCAGTGATGTGTGAGCAGATTTCTTTAAGTATTCACTAGTAATGTTCAACCTGTGTGAAACCAACAAAACACATAACACCAACTATGTTACACAATGTATCTTTGCGAATACCACGATGTTAGTAATTTCGACTACTATTTCGACTATGAAGTGTCTTACCGGTAATATTTAGTATGAAAATGAGTGAAAGGTCTCGTTTGCGTTATATTGAGTACACGTGCGTGCTCAAAATTATAAACTTTTGATACTTCGTTACTTGCAGAAGTGCTTCAAAGTTGAATTGCTTTACGTATAATGTTAACAAACGTGTGTGCAAATTATGGCCTTCAAAGTCTTTCGTACCGTTGAAAGACTTTCGTATGGTTCAAAGACTTTTATTGATTTGTTGTTGCAATTGGTACATTTTTCTTTTGCTTGTTAAAATCGTCTAGATTATTATTATTGGATATTTAGCTGTCAAAAGGAAAACAGAAGCTTGTAAAAGGGACTTACACGAGCATTAAGATTATATTTCTTTTAGCCGCTCTGGTCATATCTCATTTATTCCTAATTGGACTTTTCTTTCCTCGTAATGTTTATGATGTTTCTTTTCTAGTAATGTTCTTAGGATAGACATTAATGATTGCGTGCTTTGTAAAACTTGTAGGCATAATTTGTATCTTTCTTAAAGTACACACGAAGATCGTGATTAAATAGCTAAGTTTATTATAAAAAGCGATCTTGAAATGTCGTTCTAAAATTATTATTTTGCTATCATCTGAGAGATTGTCGATTATTTGTCTTGTAAATCATTGTGGAAATGGTCAGTTGTTATGAACATGAGTTGAAACTTGGAATTTATCTATCACAAGCTTGCGCCCGTGGCTTCGCTTACGTGGTATGTCGATAAAAAGTAGCCTATGTCCTTCTCCAGATTAAGGTCTACCCCTGTGCCAAAGGACAATACCAAGAATCGGCTCGAATTGTATGGAGCGTCCGACAGAATATCTAATAATGAATATCATATAATATATAATAATGATAATTCATAATAAAAAACAATATAAATAAAATCTGTAGAACCACACCGTTAAATAGTTATTCAATTTAACAACACATTCCATAGCTACAATTTTAACTAGAAATGTTGCCAATACCAAAATAAAACAATATCGATACGAAATTGCACTTTCGAATCGATTACAATAATATCAATATGAAGATACGCAAGTGAATTTATTACTTACATAATCGTTACTCGTAATTATAATAATAAATAGCGTTTAGTTATATTTTTGAATAAGTTTATTATAATAAACTTATTCAAAAATATAACTAATCGCTATATTTTATAGTGATGTAATAATTAAAAATATTTTTAATTCGACTATCGATACCGTTTATAATAGTTTATTCCTAATAAAGTAATTATAGTGCTGGCAGCACTTGATGTAACACTTTAACTGGCATTTGTCATTTTCAAAAAAGTTTGACTTCTCCTGCGTGGTGTCACGAGTAAAGAAGTATTTCCGTATTTTTTTCAGTTTTGTGTTTGTATATTGCTGTGTTACTGGACTCCGATTTTTCTACCATTTACCATTTCCATTACCATTTTCTACCTTGGCTGTTGACACTGAGGATAATATGCTAAAAGTCATTAATTTATATAGTTTATTTAATGATATCGTTAATATCAGAAGTGCCAAGTGGTCACCTTAAAAAAAAACTATATCTTTTTTGGTGTGCGTCTAATCGAAAACTAATTATACTATCAAATTCTATATTTATTTTCCTTATATTATTCCTTTTCTCTATATTTATTTTTTATGAAATATAGTTCATCTTTGTCGGTTCTGGCCGAGTCTTGTAGGAAGCCCATTTTTTTTTTTTTTTTGGTTGGGAAATCATCAAATGACTTCTCCCGCTCTGGGCGGAGCGGAAGGGCGTGTCAGACTCTTACTGACTAAAACCCACCCGTGTTCCTTCAATTGCCTGTTGCCAGGGTCCCGGTATCCCTTTCGGACTATTCTGCAACCCTGGAAGGTTGTAGGAAGCCCTGGCATTCTCCTTTCATTCATATCCGTTCAGCCGTTTTGGCGTAAAAGTATAACAAACAAACAAACTCACTTTCGCATTTATAATACTAGCTTTTTCCCACGGCTTCGCCCGCGTGGATGTCGAATATCGTCCAACGGGAACGTACTTCCAGGATACTTAAGAAATGCTGGGTTTCTTGTAAAAACTTTCATCCCCTAATATCACCCCAATAGGATTATTTTTGAAATAAAAAGTAGCCTATGTCCTTCCCCAGGATGCCACCTATCTCTTTGCCAAATTTTGCCGAAATCCGTTCAGTGGTTTAGGCGTGAAAAGGTAATATACAGACAGACAGACAGAGTTACCTTCTTACTTTAATATTAGTATGGATAGTATGGACTAAGTTAGGATTCACATATATACACTGCTGAAGCTCAAATTGCGAGTATCTAGTTTATAAGATTTTATTCAACAGATTCTTGTGAGAGTAGCCGACTTTCTTTTGTTTTTCCTAAGACGAAAGAGACTACTCTTTACGACGAGGGGAATTCCAGTGTAGTGGCCAGTGTTATTTTTATTCTATGTATTTTTTTATCTAGTAATGGTTTTCCTTGGCCGATGAAGATTCTATTTACTAACTCTAACACAGTAAGTAAAAATGTGGAGCATTGACGTTCCTTTAGCAGTTTGTGTATTTATAAGACCTCACAAAATATCTGCTTCGCTTGCAGAGATATTTTTGGTAATGTATAGAGCAGAAAGACCCGTCATTATATCTATAGTGACAGCTAGCTTGGCCAAAGCTTACGGGCCCATTGACCCATTTTTCGCAGTTGACTTTAGCATGTTGGCCGGGATAGTAAACAGCTGACACCTTACCTATGTTTTTATTTCGAAAGTATTCATTCACTTTGGAACGAACATTTTATTTTTACTACCGTCTTCCAAAAAGGAGGTTCCATGTTCGCCTATACGTATTTTTTTTTGTTTCATCGATAGTTTCGTCAATAATATTGTGAACCGATTTAAAAAATATTTTTTTGTTCAAAAGGGTTTACTCCCGAGACCACCTCGGGACCACCTTTGCTTGCGTAGTTTTTGAGTTAGCTTCAATTTTACGTATTTTTTCCAATAAATTATGTCGACGACGTTCTAAGTGGCTCCCGTCGCTGTTATTTGCAATCCAGGTTGTGGTATTCGAATTTGTGTGGGGTAGGTACCACAACTAAAAAGGGAAAAATAAAAACTTTTTACAAAAAAAAGAAAAACAACCGACTTCTTTGTAAAAACTTTTTCACTTTGTTAAGGCTGCAATTCCTGTATTTTTAAAAACATTCGCATTCTAATCTCATTCTACCTTTTTAGTTAGACAAGTTTTTGACATTGGCCGAGATGAGTTTGGACTTGAATTTTAACGTTTATTTAAGAAGGTACGAGAATTGGCCTTACTAAGCTCTTTTAGGCGTCTCCTAATCTGACACTAACAAAGTTACGGATTTCCTTATCTCGCGTGGCACCGAATTTAGGTAGGTACTACATATCTTCTGCAAATTACCTTGATCTTTATTTGAACATTTCATAAAGAAGTGCTTAACATTGTTATTTGTGGAAATAATCATGAGTAGATCTAGCAGTAGACTATTATATTATAGAAGGATGAATTTAATAATGAAAATATTCATCCTTATTAGTTAGGGTCGACTTCCAGTCTAACAGGATGCAGAGCGACTGCCTATCTGACTTCCACATCCCAGTACCCGTTAGTGTTACTAATACGATGCCTCTTGGTAAGACTGGTTGTCAGACTTTCGGGCTTCTGACGACCCGTAACGACTGTCAAAAATCCACGAATAACAGCCGGGACCAACGGCTCAACGTGCTTTCCGAGTTTCGGTATGATCTTTACATACCGAAACTCCTCCTAGCCTCGACCAACCCCAGCAAGCGTAGCTTAACCTGATGGATCAACTTGTGCGGCTATGATTACTTAGCCACGTGCTTCATCATATTTATATATTATATTATGATAAAGTTATAGCTAAATCTTCACTACAATAAACTGTGGAACCTGTCTCTATCCGTCAAAAAGTGCAAGTAACGACAACTGCACAGATTGATGTCAGTACAGAGATATCTACATTACTAGAAACGTTCATGTCAAAGGATTTTGGCGTTCGATTCTGTCATGCAATACCAAATCACACTGACGCGTTTCTAGATGAAGTGCCGATTTAATATAGCAATGGTATTGAGATGAATGGATTTGCCGAAGAGTTCGATAGCTTTTATGAATTTTATATTGATGTATTAGGACGTAACAACAATATTTTTAAACTTTTAACAAATTGGAGATTCTTTTTTTGAATTCATTGTTGTGGATCGTCGTCTATTTCACGAATTATTAAACGATACCTAACTTTAATGCGTTCTTATAATTATGATTATTTTACGTGTTTTAAAATTTATTTCATTTGAGAATTCGGCCATTAGCGATATTATATCTGGCGTTTCTAATGTTTTGAGAACGATTAATAGTCGATTAACTACGAAAAATTGACTTCAACTCGCTCTGAAATTCATGAATTTATTTCGACAAAGCCGTCTAACTGAAACCAACATCTGTTCTCAGCCTACCAGCATAATCCAACTAAAACATATTCACAGTAAGATAAGAAAATTTCTAGCTCGAGTGAGCTATATTTGGGCCTCAACTAGGATTTAAATCGTTAGATTCGCCCGTCTGTGTCAAAAGATGGTCACGTTTCTATCTCGTTAACAATGGCATTTCAATTGTACTGTCTCGCTTACTCATACTTAAATCGTATATATCATTCCATGCGGGATATGTGAGCATAATTATGTCCTCAGTATGAACACTTTCTGGCGCGCCCAAAGGCAAATCTAACGATTTAAATCTTTGGACCTCAAACATTATTCCGAAGAGCCTTTGAAGGATAAAATATATGTTTTGTCAAAGGCTTGATGACTAGATAAGAATCTCTGTTGAGCTCTCTAATCTTTAGGGATCGATAGACTTAAGGTGGACCTTTCAGTAAAGCTATATTTTCGCATAACAAATTCTTGGTGATCTGGATTAAATCTAGCAAAAATATGTAGGTATGGTGTTACTTTTATCGTGTTATAACAGTAGCTTAAATGTATGAGATTTTAGGTTTCTCTAGACAAAGTATTTACAAATTACTTACTACCTACATACCAAGGTTTTTTTTTTATTTTGGTTGTAGGCTGGTATGAAACTATTTCTAATTTGTTGCCCGGGCACCTAATCTTAAAAGACAAACAATGTCCAGAAATCGATTTGAACATAATTCGTTATTATTTTATGTTTTTATTTTAAATGTTGTCTTGTTCCTTATTTCATTTCTTTTTACGAATGCACATTGGATATGTTACACTGAATCTAAGACAGTAAAAACACTATCTTCCTTTTGGACTTTACCAAAGTCGTGTAAAAATGGCATCATATTTATTGTGATTTCAGTACTTTAAAAGTACCTACCTAGAAGTCACAAAATGTCCTTGGTCATCTTTGACCCTCAAATCAGTTCTAATTTCATCTTGTTGTAGTGATGTCAGAGGTTCGTCTGCGTTTATCTTGTATTCTGCCTCAATTTGGGTTTTATCTCAGCTATTTGCTACTTAAGGTTTCATATCACTAAGTGGTTTTGCTCCGTCTATCGTTTGAGCTTCATTTACTTAATGTAAAGCATTATTCTTGTAGTATTTTTTTGTAAGTCGAATCTCTTGAGGCAATATTGTTTGCGTGCCTTAGAGATTTTATTAATGTCTTTCTTACATTAAATCACCTTTTTAATTTTGATTCTTGTGATTACAAAATTACATTATGCATAATTATATCACCATCAATACAGCTGATAGACATCCATAGCTGAACATAGGCCTCCCTCAAACATAGCAACAGCGACCGGTACTGCGCTTCCCGCATCCAGCAGATTCCCGTCCTTCGCAAGGTTTTCGGTCCACCCACCCACATGATCATGACTCAAAATTGCTCCCTAAACTTTGATATAACAAGTACCTCCCACGTTCCATGACTCATTGACTGCAGTTTTGTGGGCGTCGCAGTAACAATTTGTCACTACTTACTATTGCGATTTAAACTCAACATGTTACGAAGAGGCGAAGTGCCAACGGAATATTGGCACGGCCTGAAGCTCTGCCTACGCTTTATGGTGGAATAGGCGTGGCGATATACATAATTCTGTCCGTAATTGGAGCAAAATTGAAAATTATTTTTCCTGTTCCGTCGCTGGCTTCTTACTTTTGAAGTTATTTTTTGGACTAATTATGTTTTTCCTTTCACTGCACTGCCGTGACGGTCCATTAGTCACGAGATTTTCCTTAAAACAAGAGAATTTAATTTCATAAAACAACTTAATCTCGCGCAATTTGATTTGATGTTTTTGTTAGCAACAGTCACGGTTGTGTTCTTAGAGGAAAATGCTATTAAATGATTACATTTTGGCAAGATATTATGTTACTCTCACCGTTTATCATTTTCGAATTTTCTATTCTTGTCAACAATATTACTGAAATAGGTGCTAAGCTTTAGAACTCCACAGTGTTTTTCAATTTTTTTGGAAACGTGACCACTTTTGAAGTTAAAGTTAGTTATTCTAGCAACTCCCTAGGCCCTAGAGCCATCCTTCTGACTGCAGTTGTATTTTTAGTGTGTAATGTAGGACCTAAAAATACTTTCCTTTTTTCTTTTACCCACGACCCTAGAAACGCTTCACGACCCACTAGGGTCGCGACCCACAGTTTGAAAAACATTACCCTCCTTCTGGGGCAGTCGGGTAAAAACACTGCTCTAGCAGATACATTTCGTAGATAGTACTGAACTATTGCCAGCAGTCAGCGTAGGAAATTTCGTTATTATGGTCTCGTGAACGATGAAAGTGCATAGGTACAGACACGAACGTTCCATTTTCACACTCAATTTGAAGAGCCGATCTCGCAGGCACCCTGCAAATTGCATGGATATCTCTGTAGAGGAGCCCAGATGACTATACATTCACTTTCTGTTATATGCTCTATTTGATAGTATTATTGTTCTATTACCTACAGCAAATAGATCTTTGCAGTTAAGTAAATTTTTGGTTGACAGACCCCATAAGGTGAACCACCTGTTTTAAATTTGCAGTCAAATCGCGGATATACTTAGGATTGCTTGTTGTAATTTGAGTTAATCAAGATCATATAATTACTTGTAATAATTTGAGTTAACCAATCACTTCCTTAACATTTATGTAATCAGCTTATAATGTTCCCACTGCTGGGATACAGGTTTACTGACTGTGAAAGGGAGTGGGTCGTATTCCACTACGCGGGCCTCTTGTGCGTTGGTGGATGTCACATGGCGGTTTCCGCAAGATACTTTCCACTCCAATAGCGCTTCTGTAGCAAAAATTTTATATTATTATTTACTTTTTCATTAAATGTCAACAATAAATAATAAAAATGAAAGCTAGTGACTTGATCAAGCTCCAGTATTTTCTAATTTACTTAGCTATTTCTGGTTACGTTGTTTCGCCACACCAACCATCAACCATTCATAGAAATTGAGGAAATACTTACTAAATAAGCTACAGGATATCCCTAACCCCGAGCAATAACTGTTTTTATTTCATTCCCTGCCCCAGTTCCAACTGCAAACGGAGCCGCGGGCGTACCAAGTGCTGAGTGGAGTAATATATCCTATTTCTTTTACATCAAATCATATTTGACGAGTAAACGAAGCGTGTTCTGATTGTCCTTCTATGATTCGGATTTGCCGTGTACAAAGTTTCTTTTCGTTTCTTTGCGACTAATATTTTATTCATTTTCCGTTTTGTCAAATGGATGAATAGAATCTGTGTGACTAAAATTACATTCTTTTGTATTGTGAGTGTCTTCTGCAGAGTTTCTAAGTCATACAGTATTTTTGTTAGCTTGTACGAAGATTTGAATTGTACGTGATGGAAGAGTCTATTTTAAGACGCCATTTTAGCTTCTTTGTTTATATTAGAAGAGATACCATAGAGTTTGTTAACTAAGGCTTTTTAAGTTGGTAAATTTTTTCTTATTAAATTATATATCACTGTCATTTTGGGCATTGTCCTGTCAATCTACCAAAATATTAGGGGAGTGTATACTTTTCATCCATCGTCATCGCTGTATAGATTTACCATGATCATAATATTACCACTGTATAATAAATTATCCATCTATTGTATTGGTAATCATATTCGCTATAAAACAACACTTACTAAAATATGATGTATGGGAATGTAAATTAATTTATCTTAATCCATTAACCAATATTGCTCCCTATTTTCCTTAATAGTACCAAAATATGACGCCATAAATTAATATCATGATCCCACTGACCTGTGGTAATCCTTCCTCTATTACGTCACTAAGGAAAAGAGCCGTTCTATCTATAGAACATAAATTGACGGAGGGTAAACTATAATTTTCTGCTATAGTACTGGCATGAAAACGCTGCGGCCATTTTTTCTTCGAATCCATCTATGTTTTATGGGTAATGAGTTCTTTAAAGTCAAGTCGTGTACGGAGTAGTGTTCAGAATAGAAAGAAGGTAATAATTGGAATGGAATAATTATGTGTTATGGTAAAGAACATTAATTTTGTGGAGTTTCTAGCCCGTACTTAACCAGCCGATTCCCAATGTGGCTTCGGGGAACCAATCGAATGAACTTAATCTGCATAGGAACCTAATACGCTTTGGACCGACTCCTTGACAAGCCTGTGCCTAGAATTCGTTTATTTTAAATAAATGCTTTGAATTTGACCAGTGCCATAACATGAGTCAAATTAATTTAATTTCTTTCTCTCTTTGTCAAAATAATTATATCATTGATTAAATACATTCTAGTATATCTCCAAAATTATATTTAGGTTTGCCAAATGCCACCTACACCTTCGTGCACCTTCGTTCACCTTCGTGTAATAGAAGACCCGAATTTTAATAATAAGCTTACCATCTTCCTCTCTTCTATCAGCACGTACCGTGGTAAAAATATTAGCCATTATGCAAACTTGTTATTGAATCTGCACCCCAATTGCATAAAGGCTCATACATACTCGGGCGATTCGTAGCGCGACGCGACGCCGCCGCATTGTTCGCCGTGAAGTTTTCTCAGAAATTGTTTTGTTAAAATTCGCGTCGCGCGGCGAATCGCGCCAGTATGTAAGAGCCTTCAATCACAATCCGAAGGATTTTGAAGGAAATTAATAATGCCTATTTTTTTTTAAAATGGTCGGCACGGAAATGATGTAATGAATTTTGTCGGCATTTTAAGTGTGTTAACACACTTAAAATTTCGCGTTCTAGCTAGTTAATTAACTAGTTCCGCGGGTTTAAGCAAAGCAACTTATAATTAAGTTCCGTTGCATGCAAGTCCGTCGAATACGGCCAATATAAGAAATAGCCATATTTATTGGTAAAAAAATGCCTTAAGTACCAGGTATCCGTTTTTCATTTAATTCACAATCTGCAAGTCAAAGTTATTATGACCGTTAAAATTGCATTCGTACATTATGCTAACAACCACAGCACATGAAAAAATCTGGGTTTTCTTTCTGTTAAAGAATTACAGTCATTCCTGTGCTGTTATTTCAGTGCTGTTATTGTTTCACTGCAGTGCAAAATATTTTTTTAATAAAAAAGTAGACCTAATAGTTATAAATAGCGCTTGTTCACGGCGAGTTAGTAATTTGAGGTTTACATGTGATGGTTAAATCCACACCATAAAGACACTCATAGTTTCGTTTTTTAATGACTTTGGACATGTAGGAACTTAATAACTCCAACTTAATGAATCCTCCGGTGTGTCACCGTAATTTTCAGTGATGAAATGAATTTGTAGTCAGCCTCTTATTAACATTATATCCCACGATGGCGACGCGACTAACTCATGCGTTATAAACTAGTTTGTGATTGGTTGCGTCGTGTACGCATAGCATAATCCGCCTATAATGTTCCCACTGACACAGGCCTCCTTCGAGGGAGAGGGGCTGAAATCTACCTACCACGTGGGTCCAGTGCGCACCCGCAAAAATTCGAAGACATGTGACATCTGTCACATGTCTTCGAATTTTTGTTTCTAGAACATGCCGGTTTCGTCACGATATTTTCCTTCACCGTTTTGAGAGCAGTGGTGATTAAATTATTCACACAAAGTAAAGCGCCTGCCCGAGTTCGAACCCGCGACTTACAACTCGTAAATGGTGGCCGTTTTCCCTGGGTCACTATGAAGACACGGCTACACATCAAGCTATACATTTCCAGTTTATGCTGATCTCGTATTGTATAGGATTTCCTTACAATGCGAGGTTAGCTTATACTGGAAATGTATAACTTGATGTGTAGCCGTGTGTACCCGCTGTACGAAGCGCCCGTAAAATAGCAGTCCTGTGACATTATGGCTGTTCATTTATGATTTGAATTTATCTGAAGAATAAGAAACCCTAATTTTAATATCCTTTTTGTCCATTTTTGTATTTCAACGCGATATTTTATTCATGTTAGCCTTACGTAATACATCATCGTATAAATAACTTATGAGATCTCTTGTTTTCGTACCCTTGTCTGTCAATGTTACGAATTTGTTATTTCGGATTATACTCTCTATTTTACACAGGAAATGAAATACCTATTGTGATATTATGTACACATTTTTTGAACTTATGAAGCAATGGATTAGCAATCTGTTTCTGTTTGTGATTGATCGTGTATTACGCAATTAGGGTGCGGGACGTTGTATACATACTCGTTGCGCGGTAAACTGCGAGTGATGCACGATTTTGTGTGGTGTTGTAAATGCCGCCAAATTATGAATAAAATGTTCCATACAAAATTTTGCCTCCTGGATCTGATAGCTAGTCATTCAAATAGTTATTTTATTATTTTCTGTAATAGAAAGCGGTATGCGGATTTTTTCTAGGTAAAACTCTAGAAAAAATCTTGCTTGTAAAAGAAGCTTTTCTTACCAACAAATTACCTCAGGAAAGTGTCGCTAAGGAGTTTATTTTTCGAGAAGATGTTGGGTAATGACTGTAACACTCTGTTACTGTTGACTACTAGCAAAGACATTGTTGAAAAAAGGATTTTTACTTTTAACTTATAACGATTAACGATCGGAAAAAAATGGGAATTCAGATTTAAAGGTACCAACTTTTTGTTACCTAAGCTTTTATTGTAAATTCAATTTATACTTCTAGGTGCATATTTTTAAAGGTTTCTTAGCTTTTGTAACTATATTTTTTTGTCAAATACCTCAGCATGCGTGACATGCGTGGCTTACCACTCGAAGCACATGCCTTGTACATACTATCCGGGTGCACCTTTATATTTGAGAGGAAAAGCATTTTTTTGTTTATTTTTTATTTAAAATCTTTAAGTTACTCTAGGACCTTAATTCAGAAATGCGAAACACCGATTTTAATCGTCCAGATTCGCAGTAAAGATATGTAAATAAGGCACTAAAACTCTCCTCGCTTTGCGAACAACTGTTCAAAATTTTGCTTCAGAACTTTCTAGAATCACTCCTACTTGTTCTACAAAATCCACATCGACCATACTGGAAGTCCTAGCGAAAACCATCAGGCTCACTAGTAGCATAGCGACGCCATAATGAGATTTTAATTACATCCTACCTTTCTGGTTCGCTAGTCTACTGCTATCAGGATCTTTCTCCTTATTAATATTAATTGCTAGTTTATTTCGCTTAACAAAATCGATAACTGTGACCCAGTTAAATTATCTAGCCATTAAGGGTTTGTACAGATGAGCCACAACCGGCAGCGGCAGAAATGTCGCCGGCGACTTTGAGTGAAAACTATTAACTTCTACACGTATGACGGTTTGCAATCGTGTTAAATGGCTATCTCCGATCGTATAGTCAATACATAGCGGTCACACACACTACTCACGGTTAAAGGAAGCACTGTTATTGCAACAACATCTCAATCGCACCCGTTTGCGGCGGCGGCGATCCAACGTCATGGATGGCGTGAGTGCTCGTCGCCGCGCCGCCATCGCGCCGCCGCCGCGCCTCTGAGCTATGTGCACTATGTGCATGCAACGTTGTCAGTCTGCTGCCACAACGCCGCCACGCTAATACTTTCTATTTGACATATTATTACTTTGATTTTCCTAGTTTCATACATCATGCTACATGTGTGTCGTTAGTGGCTAGCAATATACCTACTACTAAAAATGTAGAGTAATTAGGCAAAATCAAGCAGAGACGGTGCGGCGATTAGTCAAGAAGCTCTCTAGATAAAAGTAGCTCGACCACTGCATACCGACATTTTGCCGCTGCCGTTGTTGTTCGTCTGAAAAAACCCTAAAGTAGCTCATTTTAAAGATAGGCCAGCATCGCAGATTTGCAATTCAGATACTATTTTTGGCTGAAAACTAAGCCGAAAATCAGGCCAAGCTAGAGTTTCATGAGATAAAACAGCACTTATTTAAAGTTTTGGGAAACGATTAAACTTTTTAGTATGGAAATAGATATTCTTATACTAATGTGATTTCTTAGGAGACAATTTCGTTTTCGGAAATGAGTTTTCGTGATATTTATGGTGGAATCTGTCGTTTCTGTGTGGACTTAAGTTTTATATTGACGTTAATGTTATTGAAATGTTGAACTGAAAAGTTAGAAGTTTTATGAGAATTTTGTTTTATGTTTTTATTTTAGTATGCATTATGATACATAAATTACCTAGGTAGATGTTTTGGATTTAAAATAAAAAAATCGTGATTTTGGTTTAGCTTGAAGCAAGATCCAGGATCTTAAACTATCATTTGGCAGAATTACACGAAATGTATCTGCAAGTTTCCTCATAGCTTAATAGCGTAAGCCTATACAGCCCATAATGTTCCCACTGCTGGGACACAGACCTCGAGAGAAGTTTACACAGCTCATTAAAAAATCTTGCAAGTGACTTAACGCCGTTTGTTACTTTATATAACTCCTTTACTGAAAGGGTTAAATCCTGTCTTTCTCAGACCTCTCACAGAGAAAATTTTAATAAAACGACAAAGAAAAGCTTAAGAGTACAGAGGAGGATTAAAATCAACATCGCACATAATCTGGGATACTCCGAAGCCTGATTGCTGGAAGAACATAATAAATATTTACGTTGTTCTCGGCTCTTAATAAAATTAACATAAATTAAGCTCAGTTCGCATCAAAAACACAAATGTTTTCCATAAAATCTGAGTCAGAGCACAGCAAATACGGTTAGCTTTTATAAGGATTCGGTCATCAATATATTTATTTATAGTGTAGTCTTTCGTTTCATGCCAAACGACTGTTATATAATAAACTCTTTTCCTAATAAGCATTGCATAGCATAATAATAAGTTTTTTTTTTGAGTGTGGTAAATCATCTAATGAATTCTCCCGCTCTGGGCGGAGCAGGAGGGCGTGTCAGACTTTTACTGACTAAAACCCACCCGTGTTCCTTCAGTTGCCTGTTGCCAAGGGTCCCGGTATCCCTTTCGGACTTTCCTGCAACCCTGGCAGGATAATAATGAGCCTATAATGTTCCCACTGTTGGGACACAAATCACCGCTCTGTTAGAGGGAGTGGACCATAATACACTGCAAAGGCCCTGTGTGGAATAGTGTGGATTGCTGAATGTCTTCTAATTTTCTTTTCTAAGACATGCTGGTTTTCTCACGATATTTTTCTTCACCGTTTTGAAAGCAGTGATAATGAAATAATTAATAAAAACTGCCTTAATTGTATGGCGTAAACCACAGCCGTTTCCACTGAATCACCACTATTCAGGCACATGCAGTACGAAAGCGCTCTAAAAACTATTGTTTACAAGATTTTTCTTTTAAATTAGGATATTGATTATTGATTTTATTGACCCACAATTCTTTTATCACTTAAGTAAGAGCCTCCAATATTTTTATGGCGGCACTCGGACCCAATGGTCGTTTCTTTATTAAAGTAATACTTAAGAGACAAACGCTTTGAATACCTCATTGAACGCAAAGAATAGGCCATTAAAGAATTAAGTCCGTGAAAAATTCTAAAGCACTTTAAATTGCATTTGCCACTAGATGATTTAGATCTGTTTAAAGAGGTCTTTAGATTTTACTACGAAGAATAAAGACTGCAAAGGCAGACTTTATTATTCTTTAAACGACAAGCTTTCGACTTTAGAAATTACTGCGGTGACGAATACCGGACTTCCATGAAAATTCACGCCACCATGACGCCTCTTTGGAAAGAGGTTCCATTTTGACAATCTTCTTCTTCCATCCCTTTATCCCAGTTCTATCTGGAATCGGGTCTTCTTGTACAGCCGACGCTCTGTCCTGGGTTGTCATTGGAGTTTGGTTCTGCGCTTTCAATTCCCTCTCGATACTTCCAATATCGTTCCATTTCGATAATGAATGTACAAAATATATATGACGTTCATCATTTGTTTCATTTATTTTGTCACTACTAAAGAAGTTTAGATGCTCTTTGACAATTTTAAATCGGACCTGACGTTTTAATGCTGCCACTTATGCCCGGTTCCTATACTCGCAAAACGATTCGTTTTGTTCACGGATGGTAAAATTGTCTACGAGACGTAACCCAAAAGTGTCACCCTTTAAAAATCGCTTCGTAAGTGAATTTACCGTTGGCTTGCTACCTACGGACGGGAGGGCTTCGAATAACGGATAGTAGGGTAAATGTATGGACATGACAGCTAGTAGTGTTTCTATAAAATTTTTGAAACAATAACCAGCTGTCAACGTTACTAGGCGTATGTGATTTATTTACCGCCCGAAATTGGTCGGTTGTGTACAAAAGTTTTACGTGTTTTCTATAATAACGTTCAATAAATTAAAATGTCTCATTCAGATAGTGAGTTGAGTGATCTGGAAATGTTATCCGACTGGAATAGCTCAGACTCCGTTGAAGAACGTGGTACTATTCGTAGGAATTACCAAACAAGGGTTGACCATTTTAATACTTTGAGTTTTTATGAATTCCATGTTAGATTTCGGCTGGATAAGCCTTCTGTTGAACGGTTACTCGTTTACGTTCATGAGATACAGCCTGGTGTCAGACGGACAGACAGCGGAGCCTTAGTAATAGGGTCCCGTTTTACCCTTTGGGTATGGAACCCCAAAAACCACAAGTATTAAATAAATAAACTTTATTCTAAATTATATATTTTTTATTAATTTTACATATACCCGTACCACTTTTATTGTAGTTGTTTGTATTTATCACATTCTACACTTTTTTTTATTTTACCACACATCAATTTGCAATTTGCATTTAACATTAAAACATACACAAATACATAAAATACTAATCAATAATCACATTACAATTCCTATTCTCTTTCTGATCTAACTCTGATCTTAATAGCTTCATTTCTAAATATAATTTATCTGTTTTTTTATCTTAATATCTTGCTATGGCTAAGTTGCGAGCTAGACGTCCATCATTGTCTGCTTTATTTTTACCTGAAATATGTAAGGAAGTTAATTAATAAAATGGGACACAAATGTGAGACATGCTTTTGGTAACTGCTGGGCCAAATAGAGATACTAGGATTCACAAATGCTATTTTCATTTGTGTAATTTTAAGAGTTCAATTAGTACACAAAATACGAATTTTTTTACGTTTAAACGGCACAATAACTTACCGGTATACTATCCATTCTGGAATCTTTTCACTGATATTTGTATGTAATAAATAGTCACTTTATCCTCCGTTTCTCCGTAACTCTTCAGTTTCAATTTAATTACCAGTTAAGGAATAATTGGAAAGATTTCAGGATAGTATTTATTATTTGGGAAAGATTGTTTACAATACAAATTACAGACAGTGTCATACATTGTCATCGCCACAGTTGCGTTTTGTTCACTTCGGCAGTAATGGTTAACATATTTTTTTAAATTATATCAAATTATTTCTTTAGCAAAATCAGATCGAATTATTAAAAAAAAATATTTTACAAATCAAATTATTGTGACTACTTAAAATAAGAACAATTTTCATTAATTTTAATAAAGCTTTCAAAAAAGCTTGTGTGTTACAACGAAACGCATGAACGCCGTACTGATGTCATCGGAGGGCTTCGGTCAGCGGGTAACCGTTCTGTTCGTCGCAGGTAAAGGACGAAAAAACTTTTAGGAACGTCTTTTGCGGCTCGTTACTCGTAACTCAAAAACGACTGATGTACAATAACGATTCGTAAAATAGAGGAACCGGGCATAAATCGTTTCAGAAGACCTGCATTCCGGTATTTTTAAGAACGTCCGCATTCTAATCTCAGTCTGTAAAAAATACCTCTGATTTTCATAAATTTTTGACAAGTATTTGAAATTGATTATCGCTGAGATGAGATTACAACTTGAATTTGAACTTTGTTATTTACGAGAATATCTGGCCTTTTGGTGTTGTTGAGATGTCTACATTTTAACCTGGACTTAATTTATAATTTTATATTAGCCATTGACAATAAAATCATCATCATTTTCCTACCCTTGTCCCATGTTACTTATGTCGGTGCAACACGTTTTCTCTTTCAATTCTCTGTATCAACCGTCACGCTATCATTCTCTTTCTTAAAATTCATTATGAACACTAAAATATTATTTAAAAAACTGTTACGCATACTTAGTGTTGAGGCTACCTGTCTCATATACATGCAAAGTGCTCTTCTCATTTAAAACAACTGCTTTATGATGCTATAACGAAGCGAGCATGAATTATGTTGTCATGTAAGTCAAAACAAATAAGTCTTTATTTTACCGTAAATCAGTTGTCTCTCACCGATTGAACTGTGGAAAAGTTATATTGATTTTGGATTTACAACCTTTTAGACTCAAAAAGTGGGACGTCAGGGACAACAGACGAATTTATCACAATCATAATTAAGATCTTTTCACGATTTCAGTACTTCGAAGTGTAATGAACGTTTTTTTGGTTTCTTTCTTATGTCTTGACCGTGATCGAATCCCCTATATTTTGGCGTGTTTATTTACTACTCATAAATTAATTTATTTTTAACAGCCAAAAGGTTCGATCTTCAAGGTTAACCAACGCTTGAAGAAGTCGGACTATGGATGGGTGACCAACAAATAAATGCTGATATCCGTGCCCCGTCGAGCACCTTAAGCCGTTAGTCCCGGCTGTCATTTGTAGATCTTTGACAGTCGGAGTTGTCCTCCACAACTCCGACCGGTAGGTAGGTAGTCACTTCATGTAAAATACTGGTATTCAGCTGGATCCGGTTAGACTGGAATTAATTGAAAAAAGGCTAGAGTAGAAATTCATCAACTGATTTTCTACTCATAAAAATGTCTTCACGATTTTAAAGCTTTGTATTTTAACGTTTTTTTCAGCCCCATTGGTTTCTTTCAAAGATATTGTCTTGACCTTGATCGAGTCCTTTTCTTTCCTCGATTTATTTACTGCTCTTGATTTTGGAAAATTCATATAAGAATTTGTTTGAGAATGGAGTGCTGTCACAGAGGCCCCTTTTCGGAATTAGCTTCTCCATTAAAGAGTTCAAAATTGGAAATAAGGTGAAGGAATGAATTGTATTTTTATTGAATGGTTATGATGACTTTGATTTGTTACCTAAGTATTTTTATTCTCGTTGAAAATAATACAATGATGTTATTTTTGTAACGTTGGCAATGTAGGCAGGCTTATTGTAGTTTTTCAATACATTGAAAATACTTTGTATAGGCTGTCTTGAATAAAGTTATTGTAGTGTGAGATTCTAAGAAAATATTTAGACATTTAATCCAGAATCACTCATAAAAGGTTTCGAGTTTCTTAATTAAATTAACGTTTGTACAAAATATATTTGAAGTAAATAAATTGTAGAATTTGTTGCTCTTTCACATACTAAAATCAGAGTTGAAACTGAAATAGTAATCTGACTGTTGACTGAAACATGTGTAAATCCTTAAATATAATTAAGTTTCAAGTAGTTATGCGTTGAAAGCTGCTAAGTCTAGAATAATTTTCGAATGTTTTACAAAAGTTGTTTAATTACAATCTATTAAAAAGATCTGCTATGTCTAGTACAAACAATCTCTTGATTGAATCACGTCACCGAGACTCTAGTTTAATTAATTTTGTGTATTTTACGTTCTTATTTGTTTACTAACATGTAGTTTTGTTTTAATTTAAATTTCAATTCTGGAGTTCTTTTGTTTTGAATATCAATCATCATCATCATCATTTCAGTCGAAAAACATTCACTGCTGTATAATACATAGACTACAAGCTTCGCCACGCCGACCGGCCCTGTGGTCCTTGCATCCAGCGGATTCCCGCGACCTTTCACTAGGTGATCGGTCCAGACTATGAGCGTAGGTAATTACTTCTTGCTCATCACAGATCTCCAGATTACTATATATAGATTATTAGATATTGTTATAGAAGATAGATTGTTATAGAAGATTGATTGTTATAGAAGATAGATTGTTATAGATTGTCCAGAACTTGTGGCTCAATAATTGCTGAGGGCTAGAGTGGGTTGTGGAGGTCAGAACAGATAGGCAGTCGCTTTATGTAAAATACTGGTATTCAGCTGTATCCGGTTAGACTGAAAGCCGACCCTAACAGAGTTTGGAAAAGGCTAGCCAAATGATGATGTTCATGTTTGGCTGTATGTCCGCGTTGTTCTTTTAACACGCAACAGATTTTGATGGGATTTTCACCATCTTTAAGAGAATTTATTCCGGAAGGTTTATGTGTATTAATATTATTAAAGTTACATATTATAACTAAGAAATCTCGATGTTTTGTTAAGTCGTAAAAACCGTGTGACGCCGGAGCGGGTCGCTAGTTGATATACAAAAGTAATGCTGGAGTGTGACTTGTTTACCGGGAGACGATCGATGTTTGTCGAGAATGTTTAAGATGATGGATCAATGATAGATAATTTATTCATATTCCTATTCATATTCATTTATTTGCATACCATAATGTGAATTAAGTTGTTACAAATAGGCTTAAAGCTAAGATACAATTATGAACCCTGTAAGGGCACAGCAAAAAAGGTAACACAAAATAACTACAAATATTATTAATTAATGTATTTAAATTAGAAATAAACAATATTTATTGTTTATTTTATATTATACTAGCTGCTCGCCCCGGCTTCGCACGGGTAGCAAGTAGTTATCTACGGCGCACCTACCTTACCTACCCTACCTACCCACCTATATACCTACCCTACCTACCTACCTACCCTACCCTACCAACCTACCTACCCTACCCTATCTACCTACCCTACCTTACCTATCTACCTACCCTACCCTTACCTACCTACCCTACTTATCTACCCACCTACCTATCTACCGAGCTATTATCAAAAGACCCATTCTATACAGAATGTATGAGAAAACGATTTTTCTTCACATTTTTTTTTTCGTGAATTTTTACAATTTTTTATAGTTATTCTGTTATTCTGGGCGGAGACAAATCCATTATTTTTATATTTAAGTCAACTACCCATGGTTTGAATGACAAGAGTGTTTACCCTAACACCCTGTATATAGATGTGTGAATGTACCTAATTGGCAAATGTAATTGGTAAGAGAAAATCTCAATTAAATATTTTGCAATTCCAGTCACAGTTTATCATTAATGTATTCATTTATATTATAGTAACTTTTATTTATTAGAAATAGCTTCAGTTTATTACTAAACATATTATAATTATTTATATTCTTAAGATGTTCCGGTAGTTTATTATATTTTTTTTTTAAGTTGTCCTTTTCTATTGATTAGTTGGTTATCTTTACATCGTTTCTTATTGTGTCAATTTTGAAAGTTTTTCGTGTTCTATTTTTTTAATGGTAGTGACAACGCCTTTGA
Organism: Lithophane semibrunnea; assembly: GCA_947363905.1. Classification (NCBI taxonomy): domain Eukaryota; kingdom Metazoa; phylum Arthropoda; class Insecta; order Lepidoptera; family Noctuidae; genus Lithophane; species Lithophane semibrunnea. The sequence goes on along the minus strand of OX376210.1, from coordinate 6,528,243 downwards.
TTTATTTAAATCTGTTATCTTATATTAATAAATAAATATGGTTTTAAATAGCAGAATGAAATTAAATTAATAATTCGTTATTATTTCTCGAAAGTACTATAAAACAATGTGCCCTCGAACCTCTCGATAACTCAAACTGAAACAAGTTCAATTTCTACATTAAATTAATTTTCTCAGAAACTTCAAATGACGAACATTTTCTAGAATCTCGTAATTTACAACAATATTGTTCAAATCGAAATAAGAATTTCTTTTTGGACCTCGAATTGTTGTCCGTAAATCCACCTACGTAACAAGGCGAAATTTCCAGTAAAGGAAACTTTTTTTAAGAAAGCAAAATGGTTAATCCTATTCTAACTGTAAATACATTGTTTTCTATTTCTACGTTTGCTCCCAATTTCTTTTATTTACAACACAATATATTTTCAATTAGTAACGGAAACTACTAGGACTTCAGAAAAAAACAAGAGGTGAAGTAATTGGCAAAATAACTTGCGCTCGAAGGCAAAAAGCTGTGCTCGGAATAATGTCTGCTTGCACAGGAAAATTACACTAAAGTCCTTCTAAGTGCCATGTTAACTAAATAAGTTTTAGAGTAACAGAATTATTTAGCGTGTTTAAGTTTTGATGGTAGGTTTGTGGAGAATTTAGTTTTACTTTAGATGTTAAAACAGTAAAGGCGCGGACTTGAGAATGAGTGGTCGTGATTTCGAAAATTCGGAGTCACACGTAATCTGTTCGATTTACACACGTGTGACTCCGGATTTTTAGTTGACTTTTTGTCGTAGTTGTGTTTTAGTTTTATCACTTTTTTTCCATATTTGATGACCATACCTACCTTAGGTATTACATTTTTCCTTTATGGTTCGTACAGACCGGCGTAAAATTGCGGGCAGCGCAACCCTTGTCGCGCCTGCGATATCGCGCCAGTTTGCGCGAGAAATGGATATAAGAAAGATGATTTCTATGGCGCGAGCCCTAGTATCAGGTGGAATTACTCACTTTACCTAAGTTTTCACGGTAATTTTTTAACAGAATAGGCTTGCTGTTCTTCTACAAAATTTTGGCAGATCATCAATTTTAATTACTGAGTCATGATTAGGTCGGTATCAAATGCCATATTATTATTTCATTAGCCTGAAAGCGAACCCGTAAAAGGCTTCCTTGATGACGACAAGTTAACTTAAAAGTGCTTAAACAGCATAACCAACAATTTATAAGTCACTACTTATTAACTTAAAAGCCAAGCTTTAACTTAATAAGCGTCAATGTCGATCTTTCATAGGATACATAGTTAACTCAATTTGTATCCTGGCATGAAGCGACGATAAACTCTGTAAAATATTGTTTTCCACTATTATCTACTAACCGCTAAAGAAAATTGCTAGCTTTCAACAAAATAATAAATAAATAAATAAATAAATAAAATTGTTTATTCACCAACAAAAGTTACAGAATATGTAAAACAATACAAATGTAGCAAAATCTGTACAATAATTAATATAACCCTGTCTCTTAAACTAGGATCACCTGTATTTTAAGAGACAGTGTTCGGCCGAGCAGTTCCTTAAACATAATTTAGTACATTAAGTGAACGGTACTGAGATAATCAATATTTTTCATATTAATATAGATTTGTTATGTGAAGTGTATAGGTGTGCATGTGATAAGAGTGAGTACATACGAGTGTGTGTGAGGGTGTGTGCGTGCGTGCGTGTGTGAGTGTATGTGTGAGGGTGTGTGTGTGTGTGTGTGTGTATATGTGTGTGTGATAGATGTAGTATGTGTGACTACGAGTTTATGGTTGAGGAATATAGGCGTGTGTGTCCTTATAATATAAATGTATGTTAGACAGTGAGTACATGTGTTATTAGGTGATGTATGTGAGTAAAGACTCTGTGTAGGCATAGTCCTTTTGCAATAGCCACTCTGTGAGTATGGGTTTAAGTTTATGTACGTTTAAATTTATAATATTTATTTGTGAGTTAATTTTTTGGTATATGTGTGTACTTAGTGTGTAGAATTGGTGTGTTGCGAAGGTAGTTTTGTGCTGGGTTCTTGGAAGAAGATTTACTCGCTTATTTGGATTTGGCGGAGGCAGGCCGAATATAATTGGGTAAACAAAAACCTAAACCTTTAAATAAGTTTAAATTATGAATTACTAGCTATGATCCGCGACTTCGCCTGTGTGTATGTCGGAAATTATCCCAGGGATCGTACTAATGGGATAAAAAAATATTCCATGTCAGGACCTAGGTCACAGTCCGTATGCCATTATTCAAATTCGTTCAGCCGTTTAGGCATGAAACGGTAACGGCAAAATATGATGACAAAAATATAAGTGTTCAGCCATATTTTACCACGTAGGTATGCAAAAGATTTAAAACATTCACGGACGGTGGGTGTCGTGAAACCTAGAATTCTATTTGGAGAATTGATACAGTTTGTCTATCCAATATTTATTCGTGTAACCTACCTATTTATTATTACCTCACCTCATTGTTGCTTTAAGTTCTGTTTTATTTTTTCTGTAAAAGATTAAGCCCCTCGATACAAATAACTATATTTGGAATTTGTCTCACACACCTAGATTTCCCCTTCGTGTATGTTGACGTGGTTCCACACCTAATTCAAACATTATTTATTTTACATCAGACATTCTAAAAAAATGGCACAGCTCATTTTTACGGTTGCTCTGGAATTAATACAAAAACGCAAAAACCCGTTACAAATTAAAAACACACCATTAATCTACTACCCACATTAAAAAAAACAAAACCTTTGATAATTTTTCATTTCACCACCAATCTCCAACAATACTCCTCTTTCAACCAGCTTATAGGAACAAAATTATGCGTAAAAATCCGGCTCCAAGGTAGGAACAAACACGGTAGATAAACATAGTCTGAAAAAAAATATTATGAATGCAGAACAAAGGTTGTGATGAAAATTATGTAGGCCGACCTCGTAAATGTTTTAATAGATACGGAATTTTCAGTGGGTCAGAGTTGAAAATTTTGTTTCGTTACATTCTTTGCAAGAGGTGTTTGAGATTCAGTCATGGTTGAATTTTTAGTGGGTAGCTTCTAAAGTACAAAAATAAAAGAAAAGTTGTGTGGAGTCTGAAAATATGTGTGGAAATCAGTTGTCATGGTATGGGCTATTCAACAGACTGGTTCGGAGTGTCAACCGTGTACCAGAAGACGTAGCGTTGGAAGGCCTCCCACAAGGTGGACCGATAACCTTGTAAAGGCCGGAGGAATCCGGATGTCTGTATGTGTGAATCTGGATGTGTGAAGCACAGAACCGGTGGAAGTGGCGGTGCTTTGGGGAGGCCTATGTCCAGCAGTGGACGTCTTGCAGATGAAATGATGATGAATTATCATTCATCGATGCTGATGAATGTCGAAAATGTCGTGAGGAAAGTTTTGAATATGAATGTGCCTACAGTAGGTTACTGCTGGAAAAGGCCTCTCCAATTGCATTCTCAGCAATTCTCATCCAGCTGCTACTAGCTACCCTGCGAAGATCATTGCTCCACCTAGCGCTGCGCCCCGCCTTACGTTGCGTTACGTTGCCTTGTGCGTCCTACCTTACGTTTGCCGATTCGCGGTCCCCACTCGAGAACACGTCTACCCCAACAGTCCTCGGTTTTAAGGCTAATATGGCCAGCCCATTACCACTTCATATAACGTGTATTTGAAGTCCTCTTAATACTCAATTTAATATCTCCTAACATTTTACGTCACACAAACCTTTAATAACCCTCATACTCCGATAAAACATTCAATAACCAAACCGAATCCAATTTAGAAAATCGGTTTTAATCCACCAGCGGTCCAATCACCCACAACCTTCATTGATCAAAACCGCAGCTGTCACCGATATTAATAGAAGCCATTTAAAATAGTAATCAATAAAATATAACTATATTGATATCGTACATAATTGGGGGTGAAATTTCTGGTTATTATTCGGGCCGAGTTATCCCCGACCCGTAATGATATCAGCCAGTAATTTTACTGTCCTACTGCAGAGTAAAAACTTCTTTATGAAGAGGTTTTTCTATGGATAAACTGAACTTTTCTATGGAATGGAGGTTTATCTATGGATATACAGAAAATGGCTGTCTTGTTGGTCTAGTGCTAGCAAGTGCTACTGCTGAGCTTTAGGTCCTGGGTTCGATTCCAAGGTCGTGAAAAATGTCATTGGGTTTATCCGTTACGAATTTCTCGGTCGCGGTCTTTGTACCCAGTTGATGGCAATAGGTACATCTCCCATACATATATTTTTATATATTCTTATTATAGTCCTCTCTTAAACTATTTTATGTCATTTCCAACGACCATATATGCTACTCATTACAATGAAGTCAGTAGGTATTTCAAAGGACATAAAATCGGCCAAACTCTTCCCTCATCATCATCAACAATCTTTAACGTCACACTTCTTATTATAGCTCTCTCTTGATCTATGTACGAGTACATACCATTTCCCTTGACGTTATGCTACTAGATTCCAAGATGGAACTTTGTTTTTTTACATTTGTATTGTTGGCCCATTTCAAACTATTAGACTTGCTAATATGGGGCTTAGGAAAGTTTTTCTTTCACAATACACAACCCAAAGTCTTATATGTATTGAATATTAGAATGTCAGTGTAAGACTAGCTTAGCTTTTGCCTGAAGGCTCGATTTCGTGAGAGACTTACGTATTTACATAAACATGTAAAGGTTACTAAGATGTTAAAAGTATCTCTGTTTCAGGCAGTTTGTAGGAGAGAAAGCGAGATGTAATAATTCAAGCATATAACAGAGATTGATCGGAATTACGAAAGAAATACGATACGATAAGAAATACATTACGACTTGTCTATATTTTACTTACATAACAGCTTTTCCGAGCATATTCACGATAGTTATAGATATATAAATGATGATGATAAAATGATGTTTATTTGTCATCATCATATTTTTGAAGCCCGAAAGTCTGACAACCAGTCTTGCCAAGTTGTGGAGGTCAGTCGCTCCATGTAAGATACTGGTATTCAGCTGCATCCGGTTGGACTGGAAGCCGACCCCAACATAGGTGGGAAAACGCTAGGCTGATGATGATGAAATTATGTTTATTTCTCTAAGTAGGTTTTACACAAAAAAGTTTTGCACGTCAATAATAATATATTTTTTAAACTAGATGAAGTCGATATTTCCTATCAGTTGTCGTGATATTGCTACCATGTTGTGTTAAAAAGTAAACAAAATCATCTCTACTGCCACATGTATTTCGACCTCGTCCCAATGCGGAGGAGGCCAAAAACTTAAAAAGAAGTCTGCGATGACTGTGAACAACCTAAGATTACTCTTTGTTTGTTTGAAACTACGTATCTTATGACACAACAGTCTCTTTGATGAGAAAACATTTGTTTGTGTTGCTTGGTAGTAACTTAGGTACGTCTGTTGTTTTAAGAAAAATGGTCTAAATCTAAATCAGCCGCATAGATCGCTCCATCAGGTTAAGCTACGCTTGCCGGGGTTGGTCCATGGATGGGTGACCATCTTTACATATCGAGATTCCTCCGTGCCTTGGAAAGCACGCTAAGCCGTTGGTCCTGGCTGTCATTTCTGGATCTTTGACAGTCGTTACGGGTCGTCAGAAGCCCGAAAGTCTGACAACTAGTCTTGCCAAGGGGTATCGTATTACCCAGTTTCTGGGTTGTGGAGGTCAGATAGGCAGTCGCTCCATGTAAAATACTGGTATTCAGCTGCATCCGGTTAGACTAGAAGCCGACCCCAACATAGTTGGGAAAAGGCTAGGCAGATGATGATGGTCTAAATTTTACTTCATTTTTTCTTTATACCATCCGCTAGGTACACAGAGTTTGTGCACGTACCGTGAATGGGACGACAACACACAAGAGATGACGACGCTGAAGTAGTGACAGAACATTTACTATGACCGCGTAATCTCGTTCATCGTTGACGTCCGATCACTCTGCGGTGAACAAACAATGATAGGGTAGAACAATCGTAACTTTTGTACATTCGGGGAAATTAATTATTTACTAAATTGACACAGTACGCCAATTGCCGTATAAAAGCCATTTCATACAACTGTCAAAGAATGACAGTTGTTTTTATTTAAATATACTTGCGGATAATTTAAGTCAGTAGTCAATTTGCGAAACAATTAATTTCCCTGGTTTAAATTGGAAACGATTTCTAGTCTTATTCATACGACACTTGTCATACAAGTTGTGTAAATATAATTGCTTTTCCATAAGGACGGTAGTCCTCGTAACCATTTTGTATTTCCTACGCACGGAAAAGCAAAATATACCAACAAGTTTATATACGCACGAGTAACTTGTATCCAATGTGCAAACTCGCATAGTACTCGGAGGAAAGGGACCGTTCGTGCGTCTTCGCACGTATCAAATTCGTACAAAAATGCGTCGAAAGTGTGGTTGGTTTAACCGTCATCATCAGTTCTTATGTTATTGGATGACAAACAAGCTGAAAATCCACGGCTGCAATAGCAGGTGCATCGTTGATGGGTTGCCATCCCAGAGACAGAACTGAAATGTTATGTGTGTTTTTTGCGACATGAACATGCGTCCGTCTCATTTGCTTTAGGTTTGTTTTTCTTACTTATTTTTTTTTTTTCATTATTTTTATTATCTAACACTAATTTATTTTATTATGTATACACACATCCTATAATATAAGACTGTTTTTTCATCCGTCACCTCACACCTCACGTCCAGTTGAAAACCAGCGTCAGGCACTAGTTGTCTGGCATTTTTGCTGAACTGGGCCCATTTGGCGCAGCCGCGAGACACACTTATTTCTTTCTTAATCTCCTAGGTTACTTACACGTTGAAATTGTTTATTTCTTTCTTTTTTTTTTACTTGTTGTTACATTGTGTGCCCTGTCTGTGCTAAATAAATGTATTTTCTTTCTTTCTTTCTTTTACACCAGTGCCGAAATCTTACTAGCTGGAAAACAATGAAATGAAACGAAATTGTTTTATTCTGTAAATAGGATATTGGAATCACTTTTACACGTCATATTAAAAAGTTGTAAAAATAAGCTAGATGAGGGCGGCGTTTTCTATCTGACTACCCTGAGAAGAAAGCCCGAAGCAAACTCAGAGGTCGCAGTCTCTTTTAAGGTCCAGACATAAACTTGGTCAGGCCATATGAGGACCATGTAGATTAGTGTCTGAAATGGTCTTTTGAGGAAAGAACCACACAGATATGAGTGGACCTGTCCAGTCAGCTCAAGCATTTGTCAGTAACCGAAGATCTCAACTCAGTGCTTAAGGAGCTCAACGACTCGACGAACAATACCAAAGAAAGGACATTTGGGTATAATATAATAAAGTGGGTTGGCGGCGAAAATAGGGAATGGTGGTAGTACTCCTTCACAAATAAGTCTTCTACAATGTCTCACTAAGTCCGTCAACGAATATACGGGCCCGTCCGAAAGTAGTTGATCCGTCGAAACAAGTATCAAATTAAATTTTTCGAACGGGCAAATACTTATCGGGAGTTGGGACAACTGTCTAATCGTGTTGTTATTCGGGCCCCGAACGAATCATAGAATATAGTTAGTGATATGGAGTAGAACCCTTCCGTAACTTCTGCCGAACCTATGGATTTCGTGCTTAAGAAGTAGACCACCTGGTGTCGCAGTCATCATCATCTGTCTTACCTTTTGCCAACTATGTATGTTTGAGGTCGGCTTCCAATCTAACCGGATGCTGCTGAATACCAGTAATTTTGAACATGGAGGACTTCCTATCTGAACTCCATAACCCAGTTACTGAATATGACAACGTAAGACACTACTTCCCATATGTATCTTCGTTTCCCATGCCCAACTTTTCATTACTAGGAAGACAAACAATTTGGAGATTATATTGCATTACAATTGTATGTACAGACAAAACAGTTCAAGTGTTGAAAGACACTACTACTGCACGTCATAAATCTTCGAACCCCACGTTTGGGCAAGAAACTCACAACTTTCTACCTGAAAAGTACCAGGAGGACATAAGTCTAAGAGATAATAGCCTTACTATTGTACCGACTGGAAACAACACAGCTAAAGTCGTACAAGATATCCACTTTAAATATTGAAGTGGCATTGTGTGTCCCATTCCTTTATCTGTTAAGAGCACTCGTGTGTGTTTGTCTTTAATTTCTTGAACAGTATGAGAATAGTCGTGGGTTTCGTGTTAAGTAGCGCTTGATATTTATTTTGGGTTTATTTATTTGTATAATGAAGGAAGTCGTACCAATAAATTTTGTTAATTGCTCCCAGTGTTTCATAATATAGCATAAGCATAATCAGCCTGTAATGTTCCCTCTGCTGGGACACAGGCCTAGTAGGGCCTTGGTAAGACAGGTTGTCAGACTTTCGGGCTTCCGGAACGAATGTCAAGAATCCACGAACGACAGCCGGGAACAACAACTTAACGTGTTTTCCGAGGCGCGAAGGGACAATCGCTCTTACCAAAGGGTATGACATATTTACTGGGTTGTGGACGACAGACAGAGAGTCGCTCCATGTAAAATACTGGTATTCAGCTGCATCCAGTTAGACTGGAAGCCGACCCCATCATAGTTAGGAAAAGGCTAGGTAGATGATGATCTGACAGTAAAAAATTACTAAACAAAAGCAAAAATAATACATTCAAAAGCTATAATAAAATTGAGCACAAAATAATGTTTGTGAAATTAATAATACTCTCTGAGACGACTTCAAAATTATGTCGAGGCACTTTAAAATGAGTTTTAATAATGTCACTTTACATGTTATTATTAAAATTGAGAATTAATTTCTGTGACAATGGCAGGATGACAATTTGAAAGGTACCAAAGGACGTATTATTAATATTATTTATATTTTTCTTACATAACATTACGCCTGTTCTCCCCGAAGGGTGTAAGGCAGAGGTGTACCTATAGTACACCCATATTACGCCTGTAATTTGTTATCTCTAGTTCTATCGACGTTATGTAAGTTGTTAGCTATAGTTCTATACTTATTTATTTATTACAGCATGGAAGACTTACAGCTAAAAACAACAAACGAACGATTTTTTATTATAACTATAGATGACAAATCTTAAATACAATTTATGTTACCTACACTAAATTAAATGAGTAACTACATTATTTAAATAAATACAAAAACAAAAGGACACTAAGTGTCAGTTCAGACTGCGACGTGAAGCGGCGCGACGCTGCGCACACTTTTTAACAATATCGAAGTTATTTTCTTTTCGAAAAGTATAATTTCATTGCGAGCGTTGACACTTTTGAAAGAACGCTGAAATGCGCGGTGCTTGTACCTTATTGTGTAGTATATAAATTCTATATTGTATCGGATCATAAAATTGTGCGCGTCGCGTCTCGGTGTGAACTGACACTTAGGCGTCGAAGTAATCATCCGCATCGCTGGAAACGTGCCCAAAGACTGGCAGCATTACCACGTTTAATGGTATCATGTAAGTTATGTTTAAGTCAAATGTAAAAGGAGGTGAGCCTACAAGTCATTTATAATTAGTCTCTAGTATTTCGGAGTAATAAATAGCACCATAATAACCGATTAAATATTCATTAAAATAATTAAAAGGCTATTACTGCCTCGTTGGTCTAGGGGTCGTTAGTGTTACTGCTGAGCATGAGGTCTTGATTCCCGGGTCAGGCGAAGTGTTATTGATTTTTTTCACCAGGAATTTCTCAGTAGCAGCCCGGAGTCTGGATTTGTGTCCGGGTGATGGCAATGGGCTCGCCCCCTATTACATGGGACTTAAACATAACTAGCGAAATTAATGTGTACCTCTGCCTAACCCTAAGGGATTACAAGCGTGATATTATACTATGTTTTGTAAAAGGTAATTAATTTCAAAATATTTTTGAACAAAAATTGTTTGAAAATTCCAAACAAAAACAATCCCTGTTTTCTTGTACCAGGAAACGCTGCGCCAATAAAAACTGAATCGGCCCTTACACCCCGAAAATGATAAACATCTTCCTTCATTTTCTCTTGAATTTAAAACAAAAACGTTTCCGAAATTCTCAGGAGAAAGTTAAATGGGGAAAGGAAATTAAATACATTTTCGTTTTAATTGAATGTCGGTGAGAAAAATTACTTTTACATGGTAATTTTGGAAACTTTGTTAAAGTCCAAGGTTGAACATTTATGAATCTTTAAATGATTAAAGTGGTGGCTCGTATGTTTTGGTTAATGAAATATAAATTAGCTGCAATATGAAGGTGAATTAGATGGATGGGCAATGGAATGAACCGGCCATCTAGTATACTAGAGTTTTACAGTTATAATATTGGAATTTAGCACCAAAAGCCTTTTTATTATGATTCCCTTTATTTTATTACGACACACGGAAGAACGGCCGAAAAAGAAAAATTACAAACAAATTAAAAATCCGGAGTCACATGTAATCTGTATGATGTATCTAACATGTGTGACTCCGGATTTTTAATTTGTATTCTGTAATGTCTTGTTTACATCTTTTTAGTTGACTTTTTGTCGTAGTTGGGTTTTAGTTTTTAACCGACTTCTTCAAAAAGGAGGAGGTTCTCTACTCGTCAGTATTTTTTTTTTTTTTAAATTTGTATTTATTTTACGCGTTTACAACTAAAATGTGAAAAATAAAAACTTTTTACAAAAAAAAAAACAACCGACTTCAAAAAACCAACACAAAAAAGTGAAAAATAACTTTAATTTCGGAAGTCGGTGGCAAAAAACGAAAATTGAAAAGCAGTTACCGACTTCCGAAATTATTTTTCACTTTTTTTGTTTGTTTTTTGAAGTCGGTTGTTTTTTTTGTGTAAAAAGTTTTTATATAACTCTTATTTTTATATTCTGATAGATTCTTTTGACACAGTCTATAGAGAATATGTTATCCATACAGTATGTATTTTACGTAACATGTGTGCTATTTTAGTCGATATTTTTTAAGGGTAATGGAGTGAAATGGGTTGGGTTGACGATACAATAACCTATGTCCACGTATAATTTACTATAAATAATAACGATGAGTTTCTTTTTTATCAGGAACTTCATGTTTCATGGTGAAACTGATTCATACAATAATGCGTCAGTATAGAACCAATAAAAAAAGAGAATAAAAAATAATAAGAGAATCAGTAATATTGAGATTATGCAATTTCATGTGTGTCTGTGTGTGCGTGTGTGTGTGTGTGTGTGTGTGTTATGTATGTGTGTGTGTGTGTAATGTATTGATAAGTAATATATGTGTATGTTTTAAATGTATCCAAATTGTATCAAGAACCAACAATTTACAAAGTTTTTCTCCTTCAACAAGAAAGCCTTTTAGTTCCCACAAGAATACCTACTACATCACTGAGGAATCCCGGACCTCGTAAAATGCGACTAAGTAAGTAATGCACGTTACTTCGATTTCCACTAGTGCCCAGTTCGAAAGCTCGAAGTTTGAGTTAGTGGACCTATTCAATTTCAATTCGAATGGACATACGTTGATCTTTATTTCGGCTGAAACAATGGACTCATTGATAATAAATGGGTGTCTTTTTTCTTTTTCGTGTGAATCCCGTTCAGTAGTTTAGGCGTGAAAAGGTAACATAGAGACAGAAAGACAGAGTTACTTTCGAATTTATAATATTAGTTTGGATTCAGCAAACTGATAATACTTGATAACTTCCCTCTATATTATTAATCATCATCTGCCTAGCCATTTCCCAACTATGTTGGGGTCGGCTTCTTGTCTAACCGGATGCAGCTGAATAGCAGTATATTTATATTACATGGAGCGACTGCCTATCTGACCACCACAGCCCAGTAACTGGGTAATACGATACCCCTTGGTAAGACTGGTTGTCAGACTTTCGGGCTTCTGACGACCCGTTACGACTGTCAAAGATCCTCGAATGACAGCCGGGACCAACGGCTTAGCGTGCTTTCTGAGATACGGAGGAGTCTCGATATGTAAAGATAGTCACCCATCCACGGGCCAACCCCGGCAAGCGTAGCTTAACCTGATGGATCGACCCGTGCGGCTGTTATTACTTAGCCACGAGCTCCTCCTAATCCTGCTTAATGAAGTATATATATGTAGGAATGGAACGTTATGGTAGGTTGTGAAACGGGACGTGAAGATGAATGACAGGTGTGACGCATGAACGAGTGACAGAGATGAATGTATGATTAGTCAAGGAGCGAAAGAGATAGTGAATGAATGTTTAAAAGTAGAATAAGTTGAAAAAGAAGAATGCAGATGACGGAAGGAAGTATAAGACGTATGTAGCAAAAGACGAAGAAAAATAAATTAATTAAGAAGAATTCCAGAGTTTTGATTCTTGTTGTATTGTCCAAATCCCACATATATATATAATGAAAATGTACAAAGTATCTCCAAAAGACACTACAGCTCCGCAATTGTCAGAAATTCCACAACAATTACGAAAGACGTAGTGCGCCAAAATCTCAAAGTGGCGTAAAAGAAAATACTATGTATGTAAATGTATGAAGTTCACAGCTAGGAACAAGAATTTGATTTAGAGGCAGGAAATTTAGTTCTGCAGTCAGAGCTTTGAGAATTATGTACGCCATTTAATTTTTAAAATGAACGTTTTGTTGCGTGTGCCTATGAGCTCTGGGGTAGTGAATAGGGTTTTAAAAAAAGCTGAAAAAATAATCATGTAATTTTTTTTAGTTTTTTCTGTTTTGTCTCAGGAGGAATGGTTGTTTGACTTTTGAAGTTGAAGAAGGCTTTTGATTTGTGTTTAATTTTTGGTAACTAAGCGTGGTTTTTAAGGACAATGGGCAAAATTGTGTAAAAATTGGTAGGTACAACTTTCGCCGTCAAAATTGACCGTTGTGTGTTATTTTGTAAACCATGTTTGTTTCTGCGCACTTTATTTAAAAACCCAATACCTATCTGTTTCTCCTGAAGTCTACATAATGATAAAGATTAATGATTTTCCGTCCAGCTAACAAAACAGTTTCAATTGTTTTCAGAATTTCGAATTATTATTCACAAATATTCCAAACCATATTGAGAATTCGATAAATTTTACCTCGAAAACAAAAGACGATCACTAATACTGCTCTGTTTTCCCCTTTTGCACAGCTTAACTCGCTAAGTCTAGTCCATAGCACCTTATGGTAGAAAAAATATTCGACATAAAGAAATTCACCCGCGAAATGGAAGCCGTATTTCTCAAAGGATCGAGATGAAATTTGGTTTATAGCTTTGGTCCAAATCTTGGCTAAGCCGACGGTGGACCGGGCTGGACTTACCGACATATAAAATAGAGTTGCTTTAAAATTTCGAAATATTGCCCAAAATTTTGTTGATGACCCAAGTGATTCGGGATTCAAAAGTAATATAGTATAAGTGGAAAAGATTGAGTCTATAAAAGCGTAGAAATAAAGAAATATAATATTAATATCAAGAGTTTAGACGTATTCTGCCATTATGTTTATTTTCGATAAAAATGTCCATGACGCAGAAGAATAAAATGTAAAAGTGAACTCATAAAATAAAACTAAGAGAGTGATAAAAATAGGTATAATTTTTAAAAGACTTTAAAAAATTCAGTTTAAATTTTTAAGGAGATTAATTTCGGATACTTTTAATTGAAGAAAAACACATAATTACTTCACTCAATCTTACTAGCTATATCATTAATAAGACTTGAACAGTCTAATAATTATTATAATCTCCTTCAGCATTATCAGCCGTCCCACACCGAAAATCTTCGCCTCCCTTCAGAATTCATTATTGTAATAAACTACATACTTAATTTAATAAATTGGGGACAATCTCGGCCACTCAATTCAAGTTGTCAACTTGTCCTGAGTGATTGAGTGGACAAATAAATGAAAAACACTCATACATTGGACATAAGGGTCAGGACAGTTCTCATCCCCACTTAAGGATATCAAGAAATAAGTAGGTAGACAATTTTGATGTAGGAAGATTATTTTTAAGGTTAGCCTTATATTTTAAAGCACTGAAGTGACTTACTTGGAGGCTTACTTGCGGCTTATTACACGTTTAAGTTAGCGCAATAAAAATATTCATCATTTTAATTGATAGATTGCATTCCCACTGTGTTGAATCGCAGACATTTCTGTGACGGCATAAAAATACCTATGGCAGTCGATACAGCCAGGCAAGAAACTCAGTGAAATCGCCTATAAAAGTCAAATTACTTTTGAAAGAAGAAGACAAAGCGTTGTGTAACTATACAGGCGCTATACAACGTTTATTAGTAAGGCGGCTAGTGTTTGTAATGTTGATCAACATTCTTTTCCTAAAAATGTTGATGTTCAGCTGTTCAGTTAGACTGAAATCATATCTAAACCTTTTTATTATGTAAATAACTAGCCGAGTAAGACTACACTATATACTGCAATACGTATAAATTACGCAATTACTTAATAAATTTTACATTTTCAATGAGCATAACTGATATATCAACGCCCTCTCGGTCTTCGGAAACAAAAATAGATTTCCGGTACCATCAGAAAATTCGCAAATCCAATATATTATCAGACATCTATAATTAAAAACATACAGATCCAGATATAGCAATGTCCTAGCAAGTCGTAAAAAAAATAAATGAGTTTCTATCCTCCGGGAATTTTCGCGTTTCGGCCTGAGATCATACAATTTCAGTTTTTTTCTTGTGATTGAAAGCCATTTCCAATCATAAGTCGGGTCTAGCTGTGTTAACGTTTATCCGGTCTTCAAGGTCGTCTGTTTCGCAAAAAGGAGTGGATAAATCTTTCTTTTTGAATGTATTGATGCTCTGTAATAAGATTTCGGTATTTTATTTAGTTAGATTAGTCCATTGGCAGGCGTATTTTTTGGAGAAAGATAAAGGTTTTAAAGGAAATTGAGATAAATTTGGCGCAGTGCGTCCGTTGTGCCATTTCAGTCTTAAAGTCTATGAAGTTTTCAAGAATAAAATGGCATATTATAATTATGGCGAAAAGATGCAAAGATTTTCTGGAACAGACCTCAAGCACTAGTCAGAAAAATGTATTTATGAACGGTTTCTTATTAAATTTGAAGAGGTAAGCTCTGAAGCACTTAGGCCATCATAAAGGATAATGCACCATTATTTTTAATTGGCATTTCTCCATACTTTAAAAAGCATTACGAGTTAAATGAAGTAAATATCTATTGTTGTGCTCAAAGGCTAGAGAAGCAGGGCAGCTAATGGAAGAACAGTTATTATTAATTCACGATGATTCTTTTGTAAGCAACCAGCTTGAAAAACTGCTTGTCTTGCTCGACGGAACAAAACGCTCTTGCTACTCAAACGTAATGAGTAGCTTTTCGCTTTCTCTTTAACTTTAAGCGAAGTGTAACGACTGGTATAGAAAATATGCTTCGGTTTTAAAATCACAAAGGGTGCTGACCAATGCTGCAAAATTTTTTTAAAGTAAAAAAAAAATAGGTTTATTGATATCAACATTCAATATTTGTTCCTTGGCTTATTTTGGACCTAACAAACTCCATTATTATTTGGGTTAGGTTTCACTTTCATTTCATTTATATTTCTTGATGAATGAAAATAAATGCTAAGTTATTTATAAGTTGTGGTGTTGAAATAATGAGGTGAATATCTTAACTCAACCTGAAATCTCTTTGATAAATGAGAAATAAATGAATGTTTGCATTTTTGCAATCGCACTGTTCCATTATTCAAAACAATAAATACAATTTATACGTTTCTTTTTTACGAACCCACTTAGATTATATTTACACCGTACGTTCCATTTATAGTTACCTACTACACACATTGTTTGATTCTGTATTTTCTACCCAAAAAAATCCTTCCATAGCCCACTTGGAAGTCTCTGAACCACTTCCGAACCCAAGTGGGAAGATCAACTACAAGCTCGAAAAGTGGGGCTGTGTCGACGGTGCGGCAGCAGGGTATGGAGCTGTGGCAGAAACTATGTCCCAACTCCTATCCTGCCCTCCATAGCCTAAAAAATGTACCCACAGCAACTTCTGCGCTGTGACTGACGATGCCGTGGAAGTGGCGAAGTTTGGGCCAAAAAAATATTAAACACTGTCGTGCTATCAATCCGAAAGAAAACAAAAAATAATAACATAAAAATACATCTATTGCTAAACCCGATAAAGGAACTTCACGATCGCTTCTTGAGTTATGACCACCACAAGATCAACTCAAAATTAACGAGGGACATAAAAAACAAAAACGAGTATTAAAAAAATTCTATGAAAACATCCATTGACCGTTTCTTAAAGCTGAGATATAAAAATGTAACAAAATATACCATAAACTTGACTTTAGTCTACGGTTTTATCTTGACGGTTTACGGCAACCAGAAATGAGATTACAAAGAATATTATAATACACTTATTTATTTACGTAAAGGTGATGGATCAAGGTTGGAACATCCTCAAAAAAGAGATAAGATTAAGATGACAGTTTCATTATATTTGTTAAATTATTTTCAAACTAGTAACCCGCCCCTGCTTTGCACGGTTTGTACTACTATTTTAATATACATAAACCTTCCGGAATAAATTCTCTAGATAATGGTGAATACCGTATTAAAATCCGTTGCATAGATAAAAAGAACAACGCAGTCACATAAACAGACACGAAAAGCGACGTTTATGTATATAGATAAAGAAGTGTCTGTACGCTATAAGGTGTCGAACAATAAAAAGTTGTTGACAGAAAGGTCTATGGGCAAATTATCCTAGACCAATATTGAATAATATATTTCTGCTTGTGTCGAAACTGCCTTTTTTCTGTTCTTTTGGTAGGTACCAAAAGAACAGAAAAAAGGCACTAGACGCATTTTAATAATTCAGACGGTGAAAAAATATTTTTGAAACTTTTCATATTTTTTTTTTTACATTAAGCAAAAGATAACATTGCCATAATAATCTTCTTTGGTCTAATACCAATAATGTATGTTTACCAGGGTTAAATGAAACAGACCCAAAAATAAAAATTTCAGAATAAAAATAATAAACATCATTTATAAAAGCAATATATTCTTTTCAAAATAACCTCATAAAATACAGCGTTATTTATTTTTCTTTGCAATAACCTAACATATTGATATTTTTTCTCTCTTATCCCAATGAAATTTATTGACACGTGCTCACGTGCTGTCAATAAGATAAAATCTATTCTACCTTCTTTGTGATTCCCTGGATAATAATAATATAATATATTGAAGTTTATAAGCTAGACATTGGTCGAAATTGATTTTGGAATTATTATTTTTGGGTGGCGTAAAATATAAGTTAAGGACCTGGTCTACAAATAATAAAAAGAAACGATTTGGTTTTTAAGAAGTACCTATTTCTTTACGTAAACGTTATCTTTCAAGCGTAAATTTAAAAAAATAGTCTTGTTTTTCTTTTTTTACATAAAAGCTTTCTGCACAAAAGCCAGTTTTTTTAGAATAAGGTACGTATTTAAATAGTTACATACAGGGTTCATTTATTAGTACCTATCCACACTTTACACCGAAGTGGTAGCCAAGTGATGACGGCTGCGATTTACGAGTTATCGGTCTTAGGTTCGAACCCAGACAAGCACATTACTTTGTGTTCATTATTTCATCAACACTGCTCTCAAAACGGTGAAGGAAAACATCATGAGGAAACCGGCATGTCCTAGAACCAAAAACTCGAAGACATGTGACTACCAACTCGCACTGGACCTGCGTGGTGGATTACGGCCCGCTCCCTCTCATCGAGAGGAGGTCTATGTCCCAGCAGTGGGAACAATATAGGCTGATTATATTATATAACACCTGACAGTGAACAGAGCGTCCGACAGGGTAGGCCTCTATTTTATTTTCGAATTTTATAAATATTTATGTTGGTCCACGTTGTTATTTTCTTATAACTACAAACAAATAGACCTGTGTTTTATTTCCGTTTTATACGGACAGTAAAATTATTATTTTTTCATTAAACGGCACCGTTTCATTCCCGTCATATTCAAATAATTTCAGAATATAAAATAATATCTTGCCTGTATTTCCACATACATCTACTACCTAATCCAGAGACAGAGATGAGAGAGAGAGATGAGATGAGAGTGATGTGACTGAGGCAGAAATGTATCTACCTATAGTATACCAAAAAAAAACCCCATTAAGATTATATTTCTAAAAACTGATGTAGCTATAGATGTATACTCCATTTTTAATAATTAAATGTATACACCATTTTTATTAATAAAAAAAAAAGGTTACACAATTTCAACTGTCTACTGCACTGCCATTTGTCATGCCACCAACGTAATAGAAGTCAAAAACAGTTGAACGGACTGTAAAGAAGGTTTATTTAAATCTCTAATCTTATTTCAAATGAAGTGTACGCATAATTCTCAAAATTATCACAAATTAAACAAAAATTCTACACAACTACTACTCGTCAACGCGGATGTCAGTCAAACTGATAAGTCTGATAACCGTCCCCGGAGCAACTTGTCAGAACGTTCGTCTCTCGCTAAGAAGACAAATTAGCCCCAAGCGTCCGGAAGCCGTCTCAAAGAGGTCACCTAATTATTTTGATAGAGCGTCTAACGTCCACTTAAGTACTGACAGACGATCGTAATACCAGATAATGTTGGTATTATTTTTCATACTTTTTAGGGTTCCGTACCCAAAGGGTAAAACGGGACCCTATTACTAAAGCTCCGCTGTCTGTCTGTCTGTCCGTCCGTCTGTCACCAGGCTATATCTCATGAACCGTGATAGCTAGACAGTTGAAATTTTCACAGATGATCTAAATCTGTTGCCGCTATAACAACAAATAATAAAAACCAGGATAAAATAAATATTTAAGGGGGCTCCCGTACAACAAACGTCTTTTTTTGCTCGTTTTTGCTCGATATTGAAAACGACAATAGGTAGACCCTTGAAATATTCACATAATATTTACTTAC
Source organism: Lithophane semibrunnea (assembly GCA_947363905.1). Taxonomy (NCBI): domain Eukaryota; kingdom Metazoa; phylum Arthropoda; class Insecta; order Lepidoptera; family Noctuidae; genus Lithophane; species Lithophane semibrunnea. Next base: position 6,509,263 of record OX376210.1, on the reverse strand, counting down.
ATATTCACTTTAAAAATAAATAATTAAATTAAAATAAAACAAATATTTAAGGGGTGCTCCCATACAACAAATTAACGTGATGTTTTTGCCGTTTTAATAGATAATGGTACGCAACCCTTCGTGCGCCAGTTCGACTCGCACTTGGCCGGTTTTTTTTTTAATGTAAGACTAGCGACGCGCCCTTGCTTCGGACGGTTTTTACGACGATAAAACATCGGGATTTCTTTATTATATGTTAGTAAAATGTAGTATCTAAACAACCTATCGGAAGAAATTGTCTAAATGATGGTGAAAATCGCATCAAAATCTGTTGCATAGTTTAGAAGAACAATTACTCGGACTCACAAAACCGACTTTAATTTATAAAAAATGTTTCGATATACATAGATGGTAGATTCTAAGAGATAATAATAATATAGAAGGTACATATGCCATAATATTATCAGCCAGTTATTGCCCAAAATTAATTGCCTGAACCAGGCAGGCACTTTATTTTGGGTAATTTATTTCACCGCCACTGCTCGCAAGACGGTAAAGGAAAACATCGTGAGGAAAGAATAATATAATATAGTATATATTCTTTATTTCGGACTACACATACAATCCATATAGTGTTAGTAACAATGACTTAAAAAACTATGTTAGTAAACTTTCACAAACTAAAACTGTCGTGACCCAACACACGTTGGCACGTGTACCCAGTGCCTTATAAAGGGACTATCAACTTTGTCTAATAATGTGTTTAGGATGCTGTTTGAGCTTCCGTGCAACCTACCTATTATTGACGCTGTCCTCTTCCTCATTGCATGAAAATCGCTAACACGGGATTCCGCGAACATCTGAACATCTGCGAAGCGCTGTAGAAGCTAATAATTGTTATGACGTAAACATACCATGTATAATTTTTAATATTTTTTGTCAACTTATTGTACTCATATCCTTACAAATAAACGCTATGTATTCTTATTTTGAAACTGCATGTCCTAGAACCAAAAATGTCGAAGACGTGTGACATCCCATGCTGGGCCTGCGTGGTGGATTATTGCCCTATCATAGAGAGGAGGCTTGTGTCCCAGCAGAGGGCATATTATAGTCTGATTAAGAATGATTGCAACTTTGATAACAGACCTATTTCATAATAATTTGGTTTGGAAAATACTATAACAAGCTGTATGTATGCTGGAAGAGATGCCCTAGAGATGCGCTGCGCCCGCAATTTCATTAGCGTAAGTCTCGATCCCGTAGGAATATCGGGATAAAAGTATCCTATGTCTTCTTCTAGATATGGTCTACCTATGTACCAAATTTCTTCTAAAACCGTTTAGCCGTTTTAGCATGAAAGCCTATCAAACCAATAAACAAACGAACTCACTTTCGCCTTTATAATAATAGTTAGGATAGTTAGGATTAGAGAAAAACTAAATGATATTAAAACCACAGAACTTTGCAATTGTGGTGGGCATTGATCAGATCATGATACGAATAAATTTGCTGAATATTGATTGATGCTCTATTTCGTTGGGGTTAGTAGGAAATTCATTTGGATTATGTCTTTGATAAAGGCTTAGTACTCGCCTGTTGGATCACAATTCGCAATGGAATTACATAGAAATGTAAATACATACATAATCAGCCTATAATATTCCCACTGCTGGGACACAGGCCTCCTCTCTGTGAGAGGGAGTAGGCACATAGAAATGTGAATATTACTAAATCAAATAGTAGGTACCTATTATTAATACTGATTTAAAACTTACGACTGCCTCGTTGATCTAATGGTCGCGCTATTGCTGACTCCTGGGTTCGATTCTAGTCTTTTCTAACTATGTTGAGGTCAGCTTCTAGTCCTACCAGATGCAGCTGAATACTAGTATTTTACATGGAGCGACTGTCTATCTGACTTCCACAACCCAGTTACCACTACAGTTAATATCTCAGAAATTGTTTTGTTAAAATTCGCGTCGCGCGGCGAATTGCGCCAATATGTAAGAGTTTTTAGTAATTTTCAGACTTCTTTAACTTGCTTTCCAAGGTGAGGAAGGATCTCGAAATTTAATGTGGTCACCCATCCATCATAGCAGTGATAGCCTAGTGGTGTGACCTTCAGACTGCCTAGTCATAGGTCTCGAGTTCGAACCCAAGCCACGCACCTCTGACTTTTCGGATTCATGATTGTGTTATTGTATATTATTATCACTTGCTTCAAAAACGGTCAAAGAAAACATCGTGAGGAAACCGGCATGCTAGAGAGATATATTTCTCGATGGCATGTGAAGCTAAGTCAGATGCCCATGGCCGGCTTTAGCAGTCTGACACCAGGTTAGTCCTAACCACACGAAAAGAAGAAGACCCATCCATCAACCGACCGTGGCAAGCGTAGCTTAACCGTCAATAGACCCGTGCGGCTGGTATTATTAAACCACGAAAACCATTTGTCACTTTCCCCCATTATGTTCTAAACCAAAACTCAGGAACGGACTTTTACGCAATGCGCAAATGGTAAATAGATAGTTTGATACATTCTCGGCCATTTTCACTTCCGACTTCAGAATCAACATGGAAGTTAGCCCATCTTCTCTTTATCAACAAAAAGAATTCTCGTAAAACTTTTCGTATGCATAACTAAGTAAATATCTCAGCATTTTTCGAAGAAGAGTAGCTATTCGAATAAAAAGGTGATGTTATAATAAATATTATTGTTTTCATGAATCAAAAATGTAAGAAAACGGTATTAGATGGTATTTTTTCCAATTTATCTGGAGATTGTTTAAATAAAAATGCCAGTGAATAATTTTGGGTGGATTACTACAGATCGATCGGACGAGAGAAGATTACTACCTAATCATGCTTACATGATTAGGTAGTAATCTTCTCTCGTCTAGACATATTATATACTACAACTTATTATTATCATGCTCTGAGTCATATTGATTTGGAGGAGCTCATGGCTAAGTAATAACAGCCGCACGGGTCGATCCATCAGGTTAAGCTACGCTTGCCGGGGTTGGTCCGTGGATGGGTCACCATCTTTACATACCAAGACATCTCCGTGCCTCGAAAACCATGTTATGCCGTTGGCCCCGGCTGTCATTTGTGGATCTTTGACAGTCGTTACGGGTCGACAGAAGCCCGAAATTCTGACAACCAGTATCACCAAGGGGGATCGTGTTACCCAGTAAAATACTGGTATTCAGCTGCATCCGATTAGACTGGAAGCTGACCTCAACATAATTGGGACAAGGCTAGTCCGATAATGATGTCAGATAATGATATGACTTTTACAAAGATGGTTCGTTGTAATCTTTATGTAATCCATGTGCTTTCAATTTCGTTAGTAGACGATTACAAGCTACTATGACTAATGATGACCACCAGATTTTTGTAATTACTTGATTATAGAGTGGAGTTTCTTGCCCAAATCTGTCCAGTTGCTCCGGAGGGTTCAAAAGTGCCTGTAAAATGGTTCAATTAAAATACATGCTTTGACTTTAATGATTATCTTATTACAAACTGCCTCGTTGGTCTAGGGGTCGCAAGCGCTTACTAATAAGAATAAAAAAACTGTAAAAAAAATATGTATTAGGTAAATAAAATAAGCAATTAAATAAGCCTAATCACGATTCATCTCTTTGTGATACCACTCAATTTGTTTTCACTAAAAAGCTTAAGTAATAACTCTCACAACTTTAATTTATGACATTATTTATGATCGCAATAAAACAGTAAGACATCACGTCAAAACAACACCTAGGACTGAAGAATCTTTAGTTACATAAAATCATAAAATGAATCAAGACAAAAATATCTTACAATCTATGTACAGTCACGGACTTTAATTGATGAGCCACCTACAAACTTTTCAATTTTGAAGTTTCATACATTCACGAGATTACACGATTAAACAGAACTCAAATCGCAAGCTCGTAAACAAGATGACAAATAAATTACTTTTAATCGGAAATATCCATAGAGGTTGACTAATAAGTTCTCAATCTATTTGATACCGACCTCCTTTGAATCATAGCTCATTAACTCGATAATTATGAAAATATAACTGAAGACAGTGACAGTTGAAATATCAAGATGACAAATAAATTACTTTTAATCGGAAATAGTCTTACCCATAGAGGTTGACTAATAAGTTCTTAATGATAAAAATAAACACAATGTTGCATTAAGTTTATCCAATCTATTTGATACTGACCTCCTTTGAATCATAGCTCCTTAACTCAATAATTCTGAAAACTTAACTGAAGACAGTGCCAGTTGAAATATCGATGTCAGAGAATTTCTCCGTATGCTAACATTACTATCGCAACAGTAACCTAGCAACAATTGTTTATCGTTGCTAGACCTGCAATTGATTGACTTTGAGTAGTCACTCTGCTGTCAAGTTTGTAGTTCTGGCTCTCAGGTTAGCCAACCGGTAAAGATATGAAATATAATTTTCTTCTTCTAACACGAAGACATATGACTTTGCGTGTCGGGAACCGAATAAACCCGATTTGCATTACACGGCTAAAATACGAACAGTGCCAGGTGGCTCATCAATTAAAGTCCGTGACTGTACATATACTGAGGAAAACTGTCAGGAACAAGAGACGAACGAACAAACTTTGAGAAACTTTGACAAAGGTAATGAACTGATGGGCTTACATAACCTTTTGCTTCGCACGGGTGCGATTTACTAATGTACTAAAATGTCAAAACATCGAGATTTTCTATAGAAGTTTATTTAAATACGTTGCTAGGCTACCTTAGTTCAAATTCTAATATCATAATTCATTTCCGTGAATTATTACATTTTTTTTTTTTACTGAGAAATTGGTTATTTATTGACATACAACAAGAATCATTTTAATTGAACACAAACTTAACTAACTATTACTTAACTAATGGAATCTTAACTAATATTAATTAAAACTAACTGTACAAATAAACAACTAATTTCTAAAATATGGCGTCAAATTAACTGATAAAGTATCAAAATCAAACTAACTTCAAATACGGAATGTTCATTTACAATAAACAAAAGCAATCAAAGATGACAAAACTTTGTTATGACGTGCTAAATCTATTAACAAACATTATGTCCCAACTTGACACGTATTTGAACTCAATACGACGTTCACATCAAGAGTTATTTGAAAGAGACCATTAGAGCGCGTTTCCATTGTGACAGAGATGAGCGGCGATGAGCGGAGCGGAGCTGTGAAAAGAGCTGGGTATTTCCACTCGCGGAGACGCATAGATCTGTAAAGCTATATACCGCTTCACTACGTTGCGCTCCGCGCTACTCCAAATACTTGATACGTGAACTACTGTTCACGTCTTAGCAAAATAAAATAAAAAAAATATATTAGGCTGAATCAGCACGTTCTGAACGTTAAAAGTACCGACAGTCCCCCAAAACTCTCGCTCTTCACCACTTCCCAGTGTTATAGCTGGGAAGATGGAAAACTCCCCAGCAATACAGCTGTCTTTTACACTCCATTGAAGCGTTAGCGAAGACGAGAACTGAATTTCAACCAATGTGCGTGCTCAACTGCTGCATGATTGTCTCTTCGCTCCGCTAGACTCCGCCTCAATGGAAACGCAACCTTATACAGAACCAAGATCTCGGCAAGTTTTGAATTTCAACAGTCTCTAATCTCGAGCTTACTCCTGGCCTAGTTTCTGTTCATCATTGACTACTAAATTGGCACATCGGAACAAACATTTGTTCAAGCTACAAACAGTTGTTCCGAATCTGGCTGTTTGTGCATTTGAATAGTATGTGTGCTGTATAGTACCTATAAAGCCTAGTGGGGGATTGAGCCATTTTCAATGCAAACGTATTGGCTTTGTATATTTACGTTTCAGAAACAACATTATTAGTAGCATCCCGGATATATCGGCATAAATCCGGGCTGCTACTGAGAATTTTGTTTTGGGGGGGTTATTAGGGGGTGAGCCTATTGCCAGTAACCCGGCCGTTAATACCAATATTCTCACCCCCTGTATTATTGCATGGGAGTTGTGAAATGTGGGTGTACAGTCACGAGCGTAAATACGAGTAGTCTACAATTACGCGAGATTCAAAACCGATATCCTCCTAAACTATTTAGAGAAGTTTTATATTATATATTTAACCATTTTTGTACACACATATAAAAAAAAGAAGAAAAGAATAGAGAAATATATAGAAAGATAATGCATTTTTAACGAAATCTCTTCCAGTATACCTGTTATAGTGTTACAGACATGGTATTTTCGAACCAAACTATGAAATAGGTCTATTAATAATTATTATCAAAAGTTGCAATCATTAATAATCAGCCTATAATGTTCCCACTGCTGGGACACAGGTCTCCTCTCTGTGAGAGGGAGTGGGCTGTAATCGGTGGATTACGCCCCACTCTTTTTCACGGATAGGAGGCATGTGTCCCAGCAGTGGGTGGTGGAAAAATTCGAAGACATATTATGTGTCATCTACCAACCCGCACTGGGCCCATTTCACTGTCTTCGAATTTTTGGTTCTAGAACATGCCGGTTTTCCTCACGATGTTTTCACCATTTTGAGAGCAGTGGTGATGAAATTATTTACACAAAGTAAAGCGCCTGCCTGGGTTTGAATGATTAAAGTAATCATTATTCACGAGAAATTCGCTTTTGAATTTTGCATAATAAATAAGCTCATGACTGTTACACACCTCTACCTATCTTTTTGAGAAACATAAGCTTGATATTTTGTTTTTCCATTAATTTTGGATTGACCTTAACAAGTTTGTACCAAGCCCAGGAAGGCTTGGTACAAACCTTTGTTTACCTTCATTGATCTTGTTGACTTTGGAACTACGTGCTACAACCAAGTATTAGAAAGCAATTTAGTAGCTTCGAGGTGAAGCTTCGTTTAGACAAAACTATACGATCATAGAAACTTAGAGACCATAAGCCCTATTGTAACACACTAAGGTTCTTTTTTGAAGGACTTTTGTACACTACCCTGGGCACTCAACCAAATCAGACCATATCTGTTCCAAAAGTGATGAAAACATTCTATGAAAATTAAAACCAAAATGGAAATAGGTCAGAAAACCGTCGTACCTATGGACGCCAATTTGTAGACCCACTTACAAATTGAAAGCTTTGATATTTGAATTCTAATTTTAAACCACTAAAGATGTTTTTCATTTGACAATTGAGGTTAATTTTGTAACCTCAATTTTCATCGATGATTTTTCAGTTACAGTTTAAAAAATACCTGTTTGAGCACCTATGCATTGAGTACCAGAGGTATTTCAAATGGGAATACTCAATGCATAGGTGCTCAAAAAATAGGTGCTCACACGGTAATATTTACTTCTGAGATGAAGAGTTTATAAATTTCAAAACAGCGTTTCGATTAAATTAAAAAGATAAATATTCAATTTTTTTCAAGTTTCACATTAATTCTACTTTATGCTTCCACATGAAAATAATTTCCCAGAAATCAGTTACATTCTCACTCCTCAAATTTTAACGAGTCGACATTAATCAAGATGAAACAAATATAACGTTACAAAATACAATTCTGTAGACATAACCTTAATTTCAGAACAGCACCTTTGACAAAACCATCTCATTCGGTTCCTTTGTCAAAGATTATTAGCTTTTTGAAGTACTTTGTAGTAAACGAGCGACTGATACCACAGTTTGTTGGTTATTTATTCAGCAATTATAATTCTGAGGTTGTTATTAATTTTTGGGATGATATCTTTGTAGGTAAGTTTGGGATGTTAAAATGGAGAGGTGGCTAATTTTAATCAGAACGATCACACAATCCATTATTTTATTTTTTTCAGTATGATGAATATGATTGTATATAAAGGATCCGTAGGCTAATCAGACGTACGTAGTTGCATCAGTAACACCTAGTTCCCTGCGATAGTGCCCTATTTCGCTAATTATATCCGGTTCAGTGAATTCACTGTAGCACTTCGCACGCCGTGTCTGTATTTAGAAGATGCAATGATTGATTTTGTCTACCATAACACCTGGATTTTGAAACTCTAAGCTCTGTTCAGTAAAATCTGCTGTAAAATCTAATGTGAGCTGAGCTGTTATTGGTTAAAAACAGTCAATAAAATTTATGAAAAACAGGTAAAATGGAAAAGGAGGATAGATAGATAGAATAGGTACTCTTTATTATGTACACCATAAAAATTACAGACATAAATTAGAAATTGTACATAGGGTGACACAATGGGCGGTCTTATCGCTAAAAGCGATCTTTTACAGACAACCTTTGGATGGAGGAGCTCGTGGCTAAGTTATAACAGCCGCACGGGTCGATCCATCAGGTTAAGCTACTCTTGCCGGGGTTGGTCCGTGGATGGGTGACCATCTTTACATACCGAGACTCCTCCGTGCTCCAGAAAGCACGTTAAGCCGTTGGTCCCGGCTGTCTTTCGTGGATCTTTGACAGTCGTTACGGGTCGTCAGAAGCCCGAAACTCTGACTACCAGTCTTACAAAGGGATATCGTAATACCCAGTTACTGGGTTGTGGAGGTCAGATAGGCAGTCGCTCCATGTAAAATACTGGTATTCAGCTGCATCCGGTTAGACTGGAAGCCAACTCTAACATAGTTGGGAAAAGGCTAGGCAGATTGAAATAAAATGGAATAGTTTTTCAGAGAGTGGATTGTAAGTTTTGAATAATTTACAATACTATGTCAGTGACATGACCGGAGATAAGTGACATTTTCTAAAATAGCAACGCTTATCACGTCCCGTAATTGGACCCATTGCTAAAATAAAAACATTTTTCTTGCTTCATGTTGCTCTAACTTTGAACAAAATATAAAAGTCAAAATATTTTTAATTTCCATTTTTTCACTTTCCTACCCTGCTTTCTTATGAACTTCAAAATAAAACAAAAGAACGAAACCACTGTTTCAGAAACTCATAATTTAACATGAAACGAAAAAAAAAAACCTGATAAAGTTACAAAGATACTCCTTAAAATGACGGCTTTGATCTTCAAATATAATCGAATTGATAACAAAAGAAGTGTCACAACCAGGCATGAAGATTCTATTAGAAAAACTTATTTTTCAAGCCAATTTATGTTTACAACCTACAAGGTAATCTCTTTAATATTTGCGCTCTTAATAAAATATCCGCGCCGAAATTTATTAGCCAATAAACTTGCTAGTCGTCACACAAGCAATTTAATCTTCTGCCGTTGATGGCTCTACGAATTGTAATAAAAACTGGATTAATGTTTGGCGAAAAACTCTAACGTAACTGAAGGTATCTTAGTTATCTCGAGGGAAAGATTTTGGTGCGAAAAGCAATAGAAATTTACATAAAAGATTTAGTTGGGAGCGAGTAATTTTGGACGCTTTTTCCTTATGGCGTGGATGGAATTCCGATGGGAGAGAGCGTCAAGATTGTCGCACTTTTAAAGGTTTCTGTAACATGTTTGGTTTAAGAATTATACTTTTTTCTTTGTTTTGGTTACTTTAGATATAAAACGTTATAGCCAGACCATCAAAACTCACCATAATACATCGCCATGTTTGGTTGTGGAAGTCAGAAAGACAGTCACTTCATGTAAAATACTGGTCTCCAACTGCATCTAGTTAGACTAGAACGTGACTCTAAAATGACTGGAAAATGATTTAGGCTGAAAATGATGGGCTTACGGATGGCGAGCAATGGGTAGCTCGCCGTCAGCACGATTGGCGGGGTCCGCTAGGACCGATGCCTGCCAGGGTTGCGGGTTAGTCCGAAAGGGATACCGGGTTAGTCCGAAAGGGATACCGGGACCTTGGCAACAGGCAACTGAAGGAACACGGGTGGGTTTTATTTTACAATTTTCTACACGTCCTTCCACTCCGCCCAGAGCGGGAGAAGTCATTGGATGATTTACCCACATCAAACAAAAAAAAAAAAGGCAAAAAATGATGATGTTATAACATCGCCATTTAGTGTCTTTTAAAAATGGTCCATAGACAACTTTTGTCTCCTACAAATCAGGAAAACTCCAGTTTCATCTATGTAAAGAACAAATCTCTTTTGGCAACACTAACCATTGGAGACTAGCTCAGGACATGGAGAAAAGATTAGCTGATCACCAAAGTTAGAAGTGAGTCTGAATGCCCAGGTAGCGCCAGACGTACTTAAGTGTCGTCACTGCTAAAACGAAGCTTTTTATTATATTGATCGAGCCAGATTTTGGTACAAAAAATATTAATGGGTCGAAACAAGTAATAATCTCTTCAACATTTTAATGTTGAAAAAGTTAAATCTTGAAAGAACCCGGAGATTTTATTAAAAGTTCTTTCGCAAGCGCTTTGGTTGAGATTTTCATTTTCTCCTCTCATGTTGAATTTTACACGCAGTTTTATTATACTTTATGTTTTTCTGTCGTTACAATCTGAAACAAGAAAGCAATGATCTAGAACGTATCTTGGTTTTACTTTAGTAAAGTCTGTGACCTAAGAGACTGCTCAACCACCACCTGTAAAAAAGTTCTAAATTCAGCTCTTTTAAAATTATCATACGACCACACCAAAGCCTTGATATAGAAACTTCACTACACACACACATACAGTCAGATGGGTATAATCACACTCATGTGATGGTGTGTGTGTGAAGTGTAGTGTACTGCTGCTGGGGACAAGCCTAAAATATGTTGTAAACCATTGTTATTTTTATTATTTTAGCTAGATTACCTACATTTTTCAATCTAGCCTAGAGCCAAGCATTTATGACATTGGTTCCTTCAGAGAGGTAAACATATTTTTTTTTTTTAAATTCATGTGTTTCCACCACACTTTTATTGGTACTTATTAGGCAAAATTTTAATCTTTATAAAAATAAAATTACTTCAGAATCTTTTTGGCGTGACTAATCATTGTAAGTATTCGAAAATAAGTGATCTGAGGGCACGGTAGTGCCTCCGCCAAGTCGAGCAAAAATAAACAAAGAAAGGCACAGCCGTACCATCCTTTTCTCGATAAAATTAACCGGATCCCTGAAATAAATAGGGAAAAGAAAGACTGAACGAAACATATAGGTAACAAGAACAACGTCTATTCTCGAAATAATGAATCATCTAATATATTATATTCATCTTATATTCATTAGTTACTCATATGAAAGACATTCAATTATACACATAAAAGGCTACCTACCCAATAAATTTTATTCCCTAAATATTTGCTTATAGATAGCATAATAATTTCAATAAAACATTCTACTACTTTTAACGCGGCAAACACGTTGCGCACACGCAGCGAGTAAGTAATGCTAAAGTAGTATTTGGCAAGTTATCATTTAACTTCAAATTCTCAATTCAGAAAATGAAAACGGAAATCTCCTAAGTTACACCGTTAGCTCAAGCTAATCTATCAATAGTTTTTTATTTAGCCACAAATACCACATAATGTACTTGCAAATTACAATGAAGGAAAACATCGTGAGGAAATAACTAGCGAAATGTTGGTGTAAAAATACACCTCTGCCCAACCCTTCGGGGATTGCAGGCGTAATATTATAATATTATGAAACGAAGAGCTTAATGATCTGAATGAAAAGTAATGGGACAATATCACGTTTATATTATTACAGGAAGGAAAGAAATACCAATAATATTTTTGGCTCGATTCATCGAAAAAGAAATAAATTACTATACTTCTAGATATTTGCTTCCTCAATATAAATAATTCAATATAATATTTTCATATACTTTGACATTTTGCCAAACCCTTTCCATTAGTTTTCATTCGAACCTATTTCTTAGAAGCGAGTCCAATTATCGTTATGTAATTTGGCAATAACATTATTCTAACTAAAGGAATTGGGTTCTAATAAGAATCCTTTCATCATTGAGAATATTCGAGACGTAAAAACCTTTTTCCAAATAATTGTTGGTCTAACAAACCCGCAACTTCTTCCCCGTGAATTTTATTGTTTCAACATAAAATATATTCGGTCTATCGACATTACTTCAGTTTCTCAATAGTGAAAGAATTTTCTGAATTGGGTTAGTAGTTCTGAAGAATACCCCCCATATACAAACACACATGTCTATTCATCATATTGGTGTATAAAATATTAACTAAAAAAAAAAACTTTTGTTTACATACAATAAACAGCATTAATTTATATGGTACAGTAGTTACACCATTAGGAAAAGATCTCAAGTAGGTAACAATCTCTTAGAGATTTTTAACGTTTGGAGACAATCCTGGCTGTAAATCAAGTCATATCTAACAAATAAATGTATTGTCATCAAAACAAAATGGTACAAGTAAATAATTTTGTGTGGATTACTACAGATCGTTCGGATAAGCATGATTAGGTAGTAATCTTCTCTCGTCTAGACATATACTACAACTTATTATTATACTCTGAGTCCTATTGATTTGGAGGAGCTCGTGGCTAAGTAATAACAGCCACATGGGTCGATCCGTCAGGTTAAGCAACGCTTGCCGGGGTTGGTACGTGGATGGGTGACCATCTTTACATACCAAGACTCTTCCGAGCCTCGGAAAACACGTTAAACCGTTGGTTCCGGCTGTCATTTGTGGATCTTTGACAGTCGTTACGGGTCGTCAGAAGCCCGAAAGTCTGACAACCAGTCTTGCCAAGGGGTATCGTATTACCCAGTTACTGGGTTGTGGAGGTCACATAGGCAATCGCTCCATGTAAAATACAGGTACTGGAAGCCGACCCCAACGTAGTTGGGACAAGGCTAGGCAGATGATGATGAGTCCTATTGAAGATTTTTGTTTAAGTTTTAACTCTGAGATCTACTCAGCTTGCTATGCCTCTTTGTCAATTTTGTTTTTTCAAGTAACTATTTATATTTGTAATTTATTAAATTTAGATTTCGCTACAGTCAAACCCCGCCCTCTACCTCGGTCTTATAAATGCACCAAACTATTATAATTCAAAGTTACAAATAACCAACAGCGGCGCGAGCTATTTTGAATTTCAATGGCGGCAGAGGTACCTCTTCTACCAACAAAGGCAAAGGCAATCAATGGACCAAAACAGCCAATCTATAGGTTATTATTCTTATATCTACCACAAAATACATAGGTACAGAAGGCTAGCTCCATACAACGAGTACGAAATCGCACGCACACATAGACGCGTACGTACGCACGGCGATCTCAAACAAATGCCAGTCGCGAGTGCGCTTGCACTCACTGTACATGAAGCATGTCTATGTGTGCGCGCGTTTTTGCTCGTTTTATGGACCCGACCTTCTGTACCCATCTATTTCGTACCTATATCTACCCTACCATCTTTTGTTCTGCGGTATTAATAAGGGCATCGTTTTTGCGTTGTCATTATTGATCGCGCAAATTCGCCCATTCATACCACTAATGTGTGGGCGGCTGGTTTTATCTTTTACGTATGTATGTTACGTTAGGTGGACTAAGCTGCTATACTTCGCAATGATCAGACACTAATTTTACATTGATCAGCTTTAATAGAGAGAGCTATCTTTCTGGAACGAACTTTTATATGGATTTTTAGAAGTTGGGCTATAGGATGAGACTGACCCGCAGACTAATGTCCTACTTCATGCCATGCTCGTTGTGCAAATGTGTCCCTACATCTACACTCTGAGCGGTCTCTACAGGCTGTCACTGAAGTTGCAAAGTTTTTGGTTTGCCAAGTTAAAAGGATGATGTGCAAGGGAAAAGTAAAGCCCGTGCTTCGAAAAAACCCGTTAAGCCGTTGGTCCCGACTGGGATCCGAAGATCTAGCAGTCGTTACGGGTAGTCAGAAGTCCAAAACACTGACAGCCAGTCTTACCAAGGAGCATCGTGTTACTCAGTAACTGGGTTGTGGAGGTCAGAATAGACAGTCGCTCCATGTAAAATATTAGGATTCAGCTGCATTAGGTTAGACTGGAAGCCGACCCCAACATTATTTGGGAAAAGGGTAGACAGATTTTTATTTTGAGCAAAGAAGAAATAACAGCTAGGACATGTGCCCCTAGGAGTAAAGTGACAGCTATGTTATAAACTTCGGATTGAACATACATTTTTCAAGATGATATTCTGGAATAATGTTACTCCGTGTTTATTTATACAAGTATGTTGAACTAACAGGCTAGATTAGTCAATAAAGGTAGGACCTTTTTCCATAATACTAATATCACTACATATTATAAAACAAAGTCCTCCGCAGCGTCTATCTGATCGTCTATCTGATCGCGATAAACTCAAAAACTACTGCACCGATTTTCATGCTGTTATCACCAATGTAGAGAGTGGTTCTCGAGGAAGGTTTTAATATATTAACCGACATCTACGCGGTCGAATCTGCGGACATATGCTAGTAATATATAAATTTTGAAAGAGGAGGAAAAGGTGGCGTGGGCAGTCTGTAACTGTAATTTCGAAATATGAAAGTCCTTATGTTCAGCCTACGTTTATTCCATTATTTTTGCCATCCTAATACGTTTGATTTTCCCGACCCCATTTTGCCTTAGAGATCTATTTTGAGCTCACCTGGGTTCAACTATTCTCTATTCTTGTAATTCAAGACCTTTGGTAATTTTTTATATTATTATTTTTGTCTAGTTTTTTCGTAGAATCCTAGGAATCCGCTTTCAATGTTTTTGATTATTCTTGTTACAATATTTATTCATCCTTGGCAGCTTTGTTCCAACCACTTCTAAATATAGACCTCCTGTATATGCTTCCCTGATCTATCATATTTATTGGCTTCTTGCTAATACAATCTAGGAAGAAATCTCACAATTTATTTATCTTGTATTTTTATCTGACGCCCACAAAGCGCCTCCGCTTGTATCCTTTAATTTGTTCAAAATTTTCTTATTACAACTTCGAAAGAGTTTTTGAACAATCAAAGCCAGTGCAAAATATTATTCAAGTTAATTAAAGTGTCTGATATTAAAACTTCTCATTTTATTCGTACTTTCACCCAGTTTCTTGGTTTGTGTGGTGTAAATAACAAAATGTTTTACCACAACATAAATAACTAGGCATGTAAAAATAATTCCCACTTTTACATGCTGAGTTTACTCTGAGTTTGTTTCAGCCTTTCTTCTTAGAGTTATCAGATAGAATACGCCGAGTTCATCTAGTTATAATTTTAAAAATATGATTGACGTGCAAAAGTGTTTTGTACAAACCTACTTACAGATAAAATCAATTAAAATCAATTATAATTTTAT
The DNA here is from genome assembly GCA_947363905.1 of Lithophane semibrunnea. Taxonomy (NCBI): domain Eukaryota; kingdom Metazoa; phylum Arthropoda; class Insecta; order Lepidoptera; family Noctuidae; genus Lithophane; species Lithophane semibrunnea. The sequence goes on along the minus strand of OX376210.1, from coordinate 6,494,072 downwards.
CATTTATCATGCATTAACATCAATTTCCCGCTCACATCTCATTTCATGTTGCCTGTATTCCGTTCGTCGGGTGTGTAGTACGGGTCAAAGACATTTAAAGCTGACGTCATGAAAACACCAAATAAATTAAAATGTTGGTACTTATATTATCATTCTATAGACTTATTTATATCACTGGTCAATAGAAAAGCCAATCAGCTTCAACTAAAAATGCACTGACAGTTGTTTGCAGCAAAGAGTGACTCTCTCGGGAGCGAACATTGACTGTAGGAGACAGGGGTCAAACATGGGTTTAAGAGGACGATTGATTTGATTCGGCACGTGCCTGTTTACATGGCTGGGATAAGTTAGACAGCGAAGATTGTGATCCAATTCACTTTGGAAAAATGCTAAGAGATGAACAATACGGTAAAAAAATCTAAAGATCTGTTATTGAACACACAACATCCCTAACTATATACCCATAATCCTTACATATTATAAAACAAAGTCCCCCGTCGCGTCTGTCTGTCGTCCTGTTCGAGATAAACTCAAAAACTACTGCACCGATTTTCATGCTGTTTTCACTAATGGATAGAGTGGTTTTCGAGGTAGGTTTCAGTATATAATAACCGACAACCACGCGGGAGATGCCACGGGCATCAACTAGTAATATTATAAATTGAAGTCACTTTTCGAGTCTGTCTGACCATGTTGTTCTTCTAAACTACACAACTAGTTTTGATGCGGTTTTCACCATTATTTATTGAAATTATTACGGGTTTATGTGTACAAGGTGTTAGGGTAAACACCGTTATCCTTGCAACCAGTGGTTTGGTTTCATTTATAGAACGTAAAATCAATGGAAAATTACAACTTTATTTTTTCTTTTTTTTTAAATCTACATTTTACCACAAGAGACGCAAGTTCGTTGCCCTATGCGCTAGGGCAACGAACTTGCGTCTCAACACGGGCGGGGGTGCGGGATGTAACCTGACCGGCCGCGAGCGCGACCCCTCCCTCAGTCAGTCAGCTGTTTCGCTAGAGAGCACGGTGTCGGATAGAAACTTTTTATAATCTTTTAATGAAAATTACGTTTTTTTTTGTTGTGTTCGGTCATTTATTGTTATATAAATGAGGCAACCTGTATTAATATTAACTAACAAATAATAAAGGTATCTCTATGTTTTGTCAAATCGTAAAAACCGTGCGAAGCAAGGGTCACTACTGAACAATGTAATCGTATAGGTCAAATAAATTTCAGCGAACCAGACACTGTGCAAAAATGAAAATGAAGAAGACTAAGTCAGAAGATCTATTCATGAACTTTACTTTATTTTTACAAAGAAATATAATATTCCTACATAATCAAGATTTACCAACGAAAACTCTTGACTTACACCACATAATGTTACGCAGGGAAAATGTAGCGAAATGATTTGGCAAGCGTCCAAACCTCTGCTACCTACAGCCTTTGGATTTGTCGTCTTTATAGACTTTACTTCTTGCAACTGGTTATAGCCTTTTGAGGTAAATGTTAAGTACGGATCTGGATTTATTGCTAGTTTTGGGACCGCTGTAACTATTAGTTCAATGACTGGCGATTGATTTATGTTTGAGGTCAAGTTTAAGATGACCACTTGCTTTTTTGATTTAAGAATTTTCTTATGGGGCCGGCGGAGCGTCGGTTGCAACTACGAATCGAGTGCTACAAATGTTGCGCTGGTGTGCCTGTCGGAGCGATACACACAGCTGCCGTGAACTGTACGACCAGGCACACATTGGCATTAACATGACATTTGCTTGACACGATAGCACTACTAGCTATTGAAAATTTATGATTTTGGATGTGTTCCGTAATACCAAAAATGATAAATAAAAACTTAATTTTTTCCATTTTTTTTTCGATAATTTGTAACTTGATAATATAGGCTATGTTTTTGCTGAAACAATATTAAAAGTATTATTGTTTATAATACAGAAAAAAAAAAATGAAAACATGTCATTTACGCTGTAAAAATTGAGCGAAATTCAATTCGGAAATATGTTCAAATTGCAAATAATTTTGGTATTACGTTTGTATGGAGAATTCATCTGTCACCGCGTTCTTAAGTATTTTTAGAAGAGTCTTTGCAAGTACAGAATATGTTTGTTATTATGTTTTCAGCGTGCTTCATATAATTACATCCATCATTTTAGCTCCCTTCAAAATCGTTGAACTGAATGGTAGGACATCATCATGATCATCTCTTTGCTGCCACGGCTTATTTTAATTTAGTTTCATTTTAATTTTATTTTTATTACGGACTCATTTGGCTTTCTGCATCGTTCTCACACATGTATAATTTCAACATGAATGATGATGTTACTAATATTCTGTAACCATATTTGATTTAAAAGAGTGTCTGTAGAGTTGCTTGCTCGTTCTTCTCCTACTACGCTTTAGAATGGGTAACTAGATTCATCTTCTTGACTGACCGACCCCTTGACAAATCAAAAGTGCCTTTAATTGGCTTGTTTGAAATAAATGCTTTGAGTTTGAGTTTGATAGAAGGAGATAGTTGAAATCCACGTTCACTCATAGGCTCTCTTAAAATCAAAATTAAGAAAGGTATATTTAACAAATAAAATCAAGTTAATGGTTTGTAAGATTTATAATCCTATATTAAACGTCTCTATCTCGTTGTTATTGGGTTAAAAATCTTTCAGAAGCTAATAACATAAATTATTATCTCAAATCACATATCTTACGGTTAAATTTAAATCGGTTTATTCTTACGACTAGTCTTAAACTCGCTGTTAATTTTATTGAAAATGTATGCCCGGGTTCACGGCATATAAATTACCTACATACCCACGAACATTTCATGAATCACAAAAAGCAATTTACACTATAAATTGCAAAAAGGATACCGAAGCGATAGATTGAAAAGCGTAGGCCGGGTAAAAAACCTCTTTTAATTATTATGCCCTAAATGGTGGTTCGTGATTTACATTTTAATTTCCTTCTTTCATGATTTATTAAATTGTAGAGTAGTTTTGTTGATTAATGACCAAGCTTTGTCGGTTCGCCAAAATTCTTTGTTTTCATTCAGTGGTTAACCAGATTTTGATTGCTGGTAGTCTCTGCGCTAGTAGCCATTATTTTTCGGTCATTATTACAATGAATATTTTTGAAGTTAATTTTATGTTAATATCTTTTTACTTCTTTGTTTTAAAGCTAAGTTCGACCATTAAGCTTGGCATGAATAATTAAATTAGGTGGTTCTTAAGGCTAGACATGAATTTGTGAAGTAACGGCAGTTTAATCTTCAGGAGTGAGGCAAGGGAGGGAGGTAAGGCGCTGAGCAGACGATGAACAGTCTGTCCGCGGATTATTTGAAATCGTATAATAGAAATCCCAGCATTTAATCCGCGTGCGCGTTATATTTCCATACGATTCCAAACTTTCCGTGGACAAATTGTCCATCGTCGTGGTCCTTCGAGCCGGATTTTTCATCAACATCCAACATCGATTTCATTGTACCTTTTTGGATTATACTGATTTAAAAGTCCTTAGTTAGGTCTCTAACAGTCGGTTTAGCATCTAAGGGTTTGAATGGTTACGTCATGAATGTATTTTATGTTCTTTTTTGTTTTATGGTGATTGGAAATTTCAAAATTCAGCACCTACCTACTAGTAGAGGTTCTGATGAATAAGTACCATAATGAGACTTTTTGACTTTTTCACGAAGCTTGTCGTTTTACTACGATAGCTATTTTCTGTAAGAAGAATAAATATTATACGTATATTGGCGTAGAAGCGTAGAAACTGACGCAGTCAAATAGAAACCTATGCTCAGTTATTAGTAGGTGATTTGTAGATGAGGATGATGATTGAGATGCCCGAAAGTCTGACAACCAGTCCATGTTATACCCAGTTACTGGGTTGTGGAGGTCAGATAGACAGTCGCTCCATGTAAAATACTAGTATCAACTGCATCCGACCTGGAACACGACCCCAATATAGTTGGGCAAAGGCTAGGCAGATTGATTGAGATGATGATAATGATGATTATAGGGTAAAATTGTATAGTTACAATACACTTATAACTATTGAATCATCTAACACTCTTCTCATTCCAAAACCTTCAAAATTCAACATAAAACAAGGTAGAAACAGTTTCAACGAAGCAATAACGCCGGGAGCGAGCCCAATGTTGTACACATATAAATTACATCAATTAATACAAGGGTGTTTACGAAACCCCTATCAGGAACCCACGTCAAAATCATTGTGAACGTGCAATAAATTTGTTTTTGTCTCTCTAACTACAAAGAGGCGGTTTAATGTATGAGATACGGACAGGAATTTCTGCGTACATATTGGGATATATTGAAGGAGATGTTAGAAATAACTAAGGGACTTATGGTATGGTTTGGAAAGGCAGACATACGCCAGTAAAACTATTACGTAAAAGTAGATACGCTACTTTAATAATATGGTTGGCAGATGATATTAAAAGGGTAGAAAGATATTATAGAATATGCTCAAATGAGCAATAAAGTAAAAGATATGTTTTCTTTTTAATCGCAGTCTTACAACTGATAGTTTTCTTACAGACTGTTAGCTGCATAGGAAAATAATATGAAAATAAGGGGGGGGGGGGGGGGTTCACTGCAATTGAGGCAGATCAAAACTTTATAAAAACAAGTTAGTAAGACTCTAAAACAAATTCATAAACATCTCGCATACTAGGTATACGACATGCGATTGCGTCTCAACTGCTCGACGACAAGACCTGTTGCTTGCAACTGTCTTTGGGTATGCGCGTGCACACGCTGCGACAAGTAGCTAGAGCGGGTGACTCCCCTAGCCTATCGTTGCGACTCACGAAAAATGGCACCCCCAGCTTATTTTTGCGTCTAGTCGCAGTGCTTTGGCAGTCGCATGTTGCAAACGCCAAAGATATCAAAACAACTGCAATCGACAATAATTCAGGACAATTTATTCTATCGTTCATAATCCATAAATCATATTAGATACTGCTGTCATATTTAATTCATCCGTCGGTATACCGCAATTACTCCATGTGAAATCTATAGGTGTCAGCCTCTACATAGCATCGTAATTATCTAAATTAATGATCTATGCAACACAGTATTAATATTAACATATTCTCAATTACATCAGATGGTTTGACAAATGGCTTTAATCCGTTATAGGATCAACTGCTTCATCGGGTAGATAAACGCGGGCGGAGGCGCGACTGTCATTGGTAAGTTGAATTGTGTTCAGTTTTATGTCTTACTAACTGCACCTCGCAGTTTTACCCGCATTAGTTTCGTTCCTGTGGGAATATTGGGATAAAAATCCTATGTGCCAATGAAATGAAATGAATCCAGGTCATAGTCTACCCATGTGCTGAATTTTATCCAAATCCGTTCAGCCGTTTTAGCGTTACAAAAAAATAAACAAACAAACTCACTTTCACATTTATAATACTTTTTTTTTTCAAACTCAATGCTTTTATTTCAAATAAACCAATTACAGGCACTTTTTAACTGTCAAGGGGTCGGTCAGTCAGAAATATGAATAGTAGTTAGGATAGTTAGGGTTCTAGTACACACGGCTACACATCAAGCTATACATTTCCAGTTTATACTGATCTCGCATTGTATAGGATTTCCATACAATGCGAGGTCAGCGTATACTGGAAATGTATAGCTTGATGTGTAGCCGTGTGTACGTAATATTTTAGTTGCCTCGTTGGACTAGTAATTGCAAGCGCTACTGCTGAGCGTGAGGTTGGCATGTTAGGCATGTTATTTGTTACGGAAGGAGGTGAGGCATGTTATTTGTTACGTAACCATTACGACGATTACGACAAAACGTCTTTACGTCAAAAAACTGTCAAAATAGTTTTGATGACAGCTGCGCGCACAGATTGCAACCCGTGGCGCGTGAGTCGCTGACGGAACGGAATGTTGCCATCAATAAATTATATTTTTATAAACACTATAAGTTAATGTATTTATTTTATTTATTATTTTGTTATTGTCCACTCATTATGTGCTGCACCGATTGACGTCATGACGTCAACGCCGGCTGTCACTGAAAGCCAGCGCTAGGGCTCTGTCTCGCATAGGGTCGCAGCATTATGCTGAGTGATGGCCGTTTTGCGTGAATGTGACGCACATTTTCCCGCAACTTGTTATTTTCGTATATTTGTCCTTTCTTGGCGTCATGTTTGCCGCAAATAAACATATTTTCTTTTTTCTTTCTAGGTTCTGACTTCGATTCTCGGGCTCGCCCCAAATTAAATAGAACTGGTGAAATGTGGGTGTACTATAGATACACATCTGCCTAACCCTTTGGGAGATACAGTCGTGATATAATAATAGCTATCGTTTCTCATAAATTCATAATATAAATCTCTAAACTAAATTCATATATGTAAATATTCTTAAAACTGCGTTATTACCTACAAGCTTTTTTTAAACTGTATAAGTAAATGACACAACAGAAATGCATGCAGAATGTATATTCTAACCTCGTGTATTTTAATATTCTTTAACTAATATTTAATTTTCAATTTTAAATAAAATATACAATATAAAATAAATAATACCTTTTGTCAAATCCTATTACCATTTTAGCTTTTTAAAGATTTTCATCATACGAGACAGTAATATCAACAGTACACGACTTGGCAGTTGAGTAGGAATACCTTCGGGAAATACACATTACTATTCGAGAAAGAAACCAAACAAAAAACAAAGGAATACGGTCCATTCGTTCTATTTCTTCTAATACTTTCAAAGTAACATTATAAGAATAGGTAGGTCAAAGGCTTCGTAGGTAGAATTTAGAGTATGCTCTATTACAATAACTCGGGCTTTGCAGAAAGATATGACATCTTCCGAGATATATATTATGACTGGCGACACTATTAACGGCTGGGGTACGCTAGAAAAGTTTTCAAATAGAATTATTTTTGGAAAGTCACATTTTTAGTTCATGCGATTTTGTTCCAAATATATAATGGTTTTATTTGGATGCAGTTGAATACTAAAACAAGACACGGAGTGATTAAAATAATCAATAAGACACATGAAGAGTTTGTTGCTAAATAACAAATCATCATAATCAGCCTATAATGTTCCCACTGCTGGGACACAGGTCTCCTTTCGGTGAGAGGATTTGGACCATAATCCACCACGCGAGCCCAGTGCGGGTAGATGTCACGTGCCTTCGAACTTTTGGTTCTAGGACAGGCCGGTTTTCTTACGATGTTTTCCTTCACCGTTTTGAGAGCAGTAGTGATGAAATAATTTACACAAAGTAAAGCGCCTGTCTGGGTTCGACCTACAACAAATCAAAGTACTGCTCACTGGGCCACCACTGCTCAATATCATCAATCTACGAAATTAAGCTGTCCTAGCCGATATCGTTCCGTGTTTCAAAAAGCACTTTAAACTCTAGGTTCCGGTTTTCATACAAAGTCCTATGATAAACGTTACGTTGGTCATAAGCTCGGAGTTTGACAATTGAATCTAATCTCAGCTGAATGTAAGTATTAACCTGTAATTGGGTTATGGATTTCAGATGGCAGTTGCTTCATGTACAATCATGATTCAGTCGTATCTGGTTAGGATAGGATCCAACTACAACGTTTCAAGTCAGGATTTCTCAAATGGACTACCAACATAAACTGGCCAAATATTCAAATTAGAACTGTATCAATTTAAAAACAGTAAATTTCCCTGGCCCAACATGGTAAAAATTGACTGTAGATTGATTGTAGATGTAACACCAAATGTTAAAGTTACGGATGGATGCTAGAGTTGTGAAAAACTAACGCAAACAATCCTAAACCCCTCCCAGTCAACAGCCACAACTCACAAAAAAGGAGAAACCTACAAATCAAGCCGCACCAACAAAATATGTCGTCTACCAACGCGAAAGGAATAACACAGAAAATATATACATCCATAACATCACGTCTGTAATCCCCAAAGAGTTAAGTAGTCGGGCACTTACCTATAGTATACCTACGTTTCGGCAGTTCAAGTCCCGTGTTATAGGGAACGAGCTTATTGCTATCAACCGGGCACAAATTCAGACTCCGGTCTGCCACTGAATAAATTCTACTTAAAACTAAGACTACTATAGGTACTAAAGCAGATAATTCTGAACCCTCCCAGTCAACAGCCACAACTCACAAAAAAGAGATACAACCTACGAATCAAATCGCAGCAACGAAATATTTCGTCCACCAACGCTAAAGGATTACAACAAAAAATATACAGTGAACTAATATCAGCTGTTCACGAAACTTGGCTAGTAGCTTGCCCCACTTGGCAAGCGCTAGTGGCTCATGTTTCCCTTTTATATTTACTGCCATCTGAAAGCTATCGCCTTGGTTTTAAGCGAGTGACGGTCATACATGGCAATTAGTTGTGTTAAAAAAAAATGTACGATGTGTTATGACTTTTGCGATGATTAAAAAAAAATACATTACAATGACTGTTTTGTATTCAAAGAGAATTTAGGAATTCATTTTCAAAACATCCTTGATAACTAAAAGGAAAACATCGTCAAGAAAATTGGTCTCATTTAGAAACGTTGATCATTACGTCGTACCTAATCATTCTTATCCTATTAGTATAAGACGTCTTATTTGATTAATGATAATAATGTCTTTGATTTTGATACTAAGGCCACATAAAATAGCAACCAATATGTTATCTTAATATTCAAAAGCTTTATTCAAAGAATTGACAGTATGTCGGCACCTTATCTACATAAGAGAGCCTACAGTCCCAAACCATACATTATCGCAGTTGCGAGACCACATTCAGCGACAACTGTGACATGCTAGTGACGATGACTATAATGACCTTTGCCATGTCACACATCAAGGTACTCTAGCGGTTTCCTTTCAGCTCAAACGTAGGCTTTGTGTCAGCACTTCAATACACATTACTGCTATTTCCCGAAATATCACGATCAGTTAACCTCCCGTGTTTGCGAAACTCGGGATAAAGCTTGAGCTCATCGAAGGATCTAGGATCAGTGTAGGCTTTAGGAGACACAGGGACGTGGGATTATTTTGGACATTGAAAATGTGGAGGTCTATTAAACGGATATTGCTAATTTGTTTGGTTTCTGTGAATTTTATCATGAACAAGGATTTCATTAAATAAAATGGAAAAAAGGAAACTAGCATCTGTTGGTTGCCATCTAGGAATCAGTTATTTTTTCTAAAGCTGGCAATGTAATCTGCAACTTCACAAATCATACTTAGGGCGAATTCGAACAAACTTTTATATTTATTTGTCAGCTCGGAAAATAAATAAATTTGACGTCTGTCAGTTTTTGTATGGAAAAACTGTCAAAAACTAAAAATTTATCCGAAGGATGGAATAGACTTAAAAAAAGTTTAGTTGTATTCGCTTTTAGTTACATAATAAAAAGTCAAATCTTCCCCGCATTTCTATTTCGGGCATTACCCAAAAATAACGCCCAGACGAACGTAATGTGGTCAACCAAAGCTACACTAAGCAATGACCGTCCACCGACGTCATCGCCCCTAACCTACACACTGAGAACCCAAGCGATAAATTCGACAATTTATACACTTCCCAAGTCGGGTAATTTAATAAAGTTGCGTTACGAACTTTGAGTTTGGTTCGAGTTAAGTGATAAGCATCAGCGATCCCAAACTTTGGGTATGACACCAATTAAAACATGAACAGTTTTTCGATATTCTCGAATTTTCCATGAAAATATTGGAGAAGGTGAAAAGTTTTTTACAATCTGGACTGTTCTAGGTAATATTATGAGAAAGGAAAATTTTGGTAGTTTCATAATTTCGAAGGTTACAAGAAATTTAGATTTTAACAATCTACTTTATTTTAGTAATCTTGATTGGCCTCGTTACACGAAAAATTCTAACTATCGTTAAAAAAATGGCAGAGGCAAAAGGTTATCAATTCAAGAAAATTGGGCCAATCAGTGCGGAGTTTGGAATCCAAAACTTGATTCTAAGTTTTCCTAATAATTGTGCTGCAAAATTTGTCTTTTAAATTAATTTTTGTTTTGATTTCAGGTACCTATTTATCAACTGTTGAAGACAAAGCTGTTACTTTATAAAACTTATAAAAGTAAAAACCAAACAAACCACAAAAGGATTCATAGGTTAGTAGAACATTCCAACAAACATTTTCAACACATAAACATTTTGCGTTTCAAACTTCAAACGAATCAGCAAATCCTTACTTAATATACTACCTTAATCTTCTTCCAAAGCAAAATCCCGTTAAGAGGAGCCGTCAACAACACGAATCACGTACTCCAAAGGCCCTTAAAGATGGGAAGAAAATATCCGGTAATAATTCAAACATGGTAATTAATTAACTAAGACGTAGTCTTTGTTTAGGGGAAGACGTTTTAACCAAACGAGTTTCACGAAATATATAGGTGCAGTAAGTCGGCTCCACACAATGATCAAAAACGCACGCACACATAGACACGCTTCACGTACAGTGAGTTCAAGCGCACTCGCGACTGGCATTCGTTTGTGGTCACCGCACATACGCGTCTATGTGTGCGTGTGCCTGTTTTCGGTCGTATGAAACCAACCTTCTGTACCTATATATTTTGAGCGATATTCATACATGCCCACATAGATGCCGGAAGACATTAAAGTTAATTTGAAGATATTTATCAACGTGTACAAAGTTTTGGCGTAAACTCTAGAAGACTTAAGACAATGGGAGAAATGAGCGATACCGAAAAGCTTTTGAGAATGCTCGTGTAAATATGTATAGAATCGGTAAGAATGATAATGTAATGCAACAAAGGGGAAGTAATAATAAAGATGATATGATAGAGTTAAAAGAAGATCAATTGCATCAATTCAAAGCCATACGCTACTAAGACGTGACTATAATGGAGGAGATAGCTAACTTACTTTCTAAAAACTTCAGCAAAAAAAATCATCTGCCTAGCCTTTTCCCAACTATGTTAGGATCGGCTTCCAGTCTAACCGGATGCAGCTTAATACCAGTATTTAACATGGAGCGACTGCCTATCTGACCTCCACAACCAGTTACTTCGTAATACGATACCCCCTTGGTAAGACTGGTTGTCAGACTTTCGCGGTTCTGACTACCTTCTGACGACCCTTAACGACTGTCAAAGACCCATGAATGACAGCCGGGACGTTTACGTGATTTCTGAGGCACGGAGGGGTCTTGGTATGTAAAGATTGTCACATAACGACCCGTGTGGCTGTTATTACATAGCTACAATACCCTCTTCAGCAAATCTAGTACAATTGGATAGTTTGAGTTCCTCTCGCTTCTACTCACAATACACACCACCCTCCATCAGTAAGTTTGTTTAGGTTGTCCCTTCTAGCCGGGGTCTAAACTAAATTTAATTTTGTATAATTTTACTTAAGGCCCTATTTGGCTACTCCTGTGTAAGGGACTCGCAAGTAGTTTCGGAGGCAATGTTTTTTAATAGATTAATTTGGAGTTAAGTTATTTTTAACTTTTATCCAGAATATACAATGTGGGGACGTGGGGATAGTAGCAATAGTAAGTAGAGACCATTGGTGACCCAGTGGTAACGACCGCGACTCACGAGTTATAGGTTAATGACAGACACTTTACTTGTGTAAATGTGTGTAAATTATTTCATCACCACTACTCTCAAAACGGTTAAGGATATCCTACAACCAAAAATTCGAAGAAATCTATCAACCCGAACTGGGCCCGCGTGGATTATGGCGGACCTCTCTCACGGAGAGGACCTGTGTCCCAGCAGTGGGAACATTATAGGCTGATTATGCAAGTAGTAATGATGGGCCGACTGTGGATTTTGCCAACTAGCTATAGTGACTAACTGGACATTATGTATTTGATTGAATTGCTGTTTGTTGACTGGGAACGCCATTAGTTAGATCTACGAAGTATAACTTATAGTCGTATTGACATCCCCACCCTGTCCGTCTTGTGGCCTCAAAAGCTCAAGCATAAGCAGCAAAATGTTCCCACTGCTGGGACACAGACTTCCTCTTTGTAAGAGGTGGGCTGTAATCCGGCACGCGGGCCTAGTGCGGGTTGGTGGATGACACATGTCTTGTTCTAGGACCTGCCGGTTTCTTCACGATGTTTTCCTTCACCGTTTTGAAATACGACGATTTTTTGTAAATATTTAATGTTGTTCGTTACCAAATAACGTTTTCTTTTACTTGGTTTATGTATTGATTCTATTGAGAGGGTTGTTTCCTTTAGATATGTTCCAAGAATTATTCTGGTTTTATTTATTCTAAGGGATAAAGGCTCTTACATACTAGCGCGATTCGCCGCGCGACGCCAATTTTAACAAAACAATTTCGGAGAAAACTTCACGACGAACAATGCGGCGGCGTCGCGTCGCGCGAAAGTAAGAGCCTTTAGGCTTTTGATAACGGATTTTTCACTGTACTTAGTAACACACAAGTATGTCTAAGAATTATAGATTTTTCTTTTCCCTAAACGTTTTTTTTAGAAGGAACCCTTTTTTTTAGAAGGAAAGGCCTTTGTTCAGAAGTGGGACAGTCTGTGCTAGTAAAAAATAGAAATATATTTTATAAAATAATAAAAAATTTGAAAGTAGTTTTTTTTTGATGTTTTTTAATCATTATTAGCTCTTTGAATATCGTTTATGTTTGCTATATCAATTAGTAGCGTTAAAAGTTGCCTAGTCGTCGGTTAAAATGAACACACTTAAACAGTGACATAAGTATCAAAGCCAAATCAACTACGCTAACCTAGCAACCAAATCTCCCTCAACAGACATCAAGTATATAACAGAACATCCAGAGATTGCAATAATAGTTCCCAACTTGTTTCACTTAAACAAAACAGTGATATCGAAACTTACATAATTATTCACGAAGACTCAAAACTGAGCCGTCTCAGATATGAGAGCACAATTTAACTTGTAAAGGATTACTCTTCAAGGGGAGATAACATTACTGGTAAACGAGAATCGTAACAAGCAAGTTGTATGTAAGTTTGGTCCCTGTATTGTCATTTTAATGACGTACACCCTTAAGGCCCATTCACACGGGACGGAGGTCCACACCAAACCGCAGCGAAAAAAATTGGGCAAACAGTCGTTAAATGTGAATAGTGTCTCTGCAACATCCTGTCACTGCATTGTGCTACCTACTTAATAGATTTTGTATTTCACGGACGCGCGTCAATCATTTCAATTTATTGATACCTTGTTATTATCTAATGGCGTAAGTCACATAATACGTGCACGTAAAGGAGATGGCCAAAAATTGTTAGGACCTGTACCTACCCCAGAATGTACAGATATCTGTACATTCTGGGGTAGGTACAGGTCATATCTATGTATTTCATTAGGACATAGCTTCAATAATTATAATAGCTTATAATTAAATGGCAACATTGATTTGATACTTACATAAAATTCTTTTATTTTAGTATTTTTTTCAGAGACTGCTATGAAATGTTATTAGCATTCTTCTTCATTTATTTTAATTAAATTAATTGTAATACTTTTAATCATGTACAGCTTGGGGATATAAATCTCCTTTAGTTTTCTATAACTACAAAAATGTTGTTGCTACTTAGTGTTGCTGACAGTTTCGTTTTGACTGCGATGTAAGCGATATTGTCCACATGCTTGACTGGACGGCAAAATGTGGTTCGAGTGAATAAAACTATGTATTTCAATCGCCCACTTTGTCATCGTTGTGCTGTGGTGTGGCAGTGTTACGTGTGAAGGCACCCTTACTTCGCAGTACAAAGATAAGGTAGAATTAATTTTAAACGTTTTCGGCTTGAATTTGATTGCAGATAATATGTAATGGAATATGGTTTCAGGAATTTTGATGTGCGTTCAACAAAGAGCTGTTGTTATCAATGTATGGTTGCGTACTGTTATCTGAGTAATTTTAATTGTGTGTTGTATAAATTGGAGTAATGTGTTTATTAAGTACCTGATGAAGCCAATAAGCTAGTGAAATAGAAGGATAGTGGAGAATAACTAATAGGTTCTCTACGTAGCTTTATGAAATTCTATAACATAACATCACGCCTGTATTCCCCGAAGGGTTAGACAGAGATAGTACACCAATACAATGACGAAACGTACGTGAACGTCTCATGTAATAGGGTCGAGCCTATTGCCAACAATCGGGCACAAATCCAGACTCCGGGCTGCTACTAAGAAATTCCAGGTGGAATAACACTTTGCCCGACCCGGAACTCGAACCTGGGATCTCATCGCACTTGCGACCACTAGACCAACGAGGTTACCGTTAGGTTTCACAAACAAACAAAAAATCATATTCTGCAGGATATAAAAAGACCCATCACGAAGCCGTCATCGCATTCTGTACATCAAACTCAGTAACAATTAACAAAAATTAATGCTGGGAAACGGTTTCTACGGTAGTGCGTAATTTAACACACGCAAAACATTGTACGTATCAGCGTATGCAACGGTACAGGTATCGTGGGAGTATACAGTATGCAAGGGTAAACACCGTTGTCAGTCAAACCATGGGTAGTTGACTTAAATATAAAAATAAATGACCCAGTAATAACAAAAAAAAACCTTATTTTCATTAAAAGATTTTAAAAAGTATATATCCGTCACTGTCCCGATACTCATGGATACGCGTTCGAAAGAGCTGCGAAACAGCTGATGGCCGGGCATGTAACGTCCCGAGCACCCCGCCCGCCCCCGCCAACCACTGGCCGCGGCCGGTCGTTGCCCTTGCGTGTAGGGTGAAATATTCTTGTGGAAAAATGTAGATTTTCTTTAAAAGAAAAACGTTGTATTTTTCCATTGATTTTACGTTCTATAAATGAAACCAAACCACTGGTTTCAAGGATAACGGTGTTTACACTAACACCCTCTATAAAGTTAAAATCAAAATTAAAATTTGGAACTTTGACCCTCATTAAATCCGTAAGTAGATGGTTCCCAGATACTGTCCATTTCTAACAAATGATCATAACGGAAAGCACAAGTGACTATTCGGTTCGCATAGAATATTTTTACACCCGTTATATTTCTTGTATCAGAGGTTTTTTAACACTACCAAACTAAAAAGAATTTAAACTAAAATGGTTATAAAAACACAAATAAAAATACTAAAACTACCACAAAAGCCTATTACCCTACTCTATCACCACAATATTACCCTCATTATCTATATCAAAACAAAATAAAACAACGCATAAACCTTTTACAGCGGTGAGAAGGCAATATATTCCTTTTATTAGACCATCTCTACTAGCCCTGAAGTGTGCGTTATATGTCATTACTACGTGTTACTGCGGCGCTGTTCAAATAAATTACAGCAGACAGCAAAACAAACATATAACAAACAAACTTGGACGAAAACAAGAAAATTCCCGACGAAAATAACATTTTTGTTTTGACAAGAGTACGTCGATTTGATGTAGATTTACACCGGACTTTGTTTGGTAGTTGAGTTGGCCATAATCGTGGAGTAATCTTTTAATTAAAGTTGACTCTTATCTAGTGCTCTATATTTTTGTGTGTTCTCGTACTGTCAAATAAATCTTGCAGAATAGTCGTGTTTATACTCAGCTGTCTAGGAAAGAATAGTGTCAGTGTACTGCTGAGAAAAATACTGACCTATTTATCTTTCTTGGCGATATTATCACTAGGTACTTCAGACTCACGCACAATGTGTAAGAATACGGAAATTGGTATATTCATTGTACGTTTATGTAGTTGTTTCGCAAATCACGTATTATGAATACCGTTGGCATTATCGGCGGAGCTCTAGTCTAATAACATCCGCAGGGGTCGATCCATCAGGTTAAGCTATGCTGGCCAGGGTGGGTCCTTGGATGGGTGACCATCTTAACATACCGAGACCCCTCCGTGCCTCGGAAAGCACGTTAAGCCGTTGATCCCGGCTATCATTCGTGATCCTTTGACAGTCGCTACGGGTCGTCAGAGGCCGAAAGTCTGACAACTAGTCTTACCAAGGGGTATCGTACCTATTTGTACCCAGTTGCTGGGTTGTGGGGTCAGATAGGCAGTCACTCCATGTAAAATACTGGTATTCAGCTGCATCCGGTTATACTGGAAGTCGACCCTAACATAGTTGGGAAAAGGCTAGGCAGATTGATTGAGTACCGTTGTCATTATCGTTTTATATGGTTGTTATGAAATGAAGTTGCCTTTTAAAATTGGTAGATCTTCGAATCTTAGTACCTATTTATGATGCTATAATTACATTTCTATGTACCTCGATAAAGAATGCAATAAACAATTGAGTACTGAGTGAGTCGTAGCTACGTGTTTACGAGCACCAGAACCAACCGTTACTATCAGTTGAAATTTAAATTTTACGATTTACTCGACGAAACTGGAATTCATCGCCACATTAATATTGAATCGATGTCCATAAATTTTTAAACAACTTCTTCAACCTTGTTTTGCACAATCCGGGACCCAACGGTCTTCTTAGCAAAAAAATAATTTGACAAGCAACACCCCTCAAGAAAAATGTCCGTTTCGTTTCGCCCATAAAACTTCCTCTGAATCTCCCAAACAAACAGGATCCCCTTTTGTCACAAACGTTACTTTTACTTGTTGAAATATTAATAATGATTGTATAAATTTTGTCCCCAACTCCTTAGCCGATAACATAGTGAACAAAGTTTCCTTAAATTGCTTTCATTTTAACTAAGTTGAGAATATATTGTTAGAAGTTTCGTAGAAATCGCTGAATGAGTATTATCCCGTTGTAATTCGTTCTAGGCGTAAAAAGGCCCGGAATAATTTTCTTGAGATAATCATCGGGATACGAATTTCAACAAAGGCGATCTTGGGCGGTTAATTTAAGATGATTTATCAAGGTCTAACCGAGATGTAAAACAGGGTTTTAATAAGAGCTGAGGGATCAGATTATGAAAAAATGAGACAAACGGAGACAAAGGCAAAGAGTTTTGAGCTCCTCCAATAAAATAAAAGGTGAGCATTTTTCAATCGACGTTTTATGCAGGAATGAAAGGTATTTTGTATTAATGGAAGTCATACTATAGAAGCGATTATGAGAATGTTTGAATTAATCTTTTTTAAGAACAGTTCTGTTTCCATGTTTTCTATTCAAATTATTCTTGACTTAGTCATTATTTTTGAGCACGACAAATAAAGGAAGTATTAAAAGCCAAAATATAATTAATCATAAATACAATTGATCAAAAATATCTCACATTAATTTATGTTCTTTCCTGTGCTATATTTGGATAAAAATTCGAGCCCTTAAATAAATGAGTCTGTTCCCAACCACTTCTAAATTTTCCTCTGTTTTCCGACCAATTAGCTTAATTGAAAGAAGGATAGATTGCAAAAACAACCCCTGTGCTGCCTTTGTAATGTATTTGTTTAGTAATTGGTGCGTCGTCAGAAGCTTTTACTCAAAAACCCTTCTCGAACTTTTGGATTATGTAATGGAAATGTTTGTTCTGATCTGTCTTCCATGGATCACTTTTAATTTGTTATTTTTGGAGTTCAGCTCATCAAGCATTCATATAATCATCGTTTTTAGTTGCTACTTCAGTGAAAGAAAAGTCTAACACCCGGTTTCTGATTTGAGAAAACTAGCAAATCTTAACTGATTATTCTCAAATACATAAGGTATGCGCTTAAGTTTTTTGCATTTTACAAGTTAAAATCAATAATCAGAATCGCAACTGACGACGGTTAAGCATGCTTCCTGTCAAATTTGAGTAAATGATTTTATATTACTCAAATCTTGATTAAAGTTTAAAAAAACTTAATTAGTAAGTTATACTTAAGTACAGATTAGGACGTTCTCAAATTCAAATTCTCAATCCAGAAACCGGGTGTCAGTCTTTCATTACATTTGATAACAAATTGTTTTACTATCAAAGACTTTATTCAAAGTTACACCATATTATGTTTCAACTCTAACACTACTTTCCTTCTAACTTCTAATAGTATCATAGTGTGTTA
Organism: Lithophane semibrunnea; assembly: GCA_947363905.1. Lineage (NCBI taxonomy): Eukaryota > Metazoa > Arthropoda > Insecta > Lepidoptera > Noctuidae > Lithophane > Lithophane semibrunnea. The sequence continues at coordinate 6,476,056 of OX376210.1, read as the reverse complement.
CGCGTTTCAACCGCTTAAACACATACAGTTAAAATATACTAGCTAAGTTGGTCAGTGTTAAGTCACCAGCGAATTTACGATCTCACAAAGACGTTGGAGCTACATTTGTATCTTAATCCGCACAGTTGACTTCTAAAACTTGAGTTAGTTTAAAGCTATTAAAGCGTTTTGGTTTTTCTTTAGAGTTGAAACTATCTTCTATCATTCAACTGTTTTTGTTCATTATAAGGGTTATCTCTTATTTTAAAATTACCATAGACGCAGATATATTTAGTAACCTATTCCGCTTAACTATTTATTCCTCAAGAGTCATAAAAACCCTGTAAAAAATCGAAACGTGTTTCACCTCTCAACGAGGCATCTTCGGGATGACGATTGACCAGTGGCGAACCTGAACACAACGTGTTGCCACGCCAAGCGCCGGACGCGCGCGTGCGTGCTCAGCGTCCAACGCTTTTTTTGCAGGGTTTTGTTCATACAAAACATTATAAACTACAATAGACGCAGATAGATTTAGTAACCTATTCCGCTTGACTATTCCCCAAGCGATGACTCTCTTATAATAATTATAAATTATTTATAATGGATTTCTGCAAAGTCACGCCTGAATCAATTAACTATATTTTACTTGGTGTAGCTCAGCTGTGGCTTATAAATATCTTTTGTCCAATATTGTATTGATGAGATCTTAACCTATTGCAGCTACTGAATCAACGCCTGCTGTATTAACATCAAGTAGTTTGTTATATAATATACCACAGTGTGTTCGAGAAAATCTTTTACTCCATTAACAAGTCTATCAAATTCAAGATTTCCGGCATAATTAGTTTCCCGTAGATACAGTATCTCAAGTTAACTACTTACTACATAACAACCTAATGAAACTTCAGAAAAGGTACACAAATTCCTATATATTCAATATAGCATCAGCAAATTCCGAACTAACAGAGAACCGGAACGAAAAACTCAATTATTACGAAGATAATTGAGTAAACAATTATACAACGATCCCTTAGGTACAATGTCGGCGAAGTGTTCTGTAATACTCCTGTCAATATTAATTTAGGAAGAGTTGATTACGCACCGTCAAGGGATGTTGTATATTCGGAGTATTTGCTTGATGTCGTATAAATTTCGTTTGCCTTTTAGTGTATTAACACATGATTTGTGAGATGTTGGGAAATTGTTCGTTAGGAACGTGTATGGTATGTCTGTTAACATTATTTTAATTAAACTTAATATATACTCTATCTGTTATATATAACGTAGGGAAAAATCAAATGTAGTATCGATAATGTTCTTTTCAGTGACATTTTTCCATTACTCATAATGTTATGAAGTGACGATGTGGATAGAGATGGCAAATGCTAACGTAGATCATCATCTCATCATCTTCCTAGCCTTTTCCCAACTATGTTGGGGTCAGCTTCTAGTCTAACCGGATGCAGCTGAATACCAGTATTTTACATGGAGCGACGGCCTATCTGACCACCACAACCCAATTACTTGGTAATACGATACCCTTGTTAAGACTGGTTGTCAGTCTTTCGGGCTTCTGACGACCCATAACAACTATCCAAGATCTACAAATGACAGCCAGGACCTGCGGCTTAACGTGCTTTCCGAGGTACGGAGGGGTCTTGGTATGTAAAAATGGTCATCCACGGACCAACTGCGGCAAGCGGGGGGCTGGTATTAGTTAGCCACAAGCCTCTCACCTAACCTATTACTACACTCCGAAAAAGATCATTTGGGTTTCGTACTCAGGGTAAAAAATCAATCAGTAGAGCACTTCTGGATAACCATAAAAACATTAGTGTAGATTAAGATTCCCTTAAGAGTATTAACGGAAAACCCGGATGTAATTTTGAAAAGACAGACGTTATTTATTTGTTTACTTGGGGGATGAATTTTTCCGTGAAACTAACACAATTTATTATTAAACCGCTTTTTACGACTTTCAAGGAAAATGATACGAAGATATTGCTGACAAAACATGGATTCATTTTCGGTTTTATTGACGCAATATGTTAGTTAAAAGAAACAAGGTTAAGAGTTAAAAACATCATTATTTTGATTTTATAAACTACTAATATATTATATAAGTATGTAGAAGAGTACATATAGATAGAAACTCAAGAGAAATCTGAGTTTATGTATGTAAATACACGCTTCTAACATATAATTTCCTATGGAGAAAAACCGACAAAAAACTTCATAGTAGGCTAGCTCTTTTGTTTGGACTAGGTGCTAAAGTTTTCATGAATACAGATTGGCTAATTAGGGAGAGAATAAAGTAAGGTCTTGATTAAAAATAAATAAATAAGTAAGCAAGTATGTAACTCTAGGCACATAAAATGAGCGACCTTAAACCAAAAGCCAACGAAGTAATTCATGAAATAAACACCAAGTCTTTATTATAGTTTTTAGCAAACATTGACTCTTTAAATAAAAAAGGAAAGTTCCTACAAGAACTTAATTTTAACGCACGAATGGCTGAGTAAATAGCCGTACGGGTTGAATTACGTGTGAGAACTGAGAAACTAGTTCTAAATGTATAAAGGAGGGTAGCAACGGCTACCAAATTAGAAGGGTCAGACCAGGGCTGCCTAATAAAGCGTGAAAAATTTAACACTCCGTCGAAATTTTGTACGAGAAAGGTAAAAGGAGGCTTTATTTTTTTGGATATTTCTTATGCATGATTATAAAACTTGTTGGAACTTACATAATTAATTACGTTTATCTGTAGCTTACGGAATCTTATTGAATTGAATATTCTAGTCTTCGTCTGCGAAACTTATGAACGAGGTCTAGATAGATGGTAATCCAATTATAGGTTCTGGGCCGTATTATGAAGAATAAATGCTATCATTTGTCCATTGTCAGAGAAAAACGGAGCTATACATGACCTATGTATAGCAGCATCCCTTTTTCGCAACGGAATCATGATGGTTTTAATCCTAAGCCTAACTATAATATTATAAATGCGAAAGTGAGTTTGTTTGTTACGCTTTCACGCACGATGAAATTTGACACAATGACCTGGAGAAGGACATAGGCTACGTTTCATCCTGGATCGTAGACGAAGTCGCAGGCAACGGCTAGTACTTCATAATAAGGACCCTGTTTTGATCATTTTTATGTCTGTGGTTCTCCTTGTCGATTACAAGACATTTCGACTAATGCCTCACTATTATAGCTCCTGCCCGTGACTCCGTCAGCGTGAAATTTCTTATTTTAATCTTATGACACTCGGCAATACTGTAGATTCATGAAAAAGTTGTCGGAATCAGATCAATAGTTCCGTAGAAGAAAAAGATGAGGTTTGTATCTAGGGGTCACTCCCTAGATACAAACTCACAAATGTTATCTCTTACTATAATTTAGTCATCATTAATCATATCAGTCAAAGAAAGATTGGAAGTAATGAGATTTATATTATAAGATTTTTATACATGAAAGAAAAAATTAAAATATATTTATTTAGCACAGACAGGGCACACAACAACACAACGTAACAAGTAAAAAAGAAACAATTAAAAAAAGGAAACAAAAAGTGTAGGTACTTAAACTAAGAAATTAAGACGGAAGTGTGCCTCACGGCTGCGCCAAATAGGCCCAGTTCAGCAAAAATGCCAGACAACTAGTGCCTGATGGTTTTAAACTGGACCTGAAGTGTGAGGTAGTAGTACAGCATTTGTTATTAATGTTGTGACTTACTGTTTCATTCATACTAAATCAAACATTACTTACTGCTTTAACACTAACATCGTCATCTAGTCCTACACCTTCATTTAAATAACTTACTCGTTCAGAAATTCCTTCTATGTTACCAACCTTAGGTCCACATTTCCTATTAAAATTTCGTTCCATGTTTCACAGACTCTTAGCACATACATAATGAGCTAACCTTGCGACAGTACTATCAGGGCCTACTTAGATTTATAGCATAATTATTATAATATTCCGTGTGTGATACAGTTTCGGGGTAAGATCCTTATTTTTTGGCGTACATTATCATTTCTGTAATGATATAGGTATCTTGTTTAGGACGTGGGAATGAATACTAATTCCGGTGTGTCTGAAAACAGCTTCTGTGGAATTAAATTAGTGCTATAGTTAATTGATTCGGTCGTGATTTTGCGGAAATCACTAATCGGAACACGTCGTGTTCGGGTTCGCGACTAGTCTATCGTCATCCTGAGGATGCCTCGTTGAGAGGTGAAACACGAGTCAATTTCTTACAGGGTTTTTATGAATCTTAAGGAATAGTTAGGTGGAATAGGTTACTAAATATCTAAGTCTATTATATTTTTTAATTAGTGCTATGTTTGACATCTGTAATTTGTGGTTCTTAGCAACACTTTTGCCCTCTTCAATAACACATTTCTTGCTTGTCTATCACACAAAACACACCTTTAAATTACACCTTTGGGATACCGCATAATCAGATGCTATAATGTTTCCACTGCTGGGACACAGGCCTCCTCTCTGTGAGAGGCAGTGGGCCGTAATCTACAACGTGGGCGCAGGGTAGGTAGATGTCATCTAACATCGAATTTTTAGTTCTAGGACATGCGGGTTTCCTCACGATGTTTTCCTTCACCGTTTTGAGAGCAGTGGTGATGAAATTATTTCAAATTTTTCCGTTGTTCTCATTTCCCTCCATACTTCTTTACATTGCAAGACATAACAAAACATCACGCCTGTAATCCCCGAAGGCTTAGGTAGAGGTATACCTAAACGCCAATTGCCATAGACCGGGCAGAAATCCAGACTCCGGGCTACTACTGAGATATTTCTGATGTAAAAACCCAAAAGCACTTTGCCCGACCTACGAATCGAAGCCAGCACCTCATGCTCAGCAGTAGCGCTTGCAACCACTTGACCAACGAGCAATTTCAGTTTTTTAAATACCAACATAAAATTCAAAATAAAACGCCTGTTAACACAAATATTTTCTCATGTTTTAACAAAATTCACAATAAAAATGGCTAAAAGCCAGATATGATCCTGTTTTCGAACACCACAAACGTACAAAATTAACGAAAAAAACCCAGCACATTCGTGTCTGGAATTTGGTTACTGAAACGACAAGCAATTTTGGACTGTTTCAGAAAGGGTCAAAGCTTTATTTTGTGTGTGGAATTTGAGGTGTTGGAGCTGAAGGGTTTATTGCTGCCAAAATATCCAATCGCCACGGTTTTGTGATACCTCAGCTATTATGGATACCTGGTAGGAACCCGGAGTATCTAGTAACAACGAAAGGTACCTACTTTGAACAAAATTCCTTTAATCAATTCAAAAGTAACACCACAATTATAATATTTTTTCAGGTCAGCATATTTTTTAGGTAACCGGGGAAATTCTCGATAATGTAGACTGAAAAAGTTAAGATTTTTGTTTTCATTTTATTATAAATTACCTTTAGAGGTATGAGGTGTAAAGTTCACCAATCCTTAATAGAAAAGGGAAGATTCTCCGACCAGACGAGTGTCGTGTCTGGCGGGCAACTGCCCAACGATATATGTCAGGATCTTGTATATATATTGATCCAGCGGTAAACTCTAATTGCGCGAAGCAGGATTTGTGTGACGTCAGGTCTTTGATGCGTAGTTCGCATGTGGCGATTTAGTTGCCGACACGTATCCATAATGCACCATACAAAGATGATGTTGACATCAAGAAGTAGTTGAATCAATGCAAACCTAAAATAATAGTGTAGATACCATTTAATATAACTACCGACGACAATTATTACCTATTTAGTTTACAAGAAAAATGGCGTAAAAGGTAATGGCGGGAAAGTACCACAGATAATTTATATATTTTGACATAACGTCTCTATGACATTGAAACTAAAGACAATGTTGCCATTATAATAAATACATAAAATGTTGCCACTTTGGAAGGCTTTATCAAGCCTGAACAGTGTATTAGTAATAAGGAGATAATACTTCAATATCAACTGGTATGGATCTTACGCAGTGGCGCAGCAGAGGGATCCTACCGATCTGAGAACACGTTCAGGAGACCGTTAGTGTTGGCGCGTACCCGATATTTATGAAGTTATGTTTGGCAAAAAACTTAACTGCTGTAAAATTAATCTGAATCAACATCATGGTTTAATATTGGTATAACAATTGAATCCAAAGTGTATCGTTTGGAATTTTAAAGTAATTGAATGAATACGCAAAATGAATCTGAATAATTTGGAGATCCAAAATGATGAATTAATTATAACGTTAATTCAATTAATCAGATAGCATTGATTCTACTTTATTTTGATGATTAAATTTTAATTCTACATTCATCACTATTATTTGTATCTAGTAAAGTTACCAGCTATTACAGAGTATTATTGAGATCGTTAGTTGACCCTTTCATACTTCAAGTGATATTTAAACTTGCCTTTGTGTCCATTGTGGCCAAGTTAACAAATTAATAATGCTTGGCTGACTGTACCAACTATCAGATGGTTAGTTATTCTTGTTACCAGTTTATAACATTCCAGACGTTTGGCCAATATTGTTTTCTAATATTATTATTTTTATACTAATGGTAGACCCACTTGATGGTATATAGTCACCGCCGCCTATGTTCATCTGCAATACTTAATTGCGTAACATAAGTATCCTATACTCTAAAGGTTTAGGTAATTAAAAAAAAGTAAACAAATCGTAAAAAGGGTTTTTTATAGTCGACACTTTCTTGTTTAAAAATACGATATAACAAAATTAAATTAATTTTCGATCTCAGGATAGTTTCCGCTTTTATTATAGTATGTTTAAACTTTATCATTTATTCTTAAACTACTCTTCGTAGATGTTACTACTTGAGCACAATTTTTTAGTTAGATTTATTAAAATGTTATAATATTTTGTAATCTGTCTATTGTAAAGAGCCCAAAAAGACAGGTTCCCCAAACCTTTTAGAAAGATAACGAATTAGATAACGTTGCTAAATTGAAGAGTACAACTGTGAAGTCTTTTTCGGGTGACCACTGAAAATCAGCGCTGTGCTGTGGGTCCGCCATAGCACAGCATCATGCTGAGTCGAAGCCTTCTTGTCACAGTCATGACGTGCAGCTGCCAACTGTGTTTTTTATTTTTATGTTCTCCTCATCTCATATTTCTATGATTTATATATTATGATTAAGTACTGTTATCTTTTTTGATGCACGTGTTTCTGTGACAAATAAACCTATTTTTCTTTCTTCCTTTCTTTCTAAAACAATTTCAATTAAAAAAAAAATGTCTTACGATCCATTGATTCGTAATAAGGATTGCAAAATTCGTCTGCTTAATAAATTTTTTTTTAATGAATTTTGTTGAAATATAAAAATGAAAGGCATTGCCATTGTAAGTGTGTTACGCAATTACCCCGCAGCGCAGGGCCATTGCATGTGCGTTGCTATACTATCGCCAAAGCTAAAAGTCTCATGTGCCAGTACGGACATATATACTCGAGCTATCCTAAATAAGAAATGCAAAAATGAGTTTATTTATTTTGATGAAATTTGACAGGTATGTAGTCTTTTTTTTTTGAGGGTGGGAAATCATCAAATGACTTCTCCCGCTCTGGGTGGAGCGGATGGGGATGTCAGACTTTTACTGACTTAAACCCACCCGTGTTCCTTCAGTTGCCTGTTGCCAAGGGCCCCGGTATCCCTTTCGGACTTTCCCACAACAGATAAGTAGCCTGGAATTTTGAAAAGGACATAGGCTACTTTTCATCCTAGATCGCAGATTAAGTCGCGGGCCACAGCTAGTTTCATACAGTTTCATACAAATAAAAAAAATAGAACAGTTTTGTATTTGACAGGAACACTACGATCAGGTGTTAAACCGGCGACCTTTTCACATCCATCAACATTAAAAATAGGTCACATAATCTGAAAACCTATCACATTTTGTCAACAGCAGGATTGACATTAAAAACAGACATACATTAATACTATACTCTACATTAAACTTTACTCTACATAATGTATGGACTAGATTATGTCGCACACATCTGTTTAAGCCACCGGTCCATAGCAACACACGGCTAAGCTACGCATGTTTACTTAGCTTTGCTTCTCCGATTAGCTGCCTAACACATCAGCCTTAAGTTTACTGTCCACTGCTCCTAGGATATGCATGGAGAAGAGGCGTGCCACATCAGTCTCCTGATTCATTTGTTTACCAGCTACGCATCCGTGCGTATAGCGTAGCCGTGAGTCACAGTAGACGTTCCTACATTTTCATACAAAGCGAAGCTAACACGTGCGTAGCATGGGTCGCAGTGGAACAGCGCCTTTATGTCAGGTAGTTGTCAAAATCATTCGCGTATAATATCTCACAGGCTCACCTACATCAAAATACCTGCCCTGATCGGAATGACGTTCCATTAGCGTATCACGTGATGGAACACGATGCGTAACGAAATTTGTCCCGTTTTGAAGACCTTGCTCTGTATGTGAGTGAGTTTGTCGTTGTGATTTTTTAGGGTTCGGTAGGCTAAGGGAACCATCGGGATCCTATTCCTGAGCTAAGACAATAGCCTGTCAGGGCTTTCTTTTAAAACGTTCTTTTTAAGAAACGTACGTAGTAACTATGTATGTAGCCACTAGTTTTTTAATATTTATTTTTTCAAAAGGCGCCTTTCAATAAATGAATCATAAATTCTTTATTAGGAGTAACAATGAGACCCATTGTGTTAGTAACAATAAAATAAACTTACAATTAATATGTTAGTGATACAGTTACAATAAAAAAATACACAAAACACAAAATGTAACACAACTATCACTGCTTGAGCAATCCAGCTGAGATACTGGAGCAACGACTCACAATACAGCAGCCCAGCCTGTCAGCAATCATTCCCAGGATGCAGTTGGAACTGGCTCGCGCCCTGCCTTAGCCATTGCGTAAAAGAACATGCGTGAAAACTAAGCAACAATGCGTAACCTCAACGTAATTCAAACAGTAAACGGTAGATGGCGCTAAAAAAATTACTTCAAGTGTGACGGTGACGATGACGCGAGTTCTATGATTTTTGTTCACCCAAAAAGTGCTCAACGCGTCTAAAGAAGTTTTTACTCCAAAAAGTTACAATCGAATGAACAGAAATCTGTAATTTTCATAATTATGTTTTTAATCCCGCTCTATGCAGATGGAATCCTTAGCGCAAGAGACCAATCGCACTTAGGCGGTTAGTAAAGATAGATAGAATTTGCTTTTACGTAATGACATCATTTGTTTTTGTTTGATTTGTTTTATTGTTTGTGTTTTCAATACTCAATACTCAATATCTTTATTGCTTTACCATAATGTGTACTTAGGTGGTAACTATATAATTTAGATCATTATGGACCCTGTAGGGCACAGCAAAAGGGCCTGGTTTTCTGCCTAACCCTTCGGGGAATACAGGCGTGATGCTGTGACATCTTAAGCTAAAACTGGGGAATACAGCGTGATAATTATTATGTTATGCTAAAACTTTTTTCATTTTCCTCTTATTCTCGTACAAAATATTTTATCTGCTTTCCTTTATAAAATAAAAAACTAAAACCCAACTACGACAAAATGATTTTTAATTTAGTTGACTTTTTTTGTCGTAGTTGGGTTTTAGTATTATAACTTTTATTTTTATTAAACCATTTTTGGGGTTATAATAGATATATTTTTGAAATGTTATAAAGCCCTTTCATTTGATACCCTACGTGACATCATTAAAAAACTTTATTTTTTTAGTTCATGACTTTTTGTCACCTATTTAATGTGAGGTCACATAGCCTATAACCAGCGGACGATCAAGACGCTTCCAAAGATACCTCATTTGTCAAATGATGAGTAGTTTCGAAGTTATGAGGGAACACATTAACATACATAAATACATACAAAAACCCTCATTTTTGCTTCGCCGTAGTCGGGAAAAAGAACTTCCAGATTCTCAATTGAATATGTTTTCAAAACCTACGAGAACCCGTGATTGATTAAGTTCATTTTGGTCAAGCAATTACATCAGATTACATGATTTGGGTATTGATAGATATTGGGTCAGGATTTAAGTAATCGTCTCTCATGATATCACAAAGATTGAGCGTATTTTGGGCGCGTATAAATACGTCAACATAATCAATATGCTTAGCCTTTTGCCAACAATCTAAAGGTCAGTTTCCAGTCTTACCGGATGTAGCTGAATACCAGTATTTTACACGGAGCGACTGCCTTTCTGAATTCCACAACTCAGTTACTTAACACGCTATCCCGTCAGACTTTCGGGCTTCTGATGACCCGTAACTACTATCAAAGATCTATGAATGACAGCTGGGACTAACGGCTTAACGTGCTTTGCGAGACACGGAAGAGTCTCGGTATGTAAAGATGGTCACCTATCTACGGAACGACCCCGGGAAGGTCAGCTTAACCTGCGGCTGTTATTACTTAGCAAGCTCTGCAATAATTAACCGAAATTATCGATAATAGTTATAACTTTTTCGCATCCATTGTTCGTTCAATCTCATGTCATTTCACCATACCATGTAACTGACATAAAAGACGTACCATCAAAAACAAAAGAACAAGTTTTCTTTTGTTTTCAATCTTAGTTCTAAGATTGTGCTGAAGATTCTTTCAATTCAACGTCATAATATGGTGCAAGCTTCACTGAAATAGACCTCTATTGTTGATACGTCAAAGTTGAAGAACAATACATTCAAAGTCTTTGAACTTAATATCTGCATGTTATCCGTTTTGTTGCGATACGTTTGATGTTTATCAACAAAGGAATTAGCTGTTAATAGTTTGAAGTGAAGTTTAATCCGTATTGATTAAAAACTACATAATGGTTATTCCACTAATACCCATTGTCAATCCGAGATTTGTGAAGTTTTTCTCCAAAACTATGAAAATTTCCATTTTTCTTAAATTAATGTAAGAAATGGACTTTCCCTGTATATTTTATTGAAAGGCTTGGAGCGGCATCTACATCGCCACATGCGAGCTACGCATCAAAGACCTGACGTCACAAATGCTGCATCGCGCTAACAGAGTTTACCGCGCGATCGACATTATTATGTAGAAGATCCTGACATCAATCGAAGGGCAGTTGCCCGCCATACACGACACCCATCTGGTCGGAGGATCCACCCTTTTCTTTATAGGATGAGTGAACTTTACACCCTGTTCCTTATACCACTAAAGGCTTTAATTTAACTTACAATTCAGTACACTTTAGGAAATAGGCGGTACCAGCCTACAAGTACCCCCTAATTTCCTTCCCACTACACCTAATATGTTCCTTTAAACACCTATTTTCTTACATGTTAATCCTCCACAATGTTTAATACTACCCTAAGGTGCTCTTTAAACTTAATCTCGCGGTGTTTCACTGTTGATTCAATAATCTGACTTAATCTCTAACATTCTAGTAAGCTAAACCAACTTAGATATAACGACTTTGATTTAAGACCTCCACATTTATCTTAGACTGTTGGAACTGTCAATTTGAATGGTTTAACTAGCGGTTTCTACTTTGGTTAAACTTCGTAGTTGCAGCCATTATCTGTTTCTATCACCTTTATTGATAAAATATGACACTTAAGAGGTATCGTGCTACCAAGTAACAGAGTACGAGTTACGAGTATAATTATTATACTATGACTGCCTCGTTGGTCCAATTGTGGCAAGCGCTGAGCATGAGGTACTGGGTTCGATTCCCCGGGTCGGGCGAAGTGTAATTGGGTTTTTTCATTAGGAATTGCTCAGTAGCTTCCCAGAGTCTAGATTTGTGTCTGGTTGATGGCAATAGGCTCACTCGTATTACATGGGACTTAAACATGGCTAAATTTGGATCTGCGACTTTACTGGCTAGGTACACTTCTGCCTAACCATTCAGTGAATACAGCCATACGAGTTAAATAGAGAGACATATAAAAAAGTGACGCGAAAAGCACGAAGCGTATGTATGTAAGCTTATCTTTAAAAACATCAACTTTGACCGTTTCCTTTGGAAGTCCCTTTGTACGGTAGTGGATTTTACTGGGTCGAACTTAAATGATGGTAGTTAGATACCTACCTTTCAACTAGAGACAGTCTAGATGTCCGCTGTGAACTGGTTTACCGCCCGTCAATCGTCAATAGCCTGGATTAGAACCCCGCCATTTGTCACGGAAACTGTATTAGTAACAGACAATGCATTAGTGCAGGTGATCTATGAAGTTGGAGGACTCCAATCTAGGAGTATGAATAATTCTACGGTAAATTTCAACAGTTTTATATGAGCCAATGTTTTTTATTTTAAAATGAGGAGGAGTACAGGAAATAATCATCATCTGCCAAGCCTTTTCCCAACTATGTTGGGGTCGGCTTCCATTGCAAGATGCAGCTGAATACCACTATTTTACATGGAGCGACTGCCTATCTGACAAGAGCAAGAATGGTTATCAGACTTTCGGGTTTCTACCGACCTGTAACGACAGTCAAAGACCCACAAATGACAGTCAGGACCAACGGCTTAACGTGCTTTCCGAGGCACGGAGGAGCCACGAACCAACCCCGGCAAGCTTAACCTGATAGATCGACCCGTGCGGCTGTTATTACTTAGTCACGAGTTCGAGCACGATTAGAGGAGATAATAATAACGTATAATCATCAAAAAGTACAGAGACAAGACACAAACTAATCGTTCCTTGTATCTCGTGGCTCCTCAAGAGTGTAAAAACTACTTAGTTTTTACACTCTTGAGGAGCCACGAGATACAAGCCATTTTAACCAACCATTATAACTTTATAATGGTTATCTTACCAAACCTTTCTGGCTCTTCTAATCAGAAATTCCAGAAGAGTGGAGTCGGCTACCGTATTGTTTTAGTCGCTAGAGCAACATGATACAGCTTCATCTTCCCAAGAAGAGTATCCAATTATCCATGAGGATTTTATAGAAAACGACGTTCCTGAATAAAACACACTGTCTTCCGTGCTTCATCCGTCGTACAAATCGATAGCCCCAACCATAATAATTCGCTTACCATTTCCTGATCCCCGGAAATAAATCAGCTTACATTTCAACAAAACCACGGCCGATTCTAAATCAAACCAGCTAACATTACAATGATAAAAACGAGTCTCATTCGATATTCTGTGTACGCGTCGACAAACAGTGGTATTGATTTCGGCGACTCGGTTAAGCATAAATCACGGTCATTATACTGAACCGGTGAAGAGATAACGTGGTCGCTGTTATGGTGGTTGTGTGAATTGGTTTTATTATGGGGCAAACATTTGGAGAAAAATTGGTGATGGTTTCTTTCAGTCAAGTTCAAAAAGAAAGCTAGTTTGAGCCGCTAATAGCAGGGGGTTTTATATCTTCTTCTCATTTATAACTTGCTGTTGCTTGCGACTACATCTGCGATCAAGGATGACAAATGGCCTATGTCCATCTCCAGGACATGGTCTACTGCGTCCCAGCACTGGGAACACTATAGGCTGATTATGCACTTGTGAAAGCTATATTGAATTCACCCTATTATTATTATATTACCGCTATTATCACAAGCACAGTGATAATAGCGGTAATATATATTTTCAACTTCCCGTCCATTCTACACAAAATCTTCATCGTCGCCTTCCACTTTATGAAGCAAGACCACAATGCATACCTAACAGTATTCTAGAACAATCTATCTGCTACTAATGTTACTGGTACAGTATTGAAACAGCATATTAAACAGGTCAATGATGGTTCATGTAGAATGGCGCTCTGACGTCATCAATACAACATGTCGGGAATTTATGAGAGCTAAGGCTGCGAGTAGATAGTGGTGCAAGTAGTGGGTGGACTGATTATCAATCAATTAATTTAGCGTATCAGCGTCTGAGGTCTCGTGACCTAAAAAGTTAGCTTTCAAGTACAATCACGGAATGAAAATACATTTATAAAACCTTGCTTGAATTTGCTAAGGTAGGAGCCTTTTTGGCTCTAGGTGAAGTGAGCGTGGGGTAAGCTGTCATTGTCATCGATACCTACTGATAGTAAGGCAGTGACAGTTCACTCCAAGCTCACTTCACCTAAGTTTTCACGGTGAGTTTTAAACCGAATAGCACGACAGTATTCTGGTAACAGCCGTATTATGCAGATGAGGATAATACACTATTAACACGGGTTAATGTCGAGTTATACGCGGTAAATGCCGCGTTAGTTGCTAAGTGGACCAGATGAGCATGAGTAATGTCTCATGGACAGTTGGATATGTTTTGGGGTGTACTGCCCTTGAGAATGAGTTACCTGGTGTGAAGATACCATCCATGGCAGCCTTGGTGTGAAGGAGACTCCATAAGCCAAGCTGTGAATCGTTCTCATTTACCAAAACAATAAGCTATTCAGATCTACTTCTTAACCTCACTTAATTGGTTGGTAACCATGCACTCAAACAGCAGGACAAAAAGTGAAGTGCCAAGCAATTTTGTACCACGTGTGGATTGTGCGATGTAACCGTTCACCGTGGCTTGGCCTACACGTACAACTCATCATCATCATCTGCCTAGCCTTTTACCAGCAATGTTGGGGTCGGCTTCCATTCTAACCGGATGCAGCTGAATACCAGTATTTTACATGGAGCGACACGTTTCACGTTTACACGCACAACTATTTTATGTAATTAATCCTAGATACATTGATGCTACCCACCAACCCGCACTGGGCCCACGTGGTGTATTACGGCCCACTCCCTCTTATTGAGAGGAGGCCTGTGTCCCAGCAATGGGAACATTCTATGCTGATTATGCTTACATTGACGCCCGTGACATTACATCTATAGTTTTCTGGAAAACATAATATACGCGTAGAATTCAGGCCAAGTTCCTTTTTTTCGTCGGTTAAAAACACTTACCCAGGTTCGTGTCTCCGTCTAAGAACATTTCTACGAAAACTTTAAAACTGCTTTCGTTTTCATCTCCTCATAGTTCTCACAACCTCCAAATATGCGCAATACAACAATAAATCATGGTGTACACAATTGTTAGCCTAATTTCTATGACGTCACGTCTCCGCACATCCCCTTCGCGTCACTTTAGCTGAACGCCTCTATGCATTATTCACCCCGTATAAAATTCACCACACCACAGTTAAGAGCCATTATCATGATATGGACAATGGAGGATTCAGAAGGTTTAGTGTGAACAATGTAGATATTTTTGGTCTTCCTGGGAACCTACAAAGTAGGCTGCGAGGGGAGGATTGAGTTTCTCTGATATTTTAAGGGCAATGGTTGAATAAAGCTCAACCCAAAGTAAGTTCTAATTGAGAGGATATAAGTGGTAGAAATTACTGCTAAGTAAAACAGTCACTTTGGCCTCATCCTTCGGCCTTCATATCGAATAACTGAAGGCACAGGTGAACTGAATATTTCCATGGCTAGCAGACTGTTTTTTACACAGCAAATATTCTTTCATACATTCTCTATGAACGCATCCCCACTTGTCAGTGTCAGTGTCTCTAGTGTCAGTGCCGATACCGGCATGAGAATGTATGAAAGAATATTTTGCACTGTGCCGGTACTGTGTCGGAACTGTGGCTTTACTGATTATGTGTAAATCGACCTATAGACAGCAGTAGGATTCGTCAAAAATCTTCGGTCAGCTGGGTGATGAACAGGCTTTTGTCTGAAAAACAAAAAAAAAAGGCATAGTAGACCAAAAACTAGAAAAAAAAGCATAAGAGCTTTCGTTATCCATCATGTTCCAACTTCAAAATATTGTTTTGATTATAACTGAGCATAACGAACTTCGACGTCGCATAGCAACGGCAACACAGGCCTTCTGCATTTTCTTCATTCAAGGCTGTGCTCCTGACCTTGATTATATAAATGTCACGGTGTTAAGAACTCTCACCGTGTAGAACGTGACAGACAGCATAAAATGAGGAGCAGCCCTAAAGTGTTACACAAAACTTCGACTAATGTTATTCCCTTGTTTTGAAGGACGTAAGGAAGTTATTCCTCAGTGCACTGACAAGAATTTTGCCAAGTAAATTAGTGGAATGGGGCCGTAGGCTGTAATGGTAATGAGGGAGTTTGCAGTAACATTATACTTTATGTGTGTTTGGTCTTTAGAAAGTGACATTAACCTTGAAAACGCTGGATGACCTACTTAAGCAGGTATGCGTCCTCATTTATTTTGTTAAGAAGATCGCAATTTTAGCGTCTTTGTATTCATACCCTAAGGCTTCATTTACGGAGACGCGGGGCGTTGCACGTTGTGATGGACGGGGTGGCCCGCACCGAATTCAAGATATGGCATTGTATGAGTGCGTTAACGGAGAAGCGATTTTACATGCGTTTGCTTAAAATGGAGCGTTTTTGCGGCCGAGCCCGCGGATGGTATCGACGCGCCTCACGCGGCGTTTATCGCGGCGGCGCACGCAGCGGCAATTCTCAATGAAGCGTTGCCCGCGGTGGTACCTTCTGCCAATCTTATTTGGGAATCGCACAACGCCGCCGCGTACTTCGCTACACGCTTGAGGATTCGCAGCTGGCGCAACGGCGGGCATCGCCTCTCTTCCCGTCTCGCATCTCTATGAACAACATCGTATATTGCCATAATTATGTTTGTATTTACGCGTGCGATGATAAGTGACACTTCACGCGCCGCCGCACCGTAAACAGAAAAAACGTGTCGCGAGACGCCACGCTGCACGCGACGCGTGTTGCCCCGCGTCTCCGTAAATGAGGCCTTAGAATACGGTTACCTTATGAGATAACATTTAGCAAAGCCTTCTAGTGAAACACTGAAGCGTAATATTCATATTTGCTTGGTGGCCACAGGGCTGTCTTCAGACGGCAGTGGTAATAAAATCCGTAGTGCCGACAGTGCGTTGACGCTTACTTCTGTCACGGACCGCCATTAAACGCCGTCAGTTGCTCTACGTTACATAGAAAACCAAGTGTGTCTTAACGGACGTACGGAAAGTGTTGACTGTGGTGGACAAACTAGATTTAAGGTAATAGTCTAAAGACAATCAAAGTCTATGTTTAAAATTGAATAAAAATAAATATTATTTGTAGTTCCGGTTATATTTTCGATTTAATGGCGACGATAAGTGACAGATTACAGTTCATTTCGTTCATTCGGTTAATTTGATCAGATTAGTGGTAGGAGTATTCCTTATTTTTGAGGTACAAGATATAACGATTGAGGCCACCATATTATTTATTTATTTATTGATATGGCACTTCAACCAACGCACTAAATCATACACAAGTAAAAATCACATACAGTTTAAGGTATTGTGAATTCGTCACATACAGAAGTGCACAGCACTATCTATAGAACAACATGCAACATATTATTAGTGTTATAGTATGGATTCATGTTCTTTTGTAGGTATAGTATTTTTTCCGAAGCAGATTCTTGTTGTGATTCTTGATTTGTGGGTAAAAATAATTATCTGTCTGAAAACACTGATATTAGTTGTCATTCGCTCATTCACTCACTTATGTCACTCGTCGCTATAGAAACCTACTGTTACGTTCAAACGTTGAGCTCTTTGGTGTGTTATTGTTTGTTTGTTTATTTATTGTTTATTAAACACTTAGCCGCACATTTTTTGCACTTTAAGTTCGATATACACATTCTTGAAAGCGATATCTCATTGACGATTTTGGTTTTCTTATTGGACTTACGGTACGTGTCAGTTTATCGGTAATTGGATACGATATTGCGGTGCTCTGATGATTGAAATCATACATCACTGTTTCGGTGAATCAAATGTGTTTTACGCGTGCAACGTATTTAGAGACGTGCATTCAATGAATTATCCGCGCAACTACAAAGCATCTTGATGGAAAACAACATGACGTGTTGGATCAATCAGTCTCCTTCAAAATGGCTTAATGGTGCTGATCCTTGCATTTTGTTGGGACTGCCAATACTACTTCGTCTGTGGGACTGCCCATCTCTTCACTGCCATGGCTTATAATTATTTAGGTTTTTTGAAATAAATGCTTGCAGATTGAATAAAAAAGGCGTAACTACGCTGTTTGTGAGAGATTTGTTTTACTTTCCTTTACACTGATCGTCTTACTAGTATGTGGAATTATTTGATAAGTTACAAGCATCTGGTAGACCCACTCCAGATGTTTT
This sequence comes from Lithophane semibrunnea, assembly GCA_947363905.1. NCBI lineage: Eukaryota > Metazoa > Arthropoda > Insecta > Lepidoptera > Noctuidae > Lithophane > Lithophane semibrunnea. The sequence goes on along the minus strand of OX376210.1, from coordinate 6,457,932 downwards.
TAGATATCCTAAGTCAGACTCTCCACCAGAGACGTGCCTAGCGATAGAGGTGTATCTAATAGGATCGTTTGATTTTCATAGCATAGTTTGATTTCATTCTGTCTCTCCCAGTCTTGGTACATTTTAAGCTGGTCACAGCCGCTGCTGAACCTAGTGGCGAGTTATGCCACATAATGTTGTTATTTATGTTGCTAAATCTAGTCAAGCCCTACTAGGTTAAGCCAATTGTTACTTAAATCGAAATTCGTTACTGAACAAATTATGTATAAAAACGCCTGACTCAAAATTATTCGCAATCAATAGTTTTTTTAAGTGAAACGGATCAAAAATGCCAGGAAAAAGATTTTTTTTGTTACCGAATATACAAGAAACTGCTAGTTTATCTGAAACAGGAGGAATGTTTCAGATAAACTAGCAGTGCTTTTAAATTCACCATGTGCAGCTTAGTAACGTGATCGTTTTAGTAAGGGTATCCATGTATAGGACCTTGGTCATGGTCCTTAAGTTCGCACCATAAAATACCTGACGTTTAAAAAAACACTGTGAAACATTGAAGCATAAAGATCTATCTATGTAGGCTAAACAAACAATGTCACAGCTACACAGAAAACAGCTACCAAAGAATAATATTCCGTCACAGGCGTGGGAATTAAAGAATAACATAAAAGTGTGTCCATGCTCTTGTCTCGTACATTTTTTATGACACAGACTCTCAGCTAAATTGAAATAGTGCTCGAAGAGACTGTAGACAGCTAAAGGCTGAGACTAAGGCTTGCGTCATCGTTAGATCCCAGTGGAACTACAAGGACTTTCCGCACGGTTTTTCCCCGCACCCTTGCCGTGTCCGCATGCGGTTTTGGACCTGCACCTTCGTATGTAAATTGCATAGTAAATTTTAGTTTTCTTGAATGAGGTTTAAGCCGACAGCATTGGCACATAGTTTTTAGAAGAACCATACATTTGTTTGATTCGGCACTAAGCAGCATAGCTGGGCTGCAGAAATTGCTTCAGAGGGACAATCGCTAGACAAGTGACAATCGCTTCGAAAGCGTTTCGTATTTCTACAACGACTTTCAACAGGATTGACATATAAGCTTTTTGATAGCTTATGTCAGTCCTGTACATTTTTGCCTTCATAGTTATCGCTGATAGAATGTCACATTGTCTATGGCCTCAGGTCAGCTTGGCTGTTCAACAAAAATACTGCCGAGACGACTGTGCCGACCAGAAAAAGTGTGCAGTAAAATGGCAATCTTTTATATTGATTTTTACACAATCTTTAATTTTATTACTGAGCCAAGCTTTTTTTTTTAGGATTCCGTAGTAAACAAGGAACCCTTTTAGTGTCGCCATGTCCGTCTGTCTGTCCGCGGCCTAGCTCAGAGACTGTTGATACTAGAAAGTTGTAATTTGGTATGGGTATACATATAAATTACGCCGACAAAGTCGTAAAAGAAAACCGTAAAAAAATATTTTTTTAGGGTACATATACATAAAAATACATGTAAAGTGGGGATAGTTTTTTATAGTTTTTTTTTTCTCGGCAATCCCATGGTGTGGGGTATCGTTGAAAGGTCGTTTAAAAATAATGCGAGTTTGTGAAAACCATTTTTGGATTTAGGAATCCGTTTGCGAAATATTAAGCTTTAAAGTGCTAATTTTTGTTAGAGTCAAGTGTCCCTTGCCAGCTAAATGGTTGGTTTTGGGTATGTGAAAAAAATCACGGCAGTAGTATATATAACGAAATTAAAAGGAAAACTATTACCGCTACGAAGGCTCCACAAATTACCGAGTAATAATCGACCAACTTAAACTTGCAGTTGAAAAAACATGTTCTGCCATACATTTTGTATGGGAGAACAAGTTTTTCAACTACAATGTTAAGTTTGTTGGATAAATTCATCCTAACTACGGAACCCTTCATTGTGCGTGGTTCAACATGCACTTGGCCGGTTTTACTAAAAAGTGCGTAACTGTTTCTTTTCCCAAATAAGTGAAGAGTATTTTGGTGCTAAGAAAATTATTAAAATAAATAATAATAATCTTTATTATCAAAAAGCCAAATACAATTTGTCCATCTCAATCATACATAAAATTAACACACTGTCGTGTCGGCCACCCTTTATTGTATTTTGACTCTATAAAATATACTAAATGACATGACCAGTGGGACTATGGGCGCCGGCATAGGTGTCGAAATCAATGTGCAGCAAATATTGTTTTATTTTTGCAATTGTTGTATACTACAGTTTCCAGATAAAAAAGTTTCAGGAGTCTAAAAGATCAGGAAACTGAGAAAAATAAAGATAAGTATTCACTAAATAACTCTGGTTTTCGATATGAGATGGCGCTAGGCGTTGTGGTAATCGAGTTTTTGACAATGAGATTGCGTCTTGAACGTTTGAACGTTTTTAGTTACGGGAATTAGGCAATCACCGCCGCCCATAGCAGGGTTTTTGCTGATGCATTGCCACCCTTTCCCCAAATAAACGCTGCTTTAGTTCGTTTTGCTGGCTCAAATGCAATCGAACCGCTATGTCAGACTTTAAACCTGCAGTCTTGTTGTTATATAGTAGGTATTGTTCCAATGTAGTTTAAGTACATACCTGATTATTCAACCACCGGGCAAGTCTCGCTTGCAGGGGTAAGGTTAGCATTGACATAATATGCCTTTGAACCCGCCTTACGAAATATACCACAGTTTATGCATCTCATCTTAATATCCATTTAATCGAATCGTAGAGCAAAACCGAAGAATCCTTTTTATATAGCAATGGTAATCAGGCTTTGAAGATAATTATCAGTTCGTAAATAATAGCAATGGTAGGTAGAAATAAAACACAAAAATCGCACAGTACACAACGAATATGTAAACACAACGTGACGCCAAGATCGGATGGATCGGTAGGGATGGTGAATGGTGATCTGAGATCGATAAATGATACTCGATTTTTTCTCGAACCTAAAACACTAAAATCGAAATCATTTGACTGCCTCGTTGGTCTAGTGGTCCCAAGCGCTGTAGCGCTGTGCCGGGGAATCGCACCCAGGACCTCATGCTCAGCTACACCTGAGCATTAGGTCCTGGGTGCGATTCCCTGGTCAGGCAAAGTGTTATTGGGTTTGTTCATCTGGAATATCTCAGTAGCAAGTAGAGTCCGGATTTGCGCCCGGTTGATGGCAATCGGCTCGCCCCCTAATGCACGAGACTTACAACACAACTAGCAAAATGAGGGTGTATAGGTACACCTCTCCCTTCAGGCATTAGAAGCGTGATGTTATGTTATGTTATTATTAATCAAACACAGTTAAAAAAATATTTTTGAATTGATATATTTTTCAAAAATATTTTTTTTGTGAATCGATTTCATGCTTTGACTCTAATCGATTAATTGGGGATTTTATGAAAAAGATTCCTACATTGTGCCTTTGGTCCCGCCACTAATGTCAGATGCATTGTCAAAGAAATAACAGTCCTTTATACACCAAATGTCAATAAAAACCTAACCTGTAGGCGTGCAAACTTAGATTATAAAATGTAAATAAATCAAATTAATCAAAAACAAAACATGCATTATAATATATTATTCCATGTCATTTATTTTCTTGATCGAAAATAACTCGTTCTTATTTTATTTTTCCCCATACTGTTTAGCTTATTATGGTTACCGGATGATTATGGATACAATGGAACGTCAAAATCGGAAAGTACTTATAGAGTGCTTTTCATCATTATAGTTCCTATGCCATAATGTTGGCACTTTAACAACGGACTTATTAGGTGGCGCCGTAACGTACAAAATTCGTCATATAACAGGGGAACCAACACTACGGCATAGGATGAAACGCACTCTAAAAGAATAGCGGAAGCAATTAAACTACTGTTTTTGCAGATATTTTAACCTTGGCTTTATTCGGTATAATTTATCCAAGATAAATTAGATCTTAATTTTTAAATCATAGTGTATACACTGTAATCCTGCACAAGTTCCCGAATTCGAGTGCAGGAACTGGTCATGTCCACAGGCCTAACCCATTAGTTCCCTAAAACTACGTAGTTAACGTTAAACAAACATCGTTAGCCAACATAACCCTTTTATAGTAGGCTGGCTATTAAAGACTTTATGCCTTAAATATACTTTGTTATTTTCGGAATTGATCAATTATTATTTAAACATTATTTATAACATTATTATCTATTTATTTTCACTTCAGAGGCATCAAACATCATCTGTGTAGCACTGGCTCTTGTACTAGGAGTTCCTAAATCACAAGACCTCTTAACTCACAGGGAATATGTTATAGACAAAAATGAGAAATATAACAATAAATAAACCAGGTCCATGACTGCCTGACTAACGTACAGCAGTCAAGTCTGGATGGAGTCTTCAGGGAAACAAGGCGAGATGTTTTATTTATTACTGAGGCAACTAATAATAATAATTGACAACTTATGACTTCATGTTAGGCTAGCGACTATTGAGCGTGGTTTTAGTTCGATTCCCAAGCTGAGCAAAGAGTTTTTGGGTTTTGTATTTTGTATTTCTGTCCAGTTGATGGCCACACTTGACTAAGTCCATCACTTTATCTCTCCTGCATAATAACTACCTCAATTAACTCAACCTATTGTAGTCCCCCGCTGGACATTGGCCTCTCCCAGGCTGCGCCACAACACCCTGTCCTCCGCCTTCCACATCCAGTCTATCCCAGCTAACTTTTTAAAGTCGTCGGTAATAACTAGCTCATCATCATCTTCCTGCCCTTGTCCCATGTTACTTGGGGTCGGCGCAATACGTTTTCTTATTCCACTCTCCCCTCCTTTCTCTTTCATATCATTCCTCACACAATCCATCCATCTTTTCTTTGGCCTTCTCTCCCGCTCCATCCATCAACATTTATATTCATCACTCTTTTAGGCACATGCGTTTTTCCCTCCTCATCACATGCCCATACCCACACATGCCAAACGGTTACTTTTTAGCTTTTCTATCACTGGCGCCACTTTTAAACTTCCCCTTGTATACTAATTTCTTACTTTATTCATTTTCGTCACTTATGGAGGAGCTCGTGGCTAAGTAATAACAGCCGCACGGATCCATCAGGTTAAGCTACGCTTGCTGGGGTTGGTCTGTGGATGGGTCACCATCTTTACATACCGAGACTCCTCCGTGCCTCGGAAAGCACTTTAGCCGTTGGTCCCGGCTGTCATTTGTGGATCTTTGACAGTCGTTACGGGTCGTCAGAAGCTCGAAAGTCTGACAACCAGTCTTACCAAGGGCGATACCCTTGGTAAGACTGGTTGTCAGACTTTCGGGCCCATTATTACCCAGTTACTGGGTTGTGGAGGTCAGATAGGCAGTCGCTCCATGTAAATTGCTGGTATTCAGTTGCATCCGGTTAGACTGGAAGCCGACCCCAGCATAGTTGGGAAAAGGCTAGGCAGATGATGATTCATTTTCGTCACTCCTCACATCCATCTCAACATTCTCATCTCCGCTACATGCATTTTTTTTCATTCGTCTTCCTCACCTAATAACTAGCTATTGGATTATAATTAACCAATTTGATTGATATTGGGTATCAATTTATCATGTTATTAGTGGTCGCAGCTGCTCATGCAAGCGATGTAATCCTTTAATGTTTCGTCTATGGGAAAGTGAAGATGTATGGTGTTGTTATGGGCCGAAAAGGGTGTGGGCAGAGAAGTGTTGTTGACCATCAATCTGCTATGTGTCCCACAATTATCAAAGATAAAACAACACCATACTTAGTGACCTGAAAATCAAAATAGTTTTTTATCAATTGAAGAACAAATGAATCTGATGTTTGTTTGCAGACTAAATAGGAACTATATCGTTGAAGACTGCCTCGTTAGTCTAGTGACTGCAAGCGCTACTGCTAAGCTTGAGGTTCTGGGTTTGACTCTCGGTTCGGGCAAAGTGTTATTGGGTTTTCCCACCAGGATTTGCTCAATAGCAGCCCGGAGTCTATATTTGTGCCCAGTTGAGTTGACTGAAACATAACTGCTCACCTTTCGGGGAAAACACGTGTGATGTTAGAAATTAGAAATTGGGTGGCTTTTCGTCTTGTGCTTACTTGCTAACAACTTTACTGATCTGTTTTTTTGTTAATAGCTGTCCAAATGAAATTTATTGCCTATCTCTAGACTAGAGAGTCTCTGATACCAGATACTAACATAATGAAACTAGGCAACTCCTTGTAAAGAAATTATAAAACTACTGCCCAGGGCGGAGAGGATGTGGCATTATTCTTAACAGATTTGTAAGACAACAAGTTAATTATAAAACCAATGCCAATGGACATTTGACACTGTACTGACGACCACATTTTTTTTATACTTTCAAACATTCATACAAACAACCTGACTCAACCAAAAACCCAAATGCCTCTGCCAACAAACACTCATGCTATCTCAAAAACATAGACTGAGAGAATAAACTCTACCGACCCCAAACTGTAAAAAACAACTCATTGTGAAAACAGCAATGTAAGCCGATTAGAATTTCCAGTTCAACAGAACAGCATTCACCATTGACATCGTAACAAAAGTCGAATGAAATGGCGGAAGGCACTTCAGTAATAAAGTTTACCTTTTACATAATATTTCCGAGTGATATAATTTTTGAAATTGTGTATAAAATTTGAAACGAGCGGGTTATATTGGTCTTATTAGTCATTATTATTAGGAGACTTTTTTTTGGAGCTTGATTTTTTTTGTGTGGCGTGGTTTGGGACAAATAAATTTATTTTCTTTCTTTCTTTACTTTTGCTCATGGGTCGAGGAACATTAGTAACAAAAATAACTTAATGTGAATTTTAACTCGCTTATCAAAAGTAAGACATGTCGTCAGGTCGATTCCCACCCATACGTGTTTTGGATCTAAGACTGCATTTCTATTAGAAATAATTTCGAAAGTCGGTGTCTTTGCCTTTAAATTTTCGTTTTTTGCCATCGACTTCCGAAATTAAAGTTATTTTTCATTTCTTTTGTGTTTTTTTTGGAAGTCGGTTGATTTGTTTTCGTAAATAGTTTTTATTTTTCACTTTTTAAATGTGGTACCTACCCCACACAAATTCGAATACCACTACCAGCTATGTAAATAACAGTGAAGGAGTAAAGTTAGATATCGTCTAGATAAAATAAGTGAAAAAATACGTAATATTGAAGCAAACTCAAAAACAACGCAAGCATAAAAAAACGTACTGATAAATTGAGAACCTCCTCATTTTTGAAGAAGTCGGTTAAAAAGTCCCTACATTCAAAGCAAAGGGAAAACATTGTCTTGCTCTACTCCTCTAAAAAAATCCTGAAAAGAGTCAGCTGACGGAATTTGAAAGGATTGACAGCTCGGATGCACTAAACGTACCTAATAATAGTCCTCCAGACTGAATTTCGGCCATGATGGCCAATCTATCCAGGAGATTTATTAGTGCACAGACACAGGACTGGTGCAATCTCTCTTCCCTCACTCTCATAGTCTGATGGCACGGCAATCCGTCACGACCGGAGAGAAATCAACTGCAGAAACAATGGCATAACGTGCTTTCCGAGCCACGAGGCTATCACACCGCCAACTTCCAAACTCTGGCTTGTTACTGAGAAATCCTAATGGAAAAATCCAATAACACTTTGTCCGACCTGGGAATTGAACCCAAGATCCCACGCTCAACATGCGCATGCGATCACGACACCAACGTACCTAAAAATAATTAGCTATTCTAACTCATCAAGTTAAAATGCACTCCAGTGTCTTGTTGATAGACTAGTTCTCGATCGTAAATTAAACTCTACAAGATGGCCCGAATACTCTGGAACGGCACTGTATTAACTGCTTTATTGAACGTCTTTCCAGTAGATAATGAAAGTAAAATTGAGAACGTAAGCTACTTTCCTTGAAAGTTTTAGTGCTCAATTCCTTAGAGAATCCACTAAGCTGTCAACTCAAGCACTTTCAGGAGCAGCGCTTTGAGGCAAGCGGGCTTAAGTTGCAATAAATTGGAGCTAACACTAACGTTCAGGGTTGTTCAGATTTGAAAGGTGCATCATGTGATAGCCCTGGGGACTTATCAATAAGTTATTTTTAAAGTAAAAACTTAATTTGTACATCACCCCTGTATATTTGTGTGCTTAAAGTATTAAATAAACAAATAATTTCATAGTAGTGTTGAGTTATGTGAAAGAACTTGTCCGAGGTAGTGTTACCTCAGGCTTATGAGACATTTCACATTTTTCTCTATAGTTCGCAACGCATTGCAAAACGCAAGGAGTTTTGCAGATGTCTATAGACGGTGCTGACCACTTGCCATTTGATGGGATGCATGCAGGTTTGATTGCCAACTAGTACAACTCGAAGCAACCACTAGCGATGGTCACTTTTTTTATACAGGCCTCTTTAAGATAAACGTGTGGGTTCGAGAGACCCCCGTCAGGAACGGGCCTATTGTCAAAGCGCGCATCTAGTAGGCGGTTGGCTTTATTTTGATTAAGGAGGATGCGTTAGTGTAGCCCGTGAAATTCAAATTATCTTACGTTTTTGCAATTTCCTGGTCAGTGTAAAGATATTTGTTGATCAAAATACTATTCGCGACAGTAATAACTATGTATTTACAGAAATACAATCAATAGAATTATCCATACAACTCAATAGGTTCTTATTACTTGATAGAACATAATGTGGCAGTACTATAGTCAACTAGTGTGCAGCAAAAACCTTTCCATTATCAAACACGTGCAAAGCCTATTTCATTTTATTGACTTAACACTGATATCAAAATTCCATCATGTCTATTTGATAGCCAGACTTTTTGGAACAAAAAAAAGCGCTGCATCCATTTTCGAATGGCGTGAAAGCGTATTTGTTTACAATGTTTTTTTTTCAATACAATTTTACTATAGACGATATCAGTTAAAAGCTATTGTAAGCTATAATAATTACACGATAGTTGTGGATATTGTTGTTTTCCGGAATGCATGGAAGCAATGGGCGATAATAAGTTCCATCGTCCGCGCGACTTACTAATGCGTTGTTAACTAGTATGTGATTGGATGCGTCAGATACGGACCTCCTTTGAAATAATAGTACAGTGACATATTTCTGACTGCTCATTGGTAACTTGAGTTTAGAGTAAAAGTCGTAATTGTTATTTATGCTTCTTTCGCTGGTATTCAGCTGCATCCGGTTAGACTGGAAGCCAATCCCAACATAGTTGGGAAACTGCTAGGCAGATTGACTTGTTTCACTTCCATTCCTTAACTTCGAACTTCTAAGCCATTAGAATCAAGATACACCTGTTTTTCGAGCAGATGATAAATGCAATAATATTCTTTTGCAAATGTCATAGTGATGAGAAATTTTGACATAGTATAATTTTAATGATAATTTTGCATGCCTGAATTGATACAACACAGTGGACGGCGTATTCACTTGACATCTAGAAATGTATGATTATGTACTGTTAAGCAAAAAACATTTGAATTTGATTTATGGTGTGATTGTACCATTTGCGTTCTTTTGTTTTTACGACATTTCCCTAAATTGTCGTTTTGCTATTTGCTTTTAGGACTTCTTGATACGAAGGGGATTTACATTTGAATTAGTCAAGTACCGAGTTTACTCCCTTGATGCATGTTGTGACACTTCACGATTAATAACTGACGTTTGGGACACAACTTGCTACTTGAACTAAACTCGCTAGGTACTTAGCTAATGCAGTTATTGTGAATTTGAATGAGTAAATAAGCAAAAAAAAAAAAAAAAATGCATATTTTTAAAGAGCTGCTCTGTCAGTTCAAGGTCTCGCAAAAAAACAAAAGAATAATAATTACCACCCTAAAAAAACTCGCTCACTCAAAAATAATAAGGAAAATTCAGCAAACAGAGTGAAAATAAAACGAATATGCTCTCATTCAATTCAAATCGTTTATGAACGAATGAAATGAGTGAACTGAGTATCTGTCGAGTTTTATACAGCCGTAACAATGGTTTTATCGGTGCTTACTGTCTTATGGTTTAAACCTTTAAATGTTGCTTTTTATGACGTCATAAAATTGTGAAAAGCGTTGTATGGGGTGGGAATGCAATGTTGTGTGCGATGTTATCGGTTAACCACGTAATATGATTAGATGTATTTTTGAAGTAGGTACATACTAATTAACCATACTTTTTGTAAGAAACAGAAAGAAAAAACAAAGATTTTTGACACGAGAACTGCTACAGCCGCGTAGCTAGCATAACGTAACTACGCCGCGCCGTAGCGAGCGACCTAGCACTTTGTGTTACGGAACTGAACCACGTCTCAACATTTGTCGTAAGTAATAATAATGAAGTAGTAATTGCAATGGCTATGACGAGTCTTATTTTATCAAACTTAAAATGGTCATCATAACTCAGAAAAAAGACGTTCAAAGGTGTCGATAGATCACTTTAATATTTTGATATTTCCAATAGTAAATTATCCAGCTACCTATGGCTATTGACAAATTTCCCACACACGATTATAATCTGTCCTTTTGTACCAATTTTCGAAGATACAATTTACACCCGGTATAAAACCCAAAAAACGTTCGTTCTGTCCAATCACCGATGCCTTTAATACACTTTCTGTATAATATTCCAGTTAATGATCTACTTATCAGATTATATTATAAAATAACTCGCAGTTTTTAGTATAAAATCTGTGTATTCACGGAACATTTACTGAAATATCGTTGATCATATAAATCAGGGTACTTAGGTATTTAAGGTGTTTAAAAGTTCTTTGTACATTTTGTATCGGTATTTTAAAAGTGATAATCGCATGAATTTTTGGGATGGAACTTCAGTGCAAAAACCGTGACGATGATAAATTCCGCAAAATGGTCAAAGGAGCCTTGAGCTCAATTTTAAAGTTAACTAGAACTTCATGTTTTGTTTTTGAAAAGCTCCTTGTTTAGTTACAAATCAAACTCCACCGTTTTCCCAAACAATAAAGTAGAGGTGATCTAATTTAAAACTGCACTCCACTAAAATTTCTGTACAAACATTAAAAGTTTGTATGAAACAAGCAGTGGACGGGTGCAATTAAACGATCTTTACCTGTAAACACTGAGCAAGAGTGATGCTGATAAGGACCGCAGTATGCCACTGATACACCACAATTTTATCAGTGTTTAAAAATAAATAATGAACATACGCCTGCTAATCTTCCCGCATCCATCAATGATTCAAAAATCGAACAAAAGGTTTAAGGGGATATTGTATTACCTATGGCGTTCAAATCCCTGGTTATGACATCAATTGTTTCATCCCTGTGTATGGTTCCAAATTTGAATGTGATTTGATGGATGTCACATCACCGCTTTTCATTTTAGTATAGTCTATTCTGTTACGCGGTTTTTTAAGTATAGGTACTGGCTGTTTTTATACTGTAGTTTTTTGTTTAGAGTATTATTATTATGAAGGGTGTTTGTGAATTTTATTTTTGTTTTCTGTAGGTTCAGACATCGTTAATTTGTTTGTTTTGTTTTTACAGCGTCAGACATCGCTTATTTGGTTCTTTTTTTACTTTCGAATGATATCTTTTATTTTTATTAGAAAACTTTATTTTGATCGCGCTTTATTCTTCGCTCGTTACCAAAAAGTTTTTGCGAACGATCTATTAACTGTCATAATACTTATTATACCAATAAAAATTACAAATTCTTTTAACAATATTGACAATTTTATTTTAATACCTATTTATCGCGCACAAAAATCGCATAATAGATTCCTTTCATCAATGTACCCGAAATTCACATTATGCCGAGAATAAAATAATTTACCGTCGCAATTTAAAACCCATTTTGAACGGGATGTTGGGTATGTATTTTGTAATTCCGAACCCTTACGGCCCTTTCAGTAGGATGAAACAAACGGTATGTGATAAAAATTGACAGCAGACATCTACGGGGGAGATCAAATAAGAACGAAATATTATGTTATTAAAAATAACATTGAGGCTGAGGTATTTTTTTGCGATCTACATACTTATAATAACTTGGAAAATACAAGTAACAAAATACGAGTTGCTTTTATTTGAACATTTTAACCGTGTACGTCTTTTTACACGGAAAGTAATTAGATACACCTGGAGCTTTTTACCAGATTCTACTTGTAATGTTATTATGGTCTAAACCCACAGTTCTGGTTTCAAAAAGCCCTGAATATGTCTAAGAAAGCTTAATTGGTAGGAAGTATTATTTATTTTAAAATTCTAAAAAAAAATATTGAAAATAAACTCCAGGCTACAAACAAAGATGGCATGTATATAAACGACATCATTATTTTAAAAAGTACTAGTAACATATTTTTAGAAGGTACCTAGATTAATGCTTGCTTATTCATTTATTGCTAGAGGCAGAATATGAACTTTAAGAGTGCAAAGACTGTATAATGTCTGTCTCTTGTGCCCAAAATTGGCAACTGATATTTTCCTCTGCCTGCTCAATTAATTAATTTTTTGAATAGAAAGTCTATTCAAAAAGTCTTAATTATTATTAAGTTAATTAATATAATATTAGCTAACTTATTTATAATATTATGAAAATTAACTCTTGTTTCTATAAAATATGTCACTAGATTATATGTAGAGTTAAGGAAACTAATTGATAAGCAAACTGAATACCGACTTCAATTTTTCGTATATTCGAATCAAACCTGTCTTTTTTTACCCGACTACGGCGAAGAAAAAGGAGGGTTATGATTTTGACCGGTATGTATGTAGTATGTATGTATGTATGTATGTTCATCTGTTCCCTCCTATCTTCCAAACCACTTATCACAATTTGAATTATATCAAATGAGGTATCGTTAGAAGCGTCGTGATTGTCCGCTGGTTATAGGCTATGTGAAGTCACATTAAATTAAAAATGGCGCCCTCTAGAGGACATAAAGTGAGGAACTCAAAAAAATGGTTTAATCGTACCATGTTGGGTATCAAATGAAAGGGCTTAATGAGCACATTTCAAAAATATATATATTATAACCCCAAAAGAATTAAAAAAAAAATCAAGGAATAAAAACTAAAACCCAACTACGACTTAAAAGGTATAAACAAGACACCACAGACAGACAAATTAAAAATCCGGAGTCACACGTGTTAGGGCATAAATCGAACAGATTACGTGTGACTCCGGATTTTTAATTTGTCTGTCTGTGGTGTCTTGTTTATACCTTTTAAGTCGTAGTTGGGTTTTAGTTTTTATTACTTGATTTTTTTTGTTAATTGTAATAAATGGCAAACTCCAACACGGAAAATGTAAGTAGGGTATCCATTTGCTTAAAAAATATTTTTTTTTACTTAATTTCTCTCTCTCTGAATATTTTTACCTACAATTATTATTACAGTAAAAAGATAAAATATGAAAATTATACCTTTATCAAGTAAAATCTGTCCCAAGGATTCAGATAGCTTTCTGTCTACAGATTTTGTTTGCATAATTATACTCACACACCGAGAAAATTAAATTACTGATTAATATAAATATTTAACTTTCATAACTAACAACCGGTTAAAACGTTAATGAAATACAAATACTGTTGGAAACAAACTGTTATAATAACTTTACTAGAGTTTCTGCTCAGTGAAATTGATATAAAATAATTTTGTTTAGGTGATTAATCGTGCATTTAAATTGTTTTTTTGTAAAGCTAATGAACTGAGATGGGATTACGCTTTCCAGGAAAACACACCAACTTACTTTCATTTACTTACGTTTCAGTTACGTCATTTACTGGTCGCAGACGTTCCCATTAGTGATTTGTTGCCTTCGTTTTAAGTCGTTAAAATTCAGCTGCGTTTGAGACTTCTTCAGTCGTAAGAGGCTTCCAGGGTTGTGGAATAGTCCGAAAGGGATACCGGGACCCTGGCAACAGGCAACTGAAGGAACACGGGTGGGTTTTAGTCAGTAAGAGTCTGACACGCCCTTCCGCTCCGCCCAGAGCGGGAGAAGTCATTTGATGATTTCCAACCCAAAAAAAAAAAAAAAAAGTCGTAAGAGGCTTAAGTAAGAAGAAGTATACGCCGTGTAATTATCTAGTTTCAAAATAAGAAAGTTTTTCTTTTAGACGTGACTCAATATAAGAAATAAGAAGAACAGGGAATAAGACGTTGAAACCCAATCGGTAAGAAGGCAATATATAATCTTAAAGGTTTTCTTGTAACTTGATTCAAAATTCACAGCAACAAGATTTTAGCAGTAAGTGTTCTATCGCGGGCTTAGTATTTATCCTTTGATACCAAAAACGAAATTCTAATTTCACGTAAGCGCGAGACCGCGGCATGAAATATTTCTTTGATTATTTGATATTACCCCTTTAAGGGAGAATATTTCTACGTTATTGCTATATAATAGGGGAAATTTGCACTTTATCCTGGTTTTGTAGGAAAGTGGTATTTATTAAGATTTGGTTCAGTCACTTTATGTTGATCTAGAATGAGGATATTATGCAGTTAAACTAAAAAATTACCTAAAGGAAACCCAATACTTCGAAACTATGTCCCCACGCTTATAGCAGTCACCCGCGCGATCACCACTACCATGGCTGCCATCTTAGATTATTTGGAATTCTTATCTAATCCCCAATAAATACATCTTCTATCCTACATGCAATTCTTAGTCTACAGTCCCCATTTTTTAAACAGACAGTGAAAAATTACAAAGCCCCGAATGATTGATGGGTACGCTTGTACGTTTAAAAAACGATTCGGATGCTTAATTTCAGTGTCGTCAGATGTCAGTACTGTTCGCCCGTGATGGATTGAGTTTGACGAGAATGTAGTCCGAAGTTCCCCCATGTTTTGGGCCGAGTGGTAATCAGTAACTGGTCTGCTTTGTTTCATTATCCCCTGGTCTCTGTGAGCCTGATCTACTCGCTGATCAGTTGATGTCCTGTTAAATATCGTGTTTGGTTTTGTTTGATTGGTTGAAAGAATTAGACGGGATCAATTTCCGTATTTTTAACCCTGCGCCATCGTAGCTACCAAACGGCTGAACCGATTTTGATTTTTTTGTTTTTGTTTGAAAGGTGAATTGATGATTGTGTTCTTAGCTATAAAAAAAATCGTTTATAAGATGCTTTGTTTTTGTCGGAGGTTTTTTAAATTTTTAATTGAATGTTATTAAGAACGTTTTTTTTCTAATCTCTGTCTCAATATGTCAAAAATACCTCTAATTTCTCAATAGTTTGACAAGTCTTGACATTGCTTGTTGATAAGCTGGGATTGCGGCTAGATTTTGAACATTTTTAATTAAGGTATTTGGCCGGGTACTGTTCTTCTTCAGACTGACAAGTATTATGAAGGAAAAAGTTAGCATAGCGGAAATTTTCTAAAATAGTGAGGAAAATAAAGCAATTTTAAACGTAGTTCAAATTTGTAAATAATAATATGAGTTTTATTTTTAGTTGTTCGACGAATATAGGTCAGTTAGTTAACAATGATTTCCATTTTGAAGGGAATGAAGCCAATGAAATTCGAGCATAGAAGATTTTACAACTTTATCTTTATCCCAGAGTCCGGATTTGTGCCCGGTTGATGGCAATACACTCGCTCTCTTTTACATGGGACTGAAACATAACTGGCGATATGTGGGTTTACTATATAGATACACCTCTGCCTATCCCTTCAGGGAATACACGCGTGATGTAATGTGTTATCTTTAAAAGAATTCTGACGTTTGCATTTTTCTAGATGTTGCAGGTGTCTTTAATTGGCGGTACCTAATTCCCATCAGGGGGCTGACTATGAAGTATTAATGCCATCATTATTCCAGTGCGAAAAAAGGATGGTGCTAGCGGCGTTGTATAGCTCCGTCTCTCCCTAACACTGGAAAAATGGTGACATTAATACGTCGTGGTAAAGGTGCAGGTGGAGTGTTGGCATCGCTTACTTACCGGGCAACTTTCCAAATACGGTAAATTATCAATTCAGACTGCACAGTAACCAAACCACATGCCTACAAGAATGATACACTGCATTTATGACGATATTGATGCCTAAGAGATATTTCAAGACGCATGTGAAGCCCAAGTCAGAGGCCCATGGGCGGCATAAAAACTCTGACAGCAAGTTAGTCACTAACCACACGAAAAAGAAGAAGATGATTTGATGTTATGGGTTTTAGTAATGCAATGAATTTACCCCGTAGACATTTTTGTAAGTTATAACTCGGCGTAGACATTCATGTAAGTTATGTAACGTAAGGCAGGTTCGTAACCCTTCCTTGTGAAATTCAAAGCTATGCGAAAAATGTTAAACAGCTGTCTCTATAAGTTGGTCTATATGTTGTTCAAAAAGTACGCGAGTGGTTTCATAGTAATGTATTTTTGAGTGAGTTTCAAATCTGCGTCACGTTGCATGCAGGTATAGCGATGACAATTGTGACAGAGATACTATGTAGGAGTGTATTAGTATAGTCTTCAATTGTTATTTCAGCAATACGAACTAATTAAGTGTACAGTCGATTTCAAAAGTATGTGATGAAAGAGTAAAAAGCCCCTCTTTAGGTGAAATCGTCACGTAATCATTTAGTAAAATGAATTAGTTACACATTTATCTGTATTTTGATTGTTTCAACTTTATGTCTTACCAGTTTTTCTAACAAGTAACTTTTATTAGCTTTATTTACTTAATTAATTTGTAAAATCATCGACGAAAATTGAGGTACAAAATTAACCTCAATTTTTTTATGATCGGTGATTTTAAAGTAAAATTACGGGTTTAAGTATTCAAATAATCAAACCAAAGCACTTATTTATAAACGTTGCGTAAACTGTCTGTACTGTCCATATTTATACTGTGGTAATGGTGAAAGTAAGTTGTACGCCTAGTGTCCGCCATATTGGTTTTGAAATGCTTTTGATATCAATAACTTAAAAAAAAAACATTTTTAGACAATAGAGATAAAGGCAAATTAGTCTAAAACATCCCACTCGTTAAAATCTGTTTAGTAGTTTAGACAATCGATCCATCTTGTATACAACAAGAAGAATCTCAACAACATCATTAACACTCTCATCACTCTCTCTCTCCCTCTCATCTCTCTCTTTTCTTGTACAAGAATGAAATGAAAGTTCATGAATTCCAGCTTTCCCGTATTCGAATAAAAATAACATAACTCCCTCATTTGTACCTAATTAAAACACCAGAGAAGTCTCAAACATCAAAAGCACGACATGTAAATATTTTTCATATTACCCGTTAAAATTCAGAAGTAGGTATCTAATATATTCGGTGCCGTAAATAAAACGGTCACGCCACCCGAAGCCTATTTGGAGTGAGTCCAAATATGTATAAATATTGCGCGATGTACGCTAAATAGCTTGGCTATGAGCGCAGTGGTTTATCTTATAGCGTGTTGGGCACTTTTGATATTTGTGGCAGGGTTTGGAACCAATGTTTGTGAGTGTTGGCTGAGAGTCACGGTTTTGAATTTGAGGATGATTTTTAAAGACTAGTATCAGCGGCAATTTTATTCTTAGCTGGGTTTTCTATAAATCAACTAATAATTAATAATGATACTAGATGTGCTAATTAATTGGATTGATAAATATTCAGATAATATGAAAACGTTTACGGGATAGAGTTTTTTTTCCTTATGGATCATTTGATCTGCAATAGACACTTGTTTCAAATAGGCGCATATTTGTCGACATGACAACAGCAACTCGAATAGAGATTCGTGTCCACGGTACCACTCCTTCGTTAAATTATCACAAACCATCTTCATCTTAAGTCCCCTTAACCCATCTTCCTCTTCCCATCTCGAAATTATTTCTCTCAGAATTGCAAAGTTCGGATATCATCCTTCCACATGCAATCGAAATTTTACCATATCTGGGATAAAGGAAGTTTCCGTGTTCCTGCATTAATGAAGTCCGGGCAATATCTTTGAGCCAAAGAGGATAACACTTAGAAGGAAATGATATTCGTTTTCTTGAACACCTAGTTTTGTATCTAAAAGTGTGTCTAAACACTGAGCGGCAATCGTGCGCGGATGCCGCGCGCGGCCTGCCGCGGCAAAAATGTGTCCTGCAAACGCCACGTGTCGCTGCCGCGCTCTTGCCGCGCAATGTTTGGACACACCTTAACGTGTTCTATACTAATATTACAAAGAGGTATTTTAGTGTGTATGTCGGGGGTAATATTCGGAACTATTGATCTGATTCCGAATATTCTTTCACTAATAGGAAGCTACACTGGGTTGTGGAGGTGAGATATGCAGTCGCTCCATGTTAAATACTGGTATGGCCGATCCCGACATATTTGGGAAAAGGCCAGGCAGATTGATAAACTGTTTTACTATTTATTCTATTTTTTGTATATGAGTATTAGGTATGCCTGGAATAAAAGACCATTTATTTATTTATAACACAAAAGTATTGTAGGGCAATATATGCGAAGAATAGCCTAGACAAGTCTTGTCAAAATCATTCTTTCAAGTAACGTGAGATCACAAACAGCTGATCCAAACAATTTTTTCTTTCATTCCACCAAAATCCATTTTAGCCCAAAGTACTATTACGAAGGAAAAGAATAACTAACACACACACTCAATCCTCGCTTGAGAAGATTTTTCATTCATCTTCACACGTAAACCGCGAGAAAAATAGATATCTCTCCTAAACAATCAATATTGCATGACATAAGATTCTGAACTGTCTCACTACTTTTTGTTCCCTGTCCATCATATGAGGAGAAAAACATTTTTTCTTCCACCCTTTGTGCGAACATCATGAATAAATTCTCGAGATTCCTTAAGAGCGGCTTACTCGATCCTTTCCAATAACGTTTTGTGTATCCAACGAGCTAAGATGTGGATAGAAAATTTATGACTACGGTGCTGTGTTATGTGGATTTTTTTTTTGGATAGATTTTCGGTAGAAGGGAATTGAGATTTGTGAGTCGTGGCGTTTAATTGTACCTAAACTTATTTGTCGAGAGAGAATAAATTTTGTTTTGATTCATTTATAGGGAAAAGATTTTTGCTATTTGGAAATAACATAATTTTAGTTTAATTGATGAACAAACGACTCGAATGAGAAAGAACAAAAAAAAATATAATAAAAAAAAAACTAAGTACTAAAATGGGGAAGGTGGCTTGGCGCAAAAACTGCTGAATGGATTCGGATGACAAATAGATTAAAACCTGGATTAACACATAGGGTTCTTTTAATTTCGGTAGTACGTCCCCGTGGGATATTTTCTGACAACCACGCGGGCAAATGCTAGTATAAAATAAAGTGACTTTTCGTGTCTATGTGAATCGCTTAGATCTTCTAAACTACACGATGGATTTTCATGCGGTATCCACCATCATTTAGAGAATTTATTTCGAAAGGTATGACTGTACAATACGTTATTATTAAACTTACATAATAAAGAAATCGTGATGTTTTGCCAAGTCTCAGTTTTGTCAAACCGTGCGATGCAGGAGCGGGTCGCTAGTAAATTAAAAATTACACTGTGGAATATTAATAGAAGCTATTATTAACACTAGTTTTATCATAAAAACTAGTCTGTAATATAAAGTCAAGCGTAGTCAAACGTGTACAATAAAAAACCAATATGTAACACAAAGGAAAAAAAATCCACATTCGTAAATTAGAACATGCACTCTTTTGATATTTTTTTTTCCTTATTTTTCATTATATGCTGCCAAGAGTAAAGCTTGGAGAGAGAAATCAGTCTAGTGCGCGTTGGTTTCGTTCGAGCGGGTTCCGTATTTCCTAGCTTCGCACTTGTGCAATAATATGCAACTATGCATGTGTTCTACACTAAAGTTTTCTTCACTTGTTAAATAATAGTAAAATTTGCATCAAAATTCACCAATAAGTTTATATAATAAAGTGACAAGTGCACAAACATCGACTTTAATGATAATGAGTGTGGGCGCTGATATCTATAATTACGACATAATTAAGTTATCTTAACGTAGGTGGCTTCAACTTTAACATGTAACTTTACTTGCCTTTATTTTAATTTTAAAATATAGTTTTTTATACGCTACTAATTCACAGACAATCGATTTTGTACTTAGTACTTGTCACTTTCACTAATACTTTGCCTGTAAACATGCAAGTATGAGTTAGGGCTGATTTAACCAAAGCCAGATATCTTTTATTCAGGGAATAAAATTGACGTCTGACAGTTTTACTACTTTATACTAGGATTTCTATTTTATACTAGGGCTTTTGTGGACAGGTTTATAATTGTTTGCGATGAAACAAAAGATTAAGTTGGTAGTTTAGGTCTTCTTCAATGATGAACTTTGGACTTTAAATAAAGAATTTATTTATACTTGTTTCCAGTAAGTACAGTAGAATCTTAGAAGATAGAAACGTAGACTTTAGTTTATTTTAGGTTGTGAGTGTGTGCAGCGGCGGAAGGAAGAGAAGTGTGACGCCATGATGCGCGCCGGCTAGTGTTGTACGCCTCGCTAGTGGTGTAGATACGCTCGTTGTTAGTCGAATAGTTGTTGTGTTAGTTGGGCGCGAACATCCTCCCGGCCGTTGAAAGAACTAGTTCGTTGAAGGGGCTTTCAACCCAATTTCTCCGCTGCGGCAGGCAGCAGGCACAGACGGTTTAGAGCACGGCGAATTGTTCCTTTCGCTGTGTTGACATCGGCGACTCTAGGTATTCCGTCGGAGCCAGGAAATAATCTGCTAACTCGTCCTAGACGCCAGCATAGAGGGGGTGTCTGGTCATCCTTGATCAGCACCAAATCATCGAGCTGAAGACTTTTGCCCTTTACTAGCCACTTCGTCCTCTGTTGGAGTTCTGAGACGTACTCGGAGGCCCAGCGCTTCCAGAAGTGCTGCCTTGCTCGTTCGATGCACTGGTAGCGGTTGAGACGATTTACGTTGGAGTCCACAATGCTTGGTTTGGGCAGTGACGTCAATGACCTGCCAATTAAAAAGTGTCCCGGGGTAAGGGTCTGGAAATCGTTGGGAGACGGGCTGAGAGGACATAGGGGGCGGCTGTTTAAGATGGCTTCTATCTGAGAGAATACCGTGGTTAATTCTTCGAAAGTTAGGTGAGACTGGCCTAGAATTCTTTGTAGGTGAAATTTTGCCGATTTCACACCAGCCTCTGCCATTCCGTTGAAATGAGGAGCGTACACGGGTGAGAAGCGGAATTCAATGCCCCGGCGAGCAGCAAAATCCTCTATAGGTTCATTGTTCTTTCTTAGAAAGCTACCTATTTCTTTAGCGGCAGCTACAAAATTACGACCATTGTCGCAGTAAATAGTATTGGGCATTCCTCTGCGAGCAATGAATCTACTCACGGTTTGAATGAACGCTTCCTTAGTTAAGTCACTAACGACTTCAAGATGTAGGCATTTATAACGTAGGCAAACAAAAATGCAGAGATAACATTTTGTTATCTTGCACCCCCGGCCCTTGCGATCGGTGATCAAAAAAGGACCTGCAAAGTCAGTGCCAACAGTACTGAAAGGAAAGTCGGGTTCAACCCTATCGGTAGGCAAATTACCCACTATATTAGACATAGTCTCTCCTTTAAATCTGCGGCATGTAAAACAATTACGAGCAACATTTCGAGCTAATTTCCTACCTCCTACGGGCCAATAGCGGTCTCGAATAGAGGCTAAAAGTTGTTGTGGCCCTGCATGAAGTAGGCGTAAATGTTCACTTTCAAAAATTAACTTAGTAAGACAATGATCTGTCTTTAAAACAATCGGGTGTTTTTTATCATAGGAGTACGAAGATTTGTCTAAACGACCTCCAACGCGAAGGAGTCCTACGTCGTCGAGGAATGGATTTAGAGATAAAATATTAGTCTTAGTCTTTAGGGGTTTTTTAGATTTTAATAAATTTATTTCTTTAGGAAAAGATTGAAATTGAGCTATTTTAATGAGAACTGATAGTGCCCTCTTAAGCTCTGGAACTTGTAGTGTTCCTGTTGTTTTATTTTTAGGGTGTTTACAATTATTGATAAACCTTAAAACTGTAGCATAGACTCTCTGTAGCGTAGAAAACTTAGAAAATTGTTGAAAGTTAGGTATCGTAGGTGGATCATCTATTACCACAGCGGGCATGGCTTTTATTTCAGGTAAGTCAATATTTTGATTTAAATTTAGTACAGGCCATGTCGATTCAGGCTGTTTGAGAAAAGAGGGACCGGACCACCACAAATCGGATTTAATGACGTCTTGTGGATCCACGCCGCGTGACGCAAGATCAGCTGGATTTTCAGCGGTAGGAACGTGACGCCAGGCTGACGTGTCGGTAAGCTCAATTATAGCGGCAACCCTATTAGCGACAAATGTTTTAGTTTTGTCGGGAGACCTAAGCCAACCTAGCACTACATTTGAATCCGTCCAGTAGACCTTACGTTGAAGTTTACAACTTAGAGCTTTACTGACAGCGGCACATAACTCAGCACCTAGTAAAGCAGCACATAGTTCTAACCTTGGAATAGTACAAGCCTTGATGGGAGCTACGCGCGCCTTCGCGCACAATAGATGAACTAGAATTTTTTCATTTCTATCAACAGATCGTAAATAGATACAACTTCCATAGGCCTGCTGAGAGGCATCGCAGAAACAATGGAGTTCTACAGAAACTAAATTATCAATTAGGACATGTCTTGGAATTCTTAATGTTGATTGACAATTAACTTGTTTAGAAAAATTAATCCAAAATTTTTGAGTGTCTTGTGGAACTGGCTCATCCCACTCAAGTTTATCCATCCACAATCTTTGAAGGAATATTTTAGCCTTGATGGTACATAGAGAAATGAGCCCCAGTGGGTCAAATATTTTAAATGTAGTGGACAAAATAGTTCTTTTTGTACACTTTGTATTATCAGGAGAATTTATAGGGAAATGAATTTCATCAGTAACAGGAGACCATCCTATGCCTAAAGTGCTAGTGGCATTACTAATTATTAAATTGGATTCATTGTTATCAATAGAATTTTGACTTATTAGATTAGGTAAATTAGAGCGATATTTCCTGAGGGGAAAACATCCCTTGGCTAGTTCAGAGGCAACTGATCTCTGAATTTGACGTAACTCGTCACTTGTGTCAGCTCCAGTGAGCAAATCATCACAATAGAAGTCCCTTTGTATTATAGTTTTTATTTTAGGGTTGTCACATTCTTCGCCAATTTGCCACATGCATCGAGTGGTAAGGAAACTTGCACTGGCGAAGCCGTAGGTGACTGTATTTAACCGTAGTGTGCGTAGAGCCTCATTTTCATTGTCGCGCCACAAAATTAGTTGTAAGTCGCAATCGGACTCTCTTAGCCGCACTTGACGGTACATTTTCTCAATGTCCCCTGACAAAACATACTTGTATTGACGAAAGCGTAGAAGAATATTAAATAAAGAATCTTGGATAGAAGGGCCTACCATTTGGAGGTGATTAACCGATAGACCAGAAGATGTAGGCTCAGAGGCGTTGAAAACAACTCTAAGCTTAGTGGATTCACTCTTATCCCTGAAAACAGGATGATGAGGAAGAAAATAGGAATTAGGCGGCTTGGGATTAGGCGATTCAGAAAGATGGCCACAGTCAGCATACTCTTGAATGAATTGAGAATAAAGTAATTTAAGTTCTGGATTTTTTCTAAAACGAGACTCAAGACTTAGAAACTGTTTCTTAGCTGTGTAATAAGATTCTCCTAGACAATCTAATTCATCTCTTAGTGGAAGACCTACACAAAAACGACCATCACTTTCTCGATAGGTGTTAGAGAGAAAGTGTCTTTCACAAAAGGTCTCTTCTTTACTACATGGCTGAACTTCAGGAACATTTTCTAAATCCCAAAATTTGGACAACTGTTGATCTACACTTAGAGATTCTTCTTCTTTGAGTAAGAAATTACAAAAAATAGGCTTATCACATGAAGCTCGAGTAGAAATAGGCATGGGACCTGCAATGAGCCATCCTAGTTTAGAGCTCCGGAGACAAGTTTTGTTCTCACCTATTGGACGTTGTTGGTTACCTATTAAATCCCAAAATAGGTCAGCTCCAATGAGCATATCAATAGAGGATGGCACATTGAAGCTAGGGTCTGCTAGCTCGAAATTACTTAGGTTAAGATTACTAATATCAAAAGGAACCTTAGGTACATTACTAGTTATAGTTTTCAGAACTAGGCAAAACATAGAAACTTGGAATGAAGTTGTATTAGATTGCAATTGGAGAGCACAACGTTCTGTGCTTAAATTGAGTTGATTATCACCTATAGCGACTATACTGACATTTGATGGCTGAGGAGTCAACTTCAATCTTTGCTTTACATGTTCAGTGATAAAGGTTGATTGACTCCCGCTGTCCAGTAAAGCTCGTACAGTAATACTTGCATTGGTTTGGGGGTTAACTAGGCGTACCCTGGCGGTACATAGTAATGTTTCAGATGAACATAACGTAGACATCGATACAGATGTAGTGCTAGGCGAACCAGTCGAAAGATTAGGCAAGTGAAGTAAAGAATTATGTTTCTTTTTACATAAACGACAAGAGCCTGGAAACTTACAAGCTTGAATATTGTGACCAGTTCGTAAACAATTTGAGCTTAGATTCAAAGTCGCAACCATAGAGTTCCTTTCTTCAGGAGTTTTATCCTTGAATATTGTGCATTCATAGAGACGGTGGGGGCCCTTGCACACATAGCATTCAATTTTACCTAGAGAAGGAGTAGTCTCCTTGGGGGTTACAGCAACAAATGATTTTGTTTGTTTATTGTTACTAGTAGAATTAGTTGTTTGTTTATTCTTATTATCAATTTTATCAGACTTGTTATTATTATAAGTCTCTAAAACATCAGCACGATTTTTCAGAAATGAAAAGAATTCTTGAAGACTAGGTAGGTCATTAGATAGGGAACCTTTGTGTTCTTCCCATTTGAATTTTGTACCATTGTCTAACTTTGGCAGTAAAATGTGAATGATTAGGGCATCCCATTTGTCAGTAGGGAGCCCTAGAGTATTTAGGGCACGTAGGTTTTTATTGACATGATCAACTATCAATCTTAGGGTTTTATCTGTTTCACGCATAGAATCAATTTGGAATAAAGAATTTAAATGGTTAGTTATTAACTGCCTTTTGTTGTCATAACGACTGCACAGAATGGACCACGCTTCATTATAATTTTTGTCAGAAACTTCTAGGTTACTTAGTACTCGGGCAGCTTCACCCTCTAAATAGGAATTGAGATAATGAAACTTGTGTATATTTATAAGTTTGGAGTTTTCATGGATTAATGAACTATACATTTCTTTAAATTCTAACCATTTATAATATGTGCCATCGAACTTAGGAATGCTTATAACAGGTAATTTGAATCCTAGACTATTATAGCTATCATGGTGATGACACTCATTGACTTGAGAACAGTGTGAACTATTGTTATCTTCCGGTTTAGAAGCATTATGAGTTTGTGAAAATGTTTGGGCAAATGCGATACAATTATCAAATTCTTGTTCAATCAAATCGCGAGTAGTAATCTCATTGGGCAGATCAGTCTCACTTTGTACCTCTATTAGGTTTTGAAGCTCGCCAAATTCAATGAATAATGCCTGGAGGCATTATTCATTGAATTTGCGTTTCATTCGCGATAACTTAATAGCCAGCTTATTGACTTCTACTGGTGAGATTGATTCTAAAACAGCTAGGGAATCTAAATAGGTTTTGAACTTAGTAACACGACCCCTGATGGAGCCGCGTTTGACAATTAAATCTTTAAGCGTAGCTTCAGGAGCCATCGCGAATAGTTTTAATAAAATAAAGAGAAAATAGGTACGGTACGCTCCTCGTTTCGCCGTCCGAAGTGCAGCAGAGGCCGATGGTCGTCAGCGAAGCTAGTGAGGAGCCGCACAGCTGCTAAGCAGGTGCGTAGACAGCTGCGGCGCGGAGACAGTGGGTGACCTTGTAGACTCAGCGTAGGTAGGTACCCTGTAATGTACCGATTTGCGACTGAACACCAAATAAAGCAAGCAACAGGCGTGCGAGATGGGTGATTTAGGGTGATGTGCGTGCTGGTAGCTTTCTATTTTATTTTAAAGGCCTTAGGCGCACACACTCAAGCTTAGCCATAGGTTTTTTAAAAGATAACTTAGGATGCACTTGAAAATAAATTAGGGACACTTTGCGAATTTAGTTTTGTCAAATTTAACTAAATTGCGACCCTTAGATAGAAAATAACCTATAAAAATAGGATGAAAGAGTGATTAGGCGTTGTTAAGCGCAAATACGTGCAAAAACATTCGGTGATTGTAATGTTAACTTGAGCTATAGTCACCAAACGTCGAATCGTAGGCACACGGTCACTCAGACAAAAGAGGAAAGTTAAGGAATATGGAAACAAGTAAGGAACGGGCTCACATTAGTAATTGGCAGATCTTGCGACGTCCCACCGACCGATGCAGCACCTCAGTCTCGTTGGTTTCTTCGGGCTTCGTCGTAGAAGTAGGTTGGGCAGCATATAGGCCCGCGTGGTCGCGGTGCTGTCCTGTCACGGTCGCCACTTTTTGTTTGCGATGAAACAAAAGATTAAGTTGGTAGTTTAGGTCTTCTTCAATGATGAACTTTGGACTTTAAATAAAGAATTTATTTATACTTGTTTCCAGTAAGTACAGTAGAATCTTAGAAGATAGAAACGTAGACTTTAGTTTATTTTAGGTTGTGAGTGTGTGCAGCGGCGGAAGGAAGAGAAGTGTGACGCCATGATCCGCGCCGGCTAGTGTTGTACGCCTCGCTAGTGGTGTAGATACGCTCGTTGTTAGTCGAATAGTTGTTGTGTTAGTTGGGCGCGAACAATAATTATTCAATTTGTTACAGTTGCAATCACGTCAATTGGTTTAAGTAGGTTTTTATTTTTATTTGAATTTTAATTTTATTATTATTAGTCTTTTAGATAGATTATTTTCTATTCTGTGAATGTGAGAACGTTGTAGGCTTATTGGACTGTAGATTTATTGAACTTCTTCTATTTTTGTTAAGTACCTGGTACTTACTTTTTGAAAGGCCTACATTGTCCTCCCATGCCTATGAACACTGTAATTTGAAAGTATTTTAAAAGCCAATTATTTTTAAAAGAGTAACCATGGAGTTTCTTGCCGGCTCTTCTCCATAGGAAACGACCAATTGGAACCGTGCACCTAGCTTCTGACGTTTCATAAGTGCCTCAACGATTTTCTTTTGTTTATTAGCCGTTTTTTCTGGGTCTTGGGGTATTAGAGAAAATACGAAACGCATCTCTTTTTTTTGTTATTAACCAATTTGTTGGGAGTTGATTGAACATAATAGTATCATCATTTCAGCCGAAAGACGTCCGCTGTTGGAAATAAGCCTCCTCCAAGCACCGCCACGGCTCTGTGCTTCTCGCATCCAGCGCAGTCCTGCGGCCTTCACCAGGTCATCGGTACACCTTGTGGGGGCCCTACCAACGCTACGTCTTCCGGTACGCGGTCTCCACTCCAGAACCTCATCGGCCATTTGTTCTGCGAGCAATTTGCCCTGCCCACTGCCACTTAAGTTTGGCAATTCTTCGGGCTATGTCGGTTACCTTGGTTCTCTTATGGATGCAAAAAATAATAGTTGAACACAATAATTTTTTTACCCTACCAGATGCTTGAACTTTTAATGCAAAAATAAGATGACAATCATTTAAATTTTATTGGAGATTAAACGAACTTACCTGAAGTGAAGTTCTATCCAAATTATACGAGTTGCTTCGTCCGAAGAGATTAGGTAACATTGTAGTAATACGTCTAAGATATCGCCTTTCACCCACTAAGTATTGAGTTTTTTTTTTTTTTTTTTTGTGTTGGTATACTTCCTCTTCCTTCTTGTTATATCTGTGGTGTCATTCATTTAGTTGAAAGTCTGGAACCTTTTAATATTTCATTAAAGATATTGGGAGTTACAGGGTTGGGAGGGAACTAATCTCTTCGGACGAAGCAACTCGTATAATTTGGATAGAACTTCACTTCAGGTAAGTTCGTTTAATCTCCAATTAAACTTCGTTGCTTCGTCCTTCGAGATTAGGTAACATTGTAGATTTTGAAAGTTGGTGAAATATTAAAACAATCATAATTTACTATTAAATGTATAATCAACAAACAATAAATATTATTGTTTTTATAAAACTTAAATGTAGTATCTCACTAATTAAGGTTAACTTTGAGTAATTAAATTATAATAATATTCTAAAATAATGTATCAATCAGAAGTAAGGATTGATAAAGCGAATTGATCAGATTGTTCATACTGAATATCTCTATGATAATATCTAGCGAAGACATTGGAGGTGCCACTCCATCCAGCAGTCTTTCGTATCGTGTCAATATTAACACCAGCTCTATGAGCGGCTGAGGTGGCTGCGTGTCTGGTGGAGTGAGCAGAAAATATTGAGGTGTCAATTCCGCAAATTGATAGCATATCTTTTATCCACCGGCTGATAGTATTTGTGGATACCGGTTTATGTGGTTTTTTAATACTTAGGAATAGGCTATTCGTATTGTTTCTCAAAGACTTTGTCCTATCTATGTAAGCTACCAACGCCTCAGCCGGACATACTTCCGGACGGTCTTTATAAAATGGAATATTAAGACAAGGTTGAGCTGAACCTGGGCGAGATGTTTTTATAAAATCGCTTATCTTGATTAGTATAAACTGACCACGCACAGTTATATTCTCTAGTGTTATTTTTCTAATCGTCTGCACTCTGTGTGCAGTTACTAGCATGAGCAAAGTTACGGTCTTTTTTGTCAATTGTTCTAAACTTAAATTACAATTTGGGTACCATTTCGAGAACGAATCTAAAACTATTGAGGGGTCCCAAGTGATATTATATTTGGGAGCTGGAGGACGAAGTCTGTAAAAACCTTTAAATAGCCTAGTAACACGGTCATCAGACCCTACTCTCGATCCTAAGATCAAAGACAGAGCGGAGCGATGACTGTTTAAAGATCCGTATTGTAAACCAGAATTAAATAATCCAGTGAGAAAATAAATTACCATCGGAATTGATGCCTCATGTATTTCAATATTCTGACTTTTACAAAAGCTAACCCAACGTCGAATTGCAACGTCATATTGTTTTATTGAATTTTCAGAGAGGGAAGCTATCATAATATCTAAAGCTGACGGTGGTACTCTTCTGTTCCGTAGTGCCGTCCTGATAACTTCCCTGCAATCAACGTGAGCTTCGGGAGACTGTTGGAAATGGACAATAACACATTATCAGAGGGTGTAAACTGAATCATTTCAGAACAGAGAAGTTTTTGAAACAGTGGAAACCAGGGTTGCGTGGGCCAAAAGGGGAGCACAACAATACCTTCGGTTTGATCGGTTATTATTTTTCTTAGCACTTTTAAAATAACCGCAAACGGAGGGAATGCGTAGAAAGAAAGATTTTTCCAGCTTAAAGTAAAAGCATTCACAGCGAATGCTCCAGGGTCTCTATTCCATGAGATGTACTTATCACATTTATTATTTAACCTTGATGCGAAAAGATCAATCTTAGGTTGCCCAAAGGCCTGTACAATCTTTTCAAAAGCGTGATCTTTGATCTCCCATTCGGTATCTGGATGAGATTTTCTAGACTCCGCATCTGCTATTTCGTTATCTTCTGAACTTATGTATGAAGCGAATACAAATACACCGCGAGCTTCACACCACTGCCACAAAGATTTTGTGATTTCAGTTAGATGTGGAAATCTTACTCCACCCATACGGTTGATGTACGAAATAGCAGTTGTGTTGTCAATACGCAATAAAACTTGACAATTTCTTAATTCCTTAGCGAATATTTGTAAACCCAAGAACGCTGCCAGGAGTTCTAGATAATTGATATGTTTGACACATTCTGAATTACTCCACTGGCCACTGGCGGTCTCCTCACCGCATGCTGCCCCCCACCCTTTTTTGCTAGCATCTGAAAATATTTCTAGCGTGTAGCTGTCTTGTCTAATGGGATTGACTGCATCATCAATTGATTTTAACCACCAGGAAAAATCGTCCTGCAGGTACTGTGGTAAAGACATGTGGCTATCGTAACTACTCGTTTGACACAATGCAAGGTATTTGCATCTTTCCATTTGCTTAGTATAAAGCCAACCATACTGAATCGCGGGACAAGATGAAGTGAGGAGGCCTACCAAGCGTGCAAAATGTCTTATTTTACAACGAGGTTTGAATTGGAACGATTGCAATTCTTGTTTAATTAAATCTCGTTTATCTTTCGGTAGGCTAACTTGAAAATTTTTCGTATCTATCACGAATCCAAGGTATTTACAAACGTTACTTGGAATCATACAGCTCTTTTCTATATTAATAATAAATCCTAAGGATTCTAAAATAATTCTTGTTTTTAATATATTGTCTAGGCAATCTTGATAATTGTTAGAAATAATACAAATGTCATCTAAATAAATAGATGATAAATAGCCTAATGATCTCAGTAGACAAATTACCGGTTTTAGTAGTTTGGTAAAAACAAATGGGGCCGTGTTTAGGCCAAACGGTAAAACATTGAATTCGTAAATTTTACCCTCATACTTAAATCGTAAGTACTTTCTGCAGTTCTGATGTATAGATACGAGAAAATACGCATCCTTCAAATCAAGGGTAGCCATGAAACTGTTTTTTGACACTAGTTTTAAAGTTGTTCTCAGATCTTCAATTTTAAAATGTTCTGTTATGATGTGTTTGTTTAGAGATTTTAAATTTAATATAAATCTGTTTTTACCACTAGGTTTTTTAATTAGGAAATAACTAGAAAGAAACTGTCCTTCACATGGTTCACAATGTGAAATAGCTCCACTGTCTATAAGATCAGTGATGGCCACCCTGTATTGAAGGGATTCTGATGAAGATAATGCAGGTAAACTAGGTTCGTATGACTGATAAACCGGTTTCGTAAACGGTATCTCGTAACCTCTAATCCATGATAATATAACAGAATCCTTGGTTATCAATTGCCATTGATCATAAAAATATAATAATCGTCCTGCGGAACGTACCAGGTCTAGCGCCGGGGGGCTGGGCGCTGCTGCAAGCGCGGCGGCTGTCGCGGTTGCTGCTGCGGTCGCGGGCGCTGGGCCGGCTCGGTCCTCCTCGCTGCTCCCGCTTGCCGCGCCGGGGGGAACGGAGGTCTTTGGTTTAAAGTCTGAGTAGGGGCCTGTCTCGGTCTCTGTGCTGGTGCAGGTCTTCTGACTGGTGTGTTATTTTTAATTTCAGCGCCTGATTTGGAAATGGCTTTTGCAGCTCTTATAGTATCGGTCAGCTGTTCGCCAAATAAGAAATTATCGATTTCTGTGTTAAACAAATGATCCTTTATATCTTTCTTGATTGTAGAACATATAAAACTACGTCTTGTCATGGACTCGTTGTGTTGTGAGTCACACATCAGCCGACCCGCTTCGATCAGCAATTTTATTACAGTCTGGTCTTTGTGATCCGAAGAAAACAATGTATTGAGAGCTTCACTTATACAGGATATACTTGCTGCGACCTGTACCTGTTTATTCTCCAATGCTTTGTCTTTTTTGATGAGTACATCTGATAAAGCGGCTTTTATTTCTGGATTTAACTTCGGTGCATCAATCTTTGTGCAATTTTTTGGAACAAGATGCTTTTCAAGTAGCTCTTTTCTGGCATCCTTTGTCAAGCCTGTCGTTGCGATGTGTTCCCAGCGAACCGATAATTCACCTCTAATATCCGGTCCATATTTTTTTTCTTTTGAAGGTGTTTCACCCAAGAGATTCAGAATCTCATCATCCAGGTCAGGGGGATCGAGCGTTGCTTCAACTGGTGGTTCCGACTGCATTGGCTGTACCACATCAATAGTTGAGGTGGACGTACCCGGTTGGGGCTCTTCCGTATCCACAATTGGAATTGACTCGACTTCGGGTTGAACTTCTATTGCATCTGGAATATAATAAGTGCCAGATGTAGGTATTGGAGAAAATGGCGCGGAGATAGTCCTTAAAAACTATCCACAACATCGATTTCATCATCCATACCAATATTTTGGTAGATAAGTGATTATGATCACTACCCCTGCGTAGGTATAGGGTGGTATAACTTTACCACCCTATACCTACGCAAATAACTTTTAGAGCGGCGATAGTCCTTAAAAACTATCCACAACACTATAATATTTAATCTATACCTACGTACCTACATAAGATTTAAGTAGGTTATGTGAAGGTAACATTCCTTTCAAATGTACACAATCACTAATATGAAGGTAGGTATAATTTACCCAAAGATTTGGGTATACAAAATTATGTGAAGGTAACATCCCCCTAAGATGTACACAGCACTATTTGGAATAAGACATCATGTCAGGTTATGATACGGATATAGTCCTAAAAACTATTCACAATATCTTTCTTTTGTTATAACATTGATAAGAAAACACTTTAGCTTACCTTCATGATCCGATAGCTCAGGCGTTATAAAGTTATTCGCCGGTGAGCTACTGCTTTCAGAGCACATTCGAACTCGCAACCGTTGGGCACGTTTGTCGATTTTCTTTTCAAGTTTTCGAATCTTTCTTCTCAAATAATCACTATCCTCGTTTTTGTGACAACGTTTCGGCATCTTATTTTTAATTTTTCTTAGAAAGTAAGTGGTGATCGGCGACGCACTAAAACGCGAATGAATGACACCACAGATATAACAAGAAGGAAGAGGAAGTATACCAACACAAAAAAAAAAAAAAAAACTCAATACTTAGTGGGTGAAAGGCGATATCTTAGACGTATTACTACAATGTTACCTAATCTCGAAGGACGAAGCAACGAAGTATAATTTAACGGACGAGTTATCTGCTAAGCTATTTAAAGTAATTCTAGTATCTAAATCCCTTGAATACATCTAGTAAAAGTTTTAAATCTTAGTTCTTAATAAGAAATCTGATAAAATGCTTGGACAGCTTGGCTGAAACCGCAGATTACTATAAAACTATCAATTGTATGTCTTATTAGTTTATATGATGACAGTAATGTAAAATAAACTCCTAAAATTATTGTAATAAAAAGACCTTGGGTTATATGAGAATTATAATTTTCTATAATAGCAAGGATGAGCTCATGAAACAGATACTCTTGATCCAATTAAAATAATTGTATTTAATAAGGGAATTTGTTAAGGATTCAATGGCAACCAGTCGGAGGTCAAATAGGTAATTCATCTACGAATAAGTACCTTAAACTTACTTACTTTGCCTTCATTTGGCATTCATATCCACGCTTTACATAAATAAACCGTGACGCACCCATTCGTATAGTATACAATTGTTAATAATAAAGAGTATTCCATACTATACTATAAACAACATTTCCTACCCTAATATGCCTAATTTTAATCCAACCCTATGGCGTGTACGCAGAATTGAACAAAAACATGGTAAACACAAACATTAACTATTTTGTTCGCCTGTGCTTATACCCACGAACATCAAACACGGTGTTCTTCAAAAATGTTCATGGCGTTCCAATTTCGAATCCATGGCTACTAAAGAGAGTGGGGCGGTTAAGCGTGAACGGTGTTCATTATGATGTTCGTGTTCGCGTGTTTAATTTACGTCCACACGTCAACACAGAAGTGTTCGATGTTCGTGGTCACCATGTTTTGTACATTCGTGCGTACACAAATGCTAAAAAAACACGATGCAACAGCTGCCGTCCATGCAACTTGAAACGAAACAAAAGAGGATCTCGTCCGTGTAGGTTCCAGCAATCGACTGACTAGTTTGTTTGTGTAGTTCCTTTTTCTTTAGTGTTACTAATAAAGGTCTGGGGATTTGAAGAAGCTGATTTCGGGTTAGGACAGTTTCCAATTTTTTGGCTGAAAGAGTAGGGAGTAGGGTGGAAGTGGTTTGAAACAGGTTACTTTATTATATACTCATACAGCCTTAAAAATATGACGTCACATTATCTACCTAGCCTTTTCTCAACTATGTTGGAGTCGGCTTCCAGTCTAACTAGATGCAGCTGAATATTTTACATGGAGCAACTGCCCATCTAACCTCCACAACCCAGTTACTGGGTAACACTGGTAATACTGATTGTCAGAATTTTGGGCTACTGACGACTCTTAACAACTTTCAAAGATCTACTAATGACAGCCGGAACCAATAGCTTAACGAGCTTTCCGAAGCACGGAGGTATGTGAAGATGGCCACCCATCTACGATCCGACCACGGCAAGCGTAGCTTGACCTACGATCGACCCGTGTGGCTGTTATTAGTTCATATTTACATACAGTAATATTGCTAAATTAATCAAAGCATCAAAATATTTGTCATCTATTTGCGACGTTGTTCACCTTTAGAATGAACGCTCTTAAGGGGGATGCGCTAGGGTGGCCCGCGAAATTCAAATTTTCTTACGTTTTTTACAATTTGCAGATCAGTATCAGGTTGTATGTTAATCTAAATATTATTTGCGCTCGTAACAAATATGGATTTACAGAATTATAAACATTAAAATCAGCAATACAACTCTCTAAGCTCATGTAAGTGTATTGAATGACTATTTCATGAAATCATGACATTTGGCACTTTCATGAACTTAGAGAGTTGTATTGCTGATTCTTATGTTTATGATTCTGTAAATCCATACTTGTTACGAGCGCTAATAATATTTATATCATCATACAACCTGATTCTGACCTGCAAATTGCAAAAAACGTAAGAAAATTTGAATTTCGCGGGCTACCCTAGCGCATCATCCTTAAACAATACTGATAACGCGCGGTTAATTGCCCGCCGCTATCGTAAGGGTTTTTTGACAATGATTCCTCTATTTGACTCCTGTATAAAAATTATCACCATTTTACACACTATGTTGAAGGCCTTACAGACCTAAGTGATGGAAATCAGGCGTTGTTTTGTGGAAATCCCTGACAGTAAAATGTTAGGTAATTTCACATGAAATCTCTAATTTTTTTATAAGATGTACCTGGTTTGAAACCACTTCCAAAATTATTCTCTTCATGTTATCATTGTCTCTTTCACAAACACCATGTTTTAAAATCCTTTAAAACTAGCAGTTCATAATAAGGGGTATTCACTCCAGTGAAAGCGGATAACAAAAAAAGAACTATCATAACGCTAGTTGGATATTTTTATTTTCTTCAACACGAAAATGGATGCGGATGCGAATGCGACTCGCTAGACAAGTCCCGTTCATTCTCTATGTATTTTTGTATCAAAGCAATGCTTGTTCTCGCATTATTTATCTTAGTTATGCTTTATTTGCTGAGCGGGTGCAATTTAAAATTATGGATGTATGTTTTTTCAGTTAGACTGGAAGTAATACTGATTAATAATTTGGACATTTCGAGTGATGAAAACGGGAAGTTTTATTTCCAAATGCTTTTAGGCATACCAAAAGAAGTGAGTTAATTTGTGACAGTTTATCGTCTAAACTACAGTGAAATTAAACGAAATTCTTTATTCTGTAAATTGGATATCAAAATCACTTTGACACGACTTTATTATAAAAAATAAATAGATGGAGTCGACATTTCCTATCTGACTACCAATCAAGCTGCCTACCCTTTTCCCAACTATGTTGTGGTCACCTCCTAGGGGTGGGTTCCTATCTGACTACCCTTTTTTTTTTTTGATGATTGGTAATCTTCAAATGGCGAAGAAATGGTGAAACAAAGTTGACTTTGTTTCACCATTTCTTAGACTTAAAAAGATAGTTTGACCTTGAGGTCAAACTATCTTTTTAAGTCTAGACATAATCTTGGTCTGATCATGTGAAAACCATGGAGATTAGAAACAGATGATGTAATTTCAGTAAATTCTTAATCTTTCAGCCCAGAATGTAACGTAAATGTTCCGTTCATTAATCTGAAAAACAATCCATACAGATCTATAGGTTACCATAATGCGGGGCAAAGTAATTAGCACATAATCAATCATCGATAACAGTTGTGTGGTTAGTTTTTATCACCATCATCAATTTCCATTTTGACGCCTATTTAGTGCGAATTTCACTAATGAAACTGAACGCGGTTTAGATGTGCTGATCGCGTTCAGTTTTAACGGTGAAATTCGCCCTTAATCAGCAGTAGACTAAATGTATGATTCCGAACCCCGCTGCACGCAGCTGTCCTGCCTGGCACTGCCGCTGGCCGCTGATTCCGAACACCTGCTGTTCGTGGAGTCTCGGTGTTTTGTTGCCAATTTACTTGTGTAGTTCACGTGTTATCGCTGTGATGAACGCCGCATTACTGGTCTGACGTGGCGGTAGGTCGACACTACCGCGCAGCAGTGCAGCCACGGCATTACTGCCGTGCTCGGAATGTAATCTCATATAAACCTATGTAAAATGTTTGGCGACCAGCACGCGTAGCATGCCCACCGTAGACTAACGGGTTTTGTCGACGGAAGAATAGACAAAATGACAGATAAGCAATCACAATCCGTCATTGTGTCTACTCTTCCGTAGTTACGCGGCAGAATTGCTGCGACAGCACTGCCTCGTGTTCGCAATCATACTTTAAGAATAAAATACGAATAAATTAACGTTCCTTCAAAAAAAAAAAAAAAAAAAAGCTTTATTCAGTATAGAAAAAAGACACGGTACAATATGAATAAAACGAGTAACAGATTACATAGGAGCCTTAGGTGCTAGATTTTTACAAATACCCTGAACCCCACACTAGGATTCCCTGTGTCGTGGGGTCCAGTCTCTTCCCAAGTAAGGCAAACAATTATTTATTTAGTTGAATTAGTTAAAAATTAAAAAAAATAATAAAAGGTGAAACGATAAATAGTGATTAAAATGGTTAGAAAAATTTAAATACAGAGTAATAAAGAAAGTTAACTGACTAAATTATTAGAGTTTCTGGTGCTTTGGGGTGTTAGTGTGTGTGTGAAGTGAGGGAGTGTCCTTTTACCTTTTCATCCCATAACAATACCCAGTAAATAATATGACAAGCAATAAACATCCTTACTTACTTTAATAAAACTCCCCGCTATGTAACCAGTTTCCTAATAACTAAAAGTGTTTACCACAAAACTATCAAAACTTTTCACCTTCCGCCTTCCATACAAAGAGATAAAGTCGTTTTCCTAAGAATAGTACATAAAACAGAATTCCCAATGGGCAGTAACACAGAGCACGGAATCGTCTCGGCGGCCGCTGCTCGATATGGTATTGTGAACACTTTTCATAAAATATGGACAATATGCAAAGCGTAGCATCACCTTTAGTTACTACATTCCTAGGCGACCGAGCTCTCCTCTGGTGAAAATAGAGAATGCTAATTTAATAGTATAAAATAGTTTACAGTACATACTAATTCTATGCTGCCATTGTCATTATTCTATAAGGTAGCCATCTTGTTCTTAACTTTGGGCCACCGAGCTATGCTCGCGTAAAAATACTCGTAGAGAAAACGAATTTCCCCAGATACTATGAGACCTAGTTAGATCGATTTTTCGCCCTAAATAGAAACTTTCATCGAAATCTTTAGAGGCGTTTTCGAGAATGTGATATCAAAATATACAAATATTGCTCATTTAATATTATAGGATACGCCAGAATTTTGTTTATTTAGCCTTGATTGTCAGCACAATGAGGCATTTCTATTGCTTTTTATGATTATGTTAACTTCACAACGTGTGAATCTGTGTAAATTGAAAATGACGACCCGTGACAGCCTTTTACGATCAACACGAATTGCGTGGCACAAATAAAAATAAAGAAAATTGCGTCTATTAGCACGAAGAAAAAAAAGCACTCAAAAATTAGTACAGGAAATATTTGTCCTAAAAGGGCCACAACTCAGCATAATGTCAGGTTGCAACACTTGAAATCACCACTTGACGTAATTTTTTTACTGCAGCCCACGAATATTATTACTACCTACAGCCGTCTCTGTTCGATTCCGTGCTCTTTGAAAATTACCATCGTTTTCACAGGATGTCCGCCTTATCTAACGATGTAAGGGTTCCGTGGGCGTCTGATTGGAACATTGTTTCTCATTGCGTGGGACTCACGAAACTGAGGTATTATTTACATTGAGAAATCTATCTCCTTTGGAACTAAAATAGTTTATGTAATCGACTAGCCGGTAACTTCTGAAGGTAGTAACGAAAGTTATGTTTCTTGGAGGGCGTAAAAGGTTACCATGAACGGATTTTACGTAACTCGTCCTTTATCAGCTCAAACATGATAGTGAAGTTTATACGTACACTATCTCAGAAACATAAGAGTAACGACCAGTTACATAATATAGTGTTCAATAAAGGCAAATGCCACTACAACAGTATTTTTTTTAATATTGACATTGAAATGTATATCAGGTATGATCTTGGAATTAAAAAGATCATTCTATTTTAATATAATATTATTACAACGAAACAATTTTAACGCCTCCCTCTTAACTAGCAGGACTTCATCGGTTTTAATTCTGTCAATATTTTTTGATATTCGGAAAGGTCATGAAGTCATGACATAAAGAACATTTATTAAAAATAAAATATAAATCCGCGTTTCGCGGTTTAAAGTCAGTAGTTATACATAACAGCAAAGATGCAACCAACCCGGACAAAATCACATTTAATTTACAAATTCGACAGAACCACACAAACACTTACAAACTCTGCACTTTATAGAAAATACAGAAGTTACTTAGATGCGGATGCTTTAAAATATTCACGGAGGTAGCACACTTGACCAATTTTTTGTTTGCTCACGGAACCAACCAACACAAAGAGAATCCGTGAGACACATTAAAACTTGTACTGTGGCGATTCTAAAAGACTGTTTTAATGGTCCGAAGAAAGTTGGGACCACTTTCCGAAGCAGTGAACTTACTAATTGAAAAGTTTCGAGATTAGAGGGCGGAGCTGTTTCGGATTACGCTGTTCGGAGAATATTTTGTAAAGGGCAAAGAATTTTGATGGGCTGAAGTGTCAGAAATTTTAACATGACGGTTGTCTACTGTCTGAACTTATAATAATAAAATTAGATGGATGGGTAAATCGTATCAAAATTTTAATATAACTAGTATTACTTTCATAGTAAAATCGAATCTACTGTATAATATCTATCCGTCGGATGTAGAAAGCACAGAACCGGTCGAAGAAGCGGTGCTTGGGGAGGCTTATGTCCAGCAGTGGATGTCTTTCGGCTGAAATGATGATGGTGATGACTACTTTAATATTCAACTATGAAAGTTAGGGAAGCACTGTACTTTATGGTCCGGCGGTGTTTTTTTTGGTAGAATAGACCATTATTAGTGTATTTTTGAAAACCCCAAAACCAGCAAAACCATAGGTGACAAGAAAAAAATTACCAAAGTTTAAAAAAATTGCTAAAATAATAGTAGAGTATTAAGGGTGGGGAAGAGCAAGTGGCGGATCTTAAATTTGTTTCCAAGCAATAACGAGGTCAATGACATCTTCAAGGTCAAGATGGACTTCCAAAAAGTCAAGGTCTAACACCCCAAAAGTCAAGGTCACACAAAAAATATGAAAATCTTGGAATTTTACTTTATAACAAGCTCTCAGGTTATAGAAATTTTCAAGGTCGATGTGAAACTCGAAGGTTAAGGTATAAAAAAAAAATTGTAGGGTATTGTCGACGGTTAATGGGACATTTTGAAAAAGTGTTCTACATGAAGACATCTATACGCAAAAAAATATGAAGCTTCTCACGCGAGGGCCATAAAGTACAGTGGAGCCAAAGTTAGTGTGTGTGAGTTTTAATCCATAGTATCATTTCAGACAAGGTTGCTGTATAAATAATATAATTATGTTACTTACAGGCTCTCTGTTTACCCCTTAAAGAGAGTCATTATCTTGGCAGTATTATTTTGTTTATTCCCCTATTTTCTCCGTATCCAAGTTTGTTTTCTTGCATCTAATTTTGATTGATTACTCTTTAATTTGCCCCAATTCGTTTATCCTTGATTGTAAATGGTAATCTTTTGTTATTGTAGGTACAACTTTGAAAATCCCTCCAAGACCTCGTTGCGGATACCATGTCCACGTTTCGGCTCCGAATAACAGACATGTCGCACTGATTGAAGACTTAGTCTTTAGGCTCTGTGGAATACACTTCCCAAACGCTGCCCAGTACAGCTAAATTCTTCTGTTAGCTAACAGATCTTTATCTATCCTCATGAAATTACTAGGTATCAGAAACTCTCTCCATGTTTAAGGTCTAAAGTTCATAATTAGTTTTGGACTTGCATGATATTAAATGTATAGAAATTGTGAGAGTTGGCGTTCTACTTATAGTATGTCTAGTAATTTTGTGGTGCTCTTTGAAGATATAAGTTGGTAATTTGTTGCTTACTGTGTATCATGTATTTTAACCTCTATACTATGATTTTTAGTTTGCGGTTTTGAAAGCATCGAATCTAATATACTAGCATATTTTTATTTCATAGTTATTTAGATTTTAGTATAAAAATGGTTTATGTTTTCGGTATTTTAAAACAAAAATCTAAAAACTTTTTGTTCTCAAAGACTTCATACATACAAACGTGGAAAATTCGTGTTTGCAGAGTTGTTTTAAGTTAACAATAGGTACGCTCAAAGAAGTAAAATCGTTTGAACCCCGATCAGATTCAACAAACAGTTTCTAGACAGAAAAGTTTTAGGATTGGATTATAAAGACTTTAATAGGGTACTATTCGCAGACGTAGCTGAGCGGAGCTGAGCTAAGCTACGCTAGGCAGCTTTGCCTCCTCTCATTAAATTGCAAATTAAAAAGAAAGAAGTTACTTACGCTGACATATTAAAAAGGAAAAAGGCGAAGCTTGGTAAACTTGCAGCTAAAGATTTAACATGATTAAAATTGAAAGTAACCTATAACCGAGTTGAAAGTATATTACATTATTGTAATATTAAGATAAAAGTTAAAGAAATATTCTATAATACAGTTACGTATGTTGGGAGTCGTAAAATAAAACAAAAAACAACCGAAATATCACGTAAAATAAGCTATTTTTTTTATCAATTCAATGTTACAAGCACTTTCAATAAATTACAAAAAAATGCTTATTTTTACGGGAAATTGTTCAATTTTTCAACCTCATTTCTATTCGAGACTGCGCCCACGATAAGTTTGCGCGCGGCTGAAATCGGAACTAACCGCATGCCGCCGTCTTGTCGTTTATGTAAGGACAAAAATTAAGTACAGAATTATTTAATTAATTAATTTAAGAACTAATACTATAAGTATTAAATTTTTAATACAGATTTAATATGTTAAATATTACAGTATAGAATCAAGCAAGCCATCGCCATCAGCCGCGTGCAGGCAGATATTGCGCGCACTCTGCAAAACGGGCACATGACAATTTTTCGAACTGTCATTTGAATTCTAAATGTTGGTAATAGACGTAGGTTT
This sequence comes from Lithophane semibrunnea, assembly GCA_947363905.1. Taxonomy (NCBI): domain Eukaryota; kingdom Metazoa; phylum Arthropoda; class Insecta; order Lepidoptera; family Noctuidae; genus Lithophane; species Lithophane semibrunnea. The sequence continues at coordinate 6,416,528 of OX376210.1, read as the reverse complement.
AGGATTTAAAATAGTAAGCCCTTAACATTTTTATTCGTTGACTGTACTGCTTATTCATCCTTTTCCCAACTATGTTGGAATCGACTTCCAGTCTAACCGGATGCAGCTGAATGCCAGTATTCTACATGGAGCGACTGCCTTACTACTTTACTGTATCTACTGAATATTTAATCAAAACCAAACTTGTCATTAATTTGTAACTTTATAACATAATAATCTTTTGAGAGTCCAAAAACTTCAGTTGATAATTATGACGAAGTGCTGTTTAGCAGTTCAACAAAATATTCTTGGGATGGAAGAAGTACCTACCTAACTTAGCCTGTTTATTTGATGAAATAACTGAAAGACGTTACTGAAGTTTCGAAAACTTTCGTTTGATTAATATTGTGGGTCAAGATACAAATGCCAAATGAGTTTTGGAACAAACATAATTTGGATCATTAATTTAAGTTTTAGAGGCATCGTTACTATGTTTAATTATTCAGCACTAGCGACCCGCCTCAGCTTTACACGGTTACTACATCTTGACAGAACATTGCTATTTCTACTGGATGTTAGTGTAAACACCGTTATCCTTGAAAACAGTGGTTTGGTTTCATTTATAGAAAATAATAATAAAATCAATCAATAAGCCAACAGGTTCGTAGATCCCAGAAGGATTTGTCGACATGTTGGATAGATTATAAGAAGGCCTATGATTCGGTGCCACATAAATGGCTCATTAGGGTGCTGGAGTTGTACAAGATAGACGCAACTGTACGCACCTTCTTGATGGCATGTATGGGGCAATGGAGAACAGCCCTTCTCTATCCAGGATGTCGACAGAAACGGGGGATCGATGAACCGATCAGGATTGAGCGGGGAATATTTTAGGGCGATAGTTTGAGTCCGCTTTGGTTTTGCTTAGCCTTGAATCCTCTAAGCACACTGCTGGAGGATTCAGGTCTAGGCTATCGGTTGAGAAGAGGTGGTCAGGTGATATCTCACCTCCTTTACATGGATGACCTAAGACTCTTCGCCCCCAACAATTTGCGACTATGGAGCTACTGAAGGTAACAGAAACATTCAGTAGCGCCATCAGGATGGAATTTGGTGTGGACAAATGTGCGGTCATGCATGTAAAGCGAGGGGGGATTATGGAATCCGTGGGAACCCAACTCGGATTCCATACACCTTAGATCCCTCTCCTCAACCGAAACCTACAAGTATTTGGGTATGTCGGAAGCATTAGGCATCAATGTTGCCGACATGAAACAATCGTTGCGGGAGCGCTTCTTTGGCCGCCTGAATAAAGTGTTAAATAGTCTTTTATCAGGCGAAAACAAGGTGCGAGCCGTCAACGGCTGGGTCATGCCGGTTTTGATGTATTCTTTCGGCATACTCAAATGAACTCAGACGGAACTTGACGCCCTGGATAGGAAGGTCCGTACACTGCTGACGGCAAATTGGATGCATCACCCACGGTCATCAGTGGTGAGACTGTACATCCCGCGGAAGTGTGGGGGTCGAGGTTTCTTAAATGCTAAAACCCTCCACAACCGCGAGATTTGCAGTCTCAGGGAATATTTCTTTCAAACTGACGTGGGGATGCACCGAGATGTGGTTGCAGTCGACAAGGGCCTTACTCCGCTCTCCTTGGCGAAAGAGAACTGGCGCAAACCTACAGTACTTGATACTAACGATCGTAAGGAAGTATGGCAAGGCAAAGAGCTACACGGACGCTTTTTCCGGGCCCTCCATGGGCCTGAAGTAGACTTTCTGGCTTCTGTATCCTGGCTACGTTTCGGTGACCTCTTCGGGGAAACCGAAGGTTTTGTCTGTGCGATTATGGACGAAGTCATCATGACGAATAATTACCGGAAATACATTGTCAAAGACGGTACGGTTGACATCTGTCGGGCATGCCACTGTCCCGGTAAATCGATCCGACATATTGTTGCCGGTTGTTTTCGTCTTGCTAATGGCGAGTACTTGCACAGACACAATCTAGTAGCTAGGATTATCCACCAGCAACTTGCCTTGCCGTACAACCTTGTGGAGTATGAAGTACCATACTACAAGTATGTGCCCGACCCAGTTCTCGAAAATGGTTACGCCACATTGTACTGGGATCGATCTATCATCACTGACAGGACTATTGTAGCCAATAAGCCTGATATTGTGGTGATAGATCGACGAGAGCGCCGTGCAATTATTGTTGATATCTCTGTCCCTCATGACGAGAATCTCGTGAAAGCTGAGAAAGATAAAAAAATCAAGTATCTTGATTTAGCACACGAGGTTGTCGACATGTGGGACGTGGACTCTGCAATCATTGTACCGATAATCGTTACGGTCAATGGCCTAATAGCGAAGAGCCTCGACCAACATCTCAGGAGGCTCTCCTTGCACGGCTGGGTCAAGGGCTTGATTCAGAAAGCAGTACTCCTGGACACGGCACGCATAGTGAGGAGGTTCCTTTCTCTAGAGCCCTGACCACCGGCAGCTTGGACCCTGATCCTGATGCCGATGGGCTACTATTTTTTATATTTTTAAATGTTTTGTTTTCATGTTTTTTATAAAAAATATTTAAATATGTAACAAATATGTATTTAAAAAAAAATAAAAAGAAAATCAATGGAAAAAAACAGTTGTTTTTTTTAAAGAAAATCAAAAATTTTCCACATGAATATTTCACCCTATACGCAAGGGCAACGAACTTGCGTCTCAACAAGGCGGGCGGCGGTATGCGCGCTGGAAGTTACAGGATCGGCCGCGAGCGCGTGGCCTCTCTTCAGTCAGCTGTTTCGCAGCACTCTGTAGCGCGCATCCATGAGTATCGGGACAGTGACGGATATTTACTTTTAAAAATCTTTTAATGAAAAAAGATATTTTTTTTGTTGTTACTAGGTCATTTATTTTTATATTTAAGTCAACTACCCATGGTTTCAGTGACAACAACGGTGTTTACCCTGTTTACTTGCACATTATTTGAATTTGAAAAACACTTTAAACTGCATTGATCGGTATGATAAAGCTACAGGGTGATTATTTTTCTCATGTAACGGGTTCGATTCCCGGTTCAAGCATGTAATTATTTAAATATCTATGAATGCAGTTTAAATTGTTTTTTAAAATTCAAATAATGTCTTCTTTCAGTAAAATGTTCCATCTACAATATTCAAGGTACTTTCCCTCCATGTGGCATAGCTGTGGGACGCACTGTAATTAAGTTTAATTTTATGTGTATATTAAACACATTAACCTCCCGGACTAAATTCTCTTTTATTATGGTGAATCACACCACATCAAAATCTGCAGTGTATTAAAAAAAAAAAAGTCGTTTTTCCTGACTGTCTGTGATTAATTACAAAAAATCATAATATAGAGGGCAAAATATTATTACTTAACAGCTGCACGGTAATCAACAAGTTATCAACTTATATCTTCAAAGAGCACCACAAAATTACTAGACATACTATCAGTAGAACGCCAACTCCCACAATCTCTATACATGAGAGTTTCTAATATCTAGTAATTTGATGAGGAACGACAAAAATCTGTTAGCTAACAGAAGAATTCAGCTGGGCTCGGCAGTTTGGGAAGCTTCGTCGAGACTTTCGCTTGATTAATATTGTGGTTCAAGATACAAATGCGAAACGAGTTTTGGAACAAATATAATTTGTAGTTTAAGTTTTAGAGGCACCGTACTAAGTTTAATTATTAGGTACTAGGGACCGGCCTCTGCTTCGTACGGTTACTATATCTTGACAGAACATCGATACTCGTATTTCGTTATCATATCAAAATCAAAATATTTTAGTTCCCATAAATCTACATGGGCACTTATGAAACGTCAGAAGCTAGGTGCACGGTTCCAATTGGTCGTTTCCTATGGAGAAGAGCCGGCAAGAAACTCCATGGTTAGGTACTCTTTTAAAAATAATTGGCTTATTACAATATTTTCTAATTACAGCGTTAATAGGTATGGGAGAATAGTGTAGGCCTTGTTGAAAAGTACATTACTACTGTACTTAACAAAATAGAAAATTTTCATTAAAAAAACTACAGTCCACTAAGTCTACAACGTTCTCACATTCACAAGATAGAAAATAATCGAATTATAAAAGATAAATAAGATTATAAAAATAAAAACCTATATACCAATGACATGATTGCCATTACAACTGTACAAATGTATCATCAGTCATATTAGTGCACGCGGTAGGTGTTGGAAAATAGTGCAGATGGTGAATTTCATTGTGTTTTTTTATGCGTGAACATTGAAACAGTTGGCAGACATTTCTTGCTTCCACACTTTTTTCTTCCACATAGTGAACCTTGGAAGATTTGAACGTGAAATACTTCAAATTATTTGTGTGCTAAAACGACTTTAAAAGGATCTGAAAAATTGTTGTACTCTCGCTGTTTTATAAGATCAGGAAATGAGAACAGTTCTTCAGAATAAACATACAGAGAATGGCATGATCTTCTCTCTATAAGAAGAGACATTTGCTCTGCAATTTGACAATAATTGTGTGGCATTTTAATTATAATTTTACGTAGTTACATTTCCCCTTTTAATTAACATCCCTCTTATACCCTTGTCTTTTGTTCCAGATGATGCATTCGAGTAACAAAGAACAGGAACACACTGGAAGTACAAAACTGTACAACGAATGGATGAGGCGAGGTTGAGTCATGCCGGGGCTGTACTGGAGGGTCGATATGCATGCCATGGGCTTCAGCTACCGACTCAAGATCGGTATTGTCGTCATTGTCATCATGGTTCTGGGGTTTTTTAATGAAAGTCAAGGTGAGTTTGGTTGTTTTATTATTTTACTAGCTGCCCGCCCCGGCTTCGGGTAGCACTAAGTACTTATCTACGGCGCACCTACCCACCCTACCTACCTACCCTACCCACGTACCTACGTAGGGTAGGAAGGTAGGTAAGAAGGGTAGGTAGGTAGGGTAGGTACGTAGGGACCCTACCTACCTACCTACTCTACCTACCTACCTACTTACCCTACCTACCTACCTTCCTACCCTACGTACCTACCCTACCTACCTACCCTACTTACCTACCTTCCTACCCTACGTACCTACTCTACCTACCTTACCCTACATACCCTAAAAAGTAAACCGTTGTCAAAAGTGATACACGAATAACAGTCGACTATATCGTTTTGTGAGAAAATATAATATTATTATTTAAAAAAAAATATTTTATATTATAATAGTACAGTTTACAATTTTCAAACAAATACCTACACATATATAATACTAGCTTTGACCAGCGGCTTCACCCGCGGGGTATGTCGATAAAAAGTAGCCTATGTCCTTCCCTGGGATGCCATCTATCTGCTTGCCAAATTTTAGCGAAATCCGTTCCGTGGTTCAGGCGTGAAAAGGTAACATACAGACAGACAGACAGACAGAGTATTATTATTATGGATAGTATTTGCCACAGCAAATACTAGTAAACGGTTTCGGGCATCTACTGATTAAATCCCTATTAACATCTTCAATGCACTTAATCTGCAGTTTTCACGAAACATAAAAAGTTGGTCTGTAGAAACATTTCAAAAACTCTCTTCCGTAAAAGCAATTTAAAGTGGAAACGATAATCGATATTTTAATTACTGTATTAACAAAGAAAGCTGGTTGCCTTGAGTTGAAAGTAACGGATAGTAATAACTTTTAAGTGCTATTTACCAGTCTTTCACAGAGAATACGATGTTGTTATCGAAGATAATTATCTTAAGAATCAAGCAATTACGGTTTAATTATCTGAGAATAAAAAATATGAGAGTTAATGGTTTATGGCACTATGTACATATTTCTAAATGATTTATATAATCCTATTAATTAATATATTTAGACTTTATAAAGAAGGTTCTTTTAAATGATACGTAACATGATACATTTAATAAAACAATTTTTTTTTGGCTATTTCTGACGATCTAATTTATGAAAACACTTATTGAATTTTTTCGAGTATGTGCGCGTCACCGAGACTTAAACATAATGCCAAAATTCAAATTCCTACGCTGCATAGAACTCGGGGGAAACCTCTGTGACAGACGGACAAAAAAGTGATCTTATTAAGGTTCAGTTTTTTTTTAATGCTCTGAACTTTAAAAATACCTTAGCCTTTACTTATGTAAAGGCTTAGGTTTTGTGTTAGGTGTTAGAACATTATTATTTTACAAAGTTTAAAAATGAAATGATATGAATACAGGGTGGCATGCACTCACCTCCTTCTGCGAAGCAGTGATGCTCGCGAAGGAGGAGGCGGAACGCGTGAGGGAGAGGCAAGGCCTGCGCCCTCACGCCCCTAACCGCCGCCGCTGGAGACACCCTGGGCGTCGGGAATCCCAGGCGGATTCCCGGCCACCATAGGCGCGGGCTTGCGGACGGCGAGCAATGGGTAGCTCGCCGTCCGATAAGGACCAGGCCCGGGTCGATGGCGCGTCGTGTTCCACGCGCGCCTCAAAGAGATGTCAGCACACCTGACGGGGTCCGTCAGGACCGATGCCTGCCAGGGTTGCGGAATAGTCCGAAAGGGATACCGGGACCCTGGCAACAGGCAACTGAAGGAACACGGGTGGGTTTTAGTCAGTAAGAGTCTGACACGCCCTTCCGCTCCGCCCAGAGCGGCAGAAGTCATTTGATGATTTCACACCCAAAAAAAAAAAAAAAAAAGGGTGGCATACACCGACGCGCAACCCGTTACCATGGATTCTGGACACCTACCTTATTTCTTTAATCGGATTTAAAAAAAATCTAGCTGTATAATACCTAAATACTCATACATTTTCATCGCGTAGGTATTGCACTTTTGTATTGAATAATTTATTTGAAAACAGGCGAAAAAATAGCTTCATGTACTAAATTCATGGTTACAGATTGCGCGTCGATAACCCTGCCACACTGTATACCTACTTACTTTAAAGTGATTAGTATGCAAACTCACAATATTAATCATCTAATTATGTACTACTACTAGCTGCGCCCCGCGGTTTCACCCGCATAAGTCTCCATACCGTGGGAATATCGGGATAAAAAGTATTCCAGGTGATTGCCTTTCATCCAAATCCGTTCAGCCGTTTTTGCGTGAAAGCGTAAAAAAGAAACTCACTATCGCATTTGTAATATTACTAGCTTCCGCCCGCGGCTTCGCCCGCGTGGTAGGTCGATAAAAAGTAGCCTATGTCCTTCCCGGGATGCCATCTATCTCCTTGCCAAGTTTTTATCGAAATCCGTTCAGTGGTTTAGGCATGAAAAGGTAACATACAGACAGACACACAGAGTTACTTTCGAATTTATAATAATATTATGGATTATAGTTAGGATATTTTAAGTTCATCGTCCATACATATAATGCTACCAATATCTCGAACAACATTCCAATCACCACTTAACTAGTGTAAACACGTCAAATCCATTTGCTCTGCATCACTGGGAACGTCGTAATTAATGTTTCCTAATACCTCATTAATTAGATCATAAGTTAGATTTAGTGGCCTAACGTACTGGGCTATTAGGCCACCATAAACTGTTGAGTATGGACCAGTAAACTTCGGGGAATTATAGACTTTGATATTACGAATTTGTGTTTCGCGTTCTGTGAATACAATGAATGGTCTTTTGGGGAATATTGGAGTTTGTAAAGTCGGTTTTCAGCCATTGCTGTAGGTAAATACATAGGTGTTTAAGTTTTAGGTAACGTAAATGATCATTTTAAGTTTTACAAAGTATCTACAACGCTAAATGTAAGAAGGTAGCCAGTAAAACAATACCCCTCTTATTCATAAACATTGCTTAAATTTAAGACACGTTTTAACGTCAAAAATGTATAGTTAAACAGGCGCTAATCATTACTTAATTTTAAGCAGCGTTTATGAATAAGGGGCTACATGTTTTGCTGTCAACTGGATTCTGTACTTTCTGCCTACCCCAATGGGAACAAGGCGTGAGCTTATGTTTGTATGTATGTAAGAATTAAAATATGGTTCTCGTTCATATTCACAACGACTGTAACAATTACAATAAAGAAGAAAATTACAAATCCAATGTAAAATTGACAATAGTTTTTTTGATAATTTGAAATGACACAGAACCTAATTCTATTATTTATAAGTGACTAGCTTTGGCCCGCGACTGCGCACTGTGGGGGTTGCCACTGGAACATACTACCGGGACTAAAAGTATCCTATTATCCTAACCCAGGTCATGGTCTACCCATGTGCAAATTTCATACAAATCCGTACAACCGTTTTAGCGTGAAAGCGTCTCAAACAAACTCACTTTCGCATTATTATAAAACTAGCAGCGCGGTTTCACCCGCATAAGTCTCAATCGCGTGGGAATATAGAGATAATAAAAATAACCCTTCCTTGGCAGTCAGGTAAAAGTATCCTCTGGTTAATTCAGGTTGTAAACTATCTGTGTTCTAAATTTCATCCAAATCTGTTTAGTAGTTTTTGAGTGAAAGAGTAACAAATATCCATCCATCCTCGCAAACTTTCACATTTATAATATTAGTAAGAAGTACGATTAGGTACAATATAATAGTAGGTTAGCTGCAAACACAGTAAAAGTCTTTGAAAAGAAGCATAATTTTATATGAACCTCACAAAAAAGATCCTCATATTCAAATGGCAGCGATTAACACAAAGAAAGGCAAACAGGAATTTAGGTCATACCGATCATCAATAAACATTCCAGCATAGTCTCTATAAACACAATAAGATACCGCCGAACTTAGCACAATAGTTGAGAATAATTAGAAGCTCTAGGTAAACTTGGCATTGTCCATGCTAAGTTTGTAGAAGCCACCAACTAATTTGGCACCTCACGTTAGAACTTGCTGTTTAATCATACAACAGTTGCTTATCTTAGTTTAATAGACAAGATCTTTGTAAGGTGTCTGAATATCAAGTATCTGAGCCGTAAATCTGCTGTCTTCTCATGTTAGTTGTTGTGGTTGTATGACGTAAGAACAGTGGTTACAGAATAGTGATTATGTAACCATCTCACCGTGAAAACTTAGGTGAAGTGAGCGTGGAGTGAGCTGTCACTGTAATCCATACCTATTGATGCTAAGGCAGTGAGAGTTCACTTGAAGCTCACTTCACCTAAATTTTCATGGAGAGATGGTTACAGAATAGCAATGCAGAAGACAACCAAATGAATTGACTTGAGATTTGGGAACAAATGAAGGTCAAAAATATAAGCCAATTACGTAGTCAAAAATCAGAGGGCCAATTCTTTTACTTAAAAAAACGTTCACATTCAAGTCGCAATCTGTCAAACTTGTCAAAAATGTTGGTAAATTGATGGTTTTTTTGACAGATTGCGAATGAGATGAATTGCCCCGCAAAAGGCCAATTCTATCTTTCTATATAATCTCATCTCAGCAACAAATGTCAAAAATGTATGTAAACGCCGTAAACGCTATACATTTTTTGACAGATTGTGACTGAGATTAGATTGTGAACGTTCTTAAAACTACGGGAATTGCAACTCAGGGATTGGCTAACACTTTAAAAATCTATCTTCTTTAAGCATAATAAAAAAACAGTACTAACAAGTATTGAGTATGGAGTTTTCTTTTGTCCATCAGAAAACTTCGTTTAGAAAAAACGATCGGTCCCTTCATAATCAACTCAGCATGTCGGTGTCCACTGCTGTAAATAAACCTTCCCCAAGACGCGTAAAAAAAGTCGATAAAAAAAATATCCACCATTAAATTAATTGTTTTTTTTTTGTCAGCGTCTCAAAAAATTAATAATTTGCGCTGTAACTATAAAGTAAGTTACAAGAAACCAAGCATATTTGTCCAAAGCGTATGATATACATCAAATATGAATGAGAGAGGTAGGACGGCTTCAAAAGGATTACCTAATACCTATATCAGCAGGACAGACAGACCAACATGCCTTCACATTAATCTCTCTTCCGATCACTAATCCTACCAAACGTGATGATTACGACACATCAATGGCTGAATGTTACGAAGATTCTGAAATGATAGAAGGCTCTGACGTATTGAATCCTAATCCAATGTAGTTTGATGGCATTGGTGGCGCAATGACTGACTGATTAGTTACTTTGCTAGGGATGGCGAATTTTGATTGAGAGATGACCCATATGGGAAAAAATATTTGTGTGACGCAAGATTTTTTTTAAAACATTGTGTTCCTTTTTTATCTGATTGCCCCACAGTGAACCAACGATTAGTGTTCAAGCAGTCTGATATTGGTCAGTTGGTAGCATCAAATCTGAGATTTTACTCATTTAGCTGCCACCAACTAAGGAGCTCGTGTTTAAGTAATAACAGCCACTAGGGTAGATCCATCAGGTTAAGGTACACTTGCTGGGGTTGGTCCGTGGATGGGTGGTCATATCATATCGAGACTCCTCCGTGCCTCGGAAAGCACGTTAAGCCGTTGGTCCTGGCTGTCATTCATGGGTCTTTGACAGTCGTTACGGGTCGTCAGAAGCCCGAAATTCTGACAATAAGACTGGTTGTCTTACCAAAGGGTATCGTATTACCAAGTTACTGGGTTGGTGGAGGTCAGATAGGCAGTCGCTTCATGTAAAATACTTGTATTCAGCTGTGGCTAGACTGGAAGCCGACTCCAACATAGTTGGGAAAAGGCTAGGCAGATTGATTGAACTGCCACCAACTGTATCTGACTACTTGAAAAATTATCTTATTTTAACTTTAGCCTCACTCGACTCTAGTTTAGACAGAGCGAGGGTTTTTTGTATGTATTTTAATTTTAATTATGGAATTGTAGTACAGATAATTAAATGTGATGTTTTTAGTTTTGGTAAATACTGATATTCAGCTGCATCTGGTTAAACTGGAAGCCGACCCCAACATAGTTGGGAAGAGGCTAGGTAGATTGATTTATTTTTTTGTAGTTTTGAAGGTGTTTGCGAGTCGCGGTTCCGTATAAAGACACAAATGTGTCTATAAACGCAACCGCGATTCAGAGACAATTCCTAGTATTGAAATACGTTTGCAAACAATATGCAAACAAATAAAAAAACAACACAGCAAATATCAAATCGTATCTATCAACAAATAACGCGTAGAGTGCTACAATATTTGTGCACCACTACATATGTTTGTCCAACTAATGTGATTATTTTGTTCAAATATATTCACTCGCGTACTACAATATATAGAGGGCCTTGTTCGAAATGTATTTTACTTCCAACATTTGGATATTGTTTGTCTCATTTGTTTGTTGATTTCAACATGAATTCCTATTGTTAGAATGGTGTGCCACAAAAATTTGGAGAATTGATTTTCAATTAAAACGTTATTTTATTAACGCTTTTATTGGTAACGGTTTGTTTTCATGATGGAATTTTTTGTGCTGCTTTTCAAATGAGATTTTATTGACTGCTTTAAATATTTCCGAAACATTTATTTTATTCAGTATATATATTGTAAATAGTCAATCATCATACCTTGATCCCAATTTATTTGGAGTCGGTGCATTATGTCTTTTTCTTCCACTTCTCAATTAGCTGTCATCTCGGTAGTCACCCCTTTTCAAGCCATATCATCTTTTAGATAGTCATCGGTTTTTTGTCTTCACCTACATATTTATTAATCCGTAACAATATTGAAAATGGTTGCTAAAGCTTGGTTACCCGTACCTGATAGTTCATCATAAGGTTCATATTTTTGTATTTTATTGTATATCGCGCTGTTGTCAAGTGCGTATTTTTTGTACGGTATTTGTTAAGCAATAGTAATTTATACTAGTTACAAGACCTATTAGCAAAACTGTTAATAGCTTTGATAGTACTCTCAAATTCAATCATTCAAGCAAAAATAACCTTTACAATACACCAAAAAAGAACAAAAATGAACACAAAGTCGTACTCATAAATAAAAGATAAGATACTATACTATCAAAATGATCAAACGAAGGAGAAACAGAGACGGATAATTAGAACAATAAAATAATCAGAGAGCCAGACGCGTTTACGATATCAATTTTTCTACTAATAATTGGGATCTTTCTAAATGACCCTTAATTAGGGACCTTTTGGAATTAAACGATCTTGCCTAATAGGATATAACGTTGTTTTGTTGTACTAAAAGGAACATTGTCTCAATTAGTACCTTATGTTCAGTTTCTTCATTATAATTGTACTGAATTGAACTTGCTGTAGTTGTTACTTCAGAATTTGAAGGTTCTACTTTCTTATCTAATTCTGTATTATGTGCTACTGTTGTAACATTGATACTTGTTTTATTCGCTATTTCTTTATTATTTGATAATTTCCTTTTTAATGGAGGAAACAGTATCCTTTATAGCTTTCAAGAACCGATTAAGGCTTGTTACATCTTGTTGCCTGTGGCAAACAATACGAAATATAAAACATCGCAGTAGAAACATTTGAATTTTTCCGCCTTTACTTCAGAGCTTTGACAGATGAACGAAACGTCAACAAAGAAAACAAACGTGGTTTTTGGACTAAGTAAATGAGTTTCACTAATAGACATAGATGGACTTTAATGGTAGATAACTCATATATTGATAATGTATCAAATGATAAACGCATTCTACTTTTCTGCCATAGAAATTTCAAAGAAAGGGGCTCTTTAAAAAAAAAAAAATCGTGTATTTTTATAAAAAAATTGGCTGTTCCTTACATTTTGACCGCGTATGTTGCACTTTTCTATGAAACAGCAGAATTTTTTTAAATAACCGACGAAATATTTCTACTATAATCATTTGTGCTGAACTCATGGTTACAGTTTGCGCGTCGATGTCCCACCACACTGTATAAACTGGTTCAATCTAGTTCACCTGAAAATAAGGTTTGACCGTTATAATTTCATACGAAATGAATGTAAATTCTACTGCGACAGCCCACACCGAAACAGAAACTGACACATATTTAGCCATTTCACCTACATTTGTTAACAATACGACCCTTATAACAGACCATAAGCTTCTATACCGTTACTATACAATATTTCGCTTACATGCCGAGTTATTAACCGAATGTAACGAAACAAAAGAGGGTACAATTTCTGAAATCGTAAGAACAAAAGACATTTTAGTGAGCGCAGATGTTATTAATGTGTTTCATTAGTGAGAGCGCACGGATAGTGGCAAATGGAAGCGGTAGAGTAAAACTGGTTAGAATTTGAGCGTAGTTTTTGAAAAGGATTTTCGTTTTGGGGGTCTTGTTTTCATAATTAGTTGAGAAATAATATTTTAGATATTTTAAATTCAAAATGGCTTGTTCCATTTATATTAGAAGCGTGATAATTATGTAAGATTCATAAACTTGATAATGATGTGAGATTCATAAAATTAATTTAAAAGTGTCTTTTGTCAAACTAAGACACGATTTATACTGAACGGAGACCCAAACAAATGAAACACGCGTACAATAGAAAATAGCTTGTGTAAATCTCCAACTGTCATTAACTAGACACAATAGAATTTTAATTGTTATCGGCCATTAGAAGACCAATCGACAGTTAAGCGGATAATTATTTCCTCATTCAAAATAATAATATAATAGTAATTTGAAAAAGGACAATTGTTACTCAAAGTATCTAATACTGATCACTTTGAATCATGTCATCACTTAAGAATTGAAAAGAAATAAATTAAACATCGAAATAAAAAAAAAAACTTCTGAATTATTCAACGAAAATAAAGTAGAATAGAATAAGAGGATTAAAAAAAATAAATAATAGAATTCATTTGGAGTTGACAGAGTAAAAAAATGTTTAAGATAAGTACAAAGGAGTCATGAAATAAATTATTAAGAACTTTCTAAATGAGCGCGAAGGTTCAATTAAAAGTAAATACTTAAACAGATTTCTTGAATTTTTAAACAGAAATCCATTACAAAGGATACATAAAAAATGAATAGAAATTAGTTCAGTAATTATAAGATTTGATGGAACTGAGTTAAAGCTTCTATGTAGTTTCAGCTATGATGCTGTTAAATTTTACAGTTTACACAGTTTACAGTTTTTAGTTACATTTTTTTTTAATTTTACTACACTTACTAAATGAGTGACTGAAGACCTACCTGTCCAAAGAAGTTGCACCAGAACAGGCTGGGTTTGTTAAGGGGAAAGGTACTCGAGAGCAAATCTTTATAGTGCGTCAAATTATTGAGAAAGCCCGAGAATTCAACAAGCCGACATATATATGCTTTGTTGACTTCTCCAAGGCATTCGACTGGGTCAAATGGCCGATGCTGTGGAGATCCCTTCTCGATATGGGTGCACCCAAACACCTTGTGCACCTTTTGAGGCGTCTTTATGAGGATGGAACAGCATTAGTGAGAACAGATGGCGTACTATCGAGTGATTTCCACCCAGGAGCAGGCGTTCGTCAAGGATGTATCATATCGCCGCTCTTGTTTAACATTTACACAGAGCTGATAATGCGGATTATCCTCGATGATTGGACGGACGGTGTATCAAATGGTGGAGTGAAAATCTCGAATTTACACTACGCGGATGATACTACGCTATTCGCGACTAGTATTGGCCACATGGAGCAGTTGCTTTCCAAGATGGAACATGCCAGCCTAGCATTTGGCTAGAGTATAAACAGAAGAAAGACGAAGATGATGATTTTCGACCGTGTTAACAACAATTCGCCCGAAGTTACCCAGATTGCAAACTGCGATGTCGTACAGTCATATATCTACCTAGGAGATCTGATCTCGAGTCACGGTGGCTGCGCAGATGAAATCAAGTGACGCTTGGCCATAACTAGGTCTGCTATGGACAAGCTGTGGAGAGTCTGGAAGAATCGCAACATCAACAAAGCGACCAAAACACGGCTTGTTCGGGCATTAGTATTTCCCATGTTCCTGTACTCTGCTGAAACGTGGACCCTTAGAGAAATTGAGAAAAAGAAAATAGACGAAACTGGAAATGTGGTGCTGGAGGAAAATGCTTGGAGTGTCGTGGACAGAATTTCGCACCAACACATCTATACTCCAAGAACTCGGCATCAAGCAGCGTCTATCGGCTACAGTACAGGCTCGAATAGTCCAATTCTTTGGACATGTATCACGACGGGGAAACAATTCTATAGAACGTCTTGTAGTGTAGGGAAAGATCGAAGGAACAAGAGCACGCGGCAGGTCACCCATGCGATGGACCGACCAGATAAAATCCGCAGTGGGCGGCCCATTACACGAATACTGACTCACAAGACTGTAATCCATTAACATAATTATAAATATGAAATACTAGTATGAAATAAAAATAAAGATGTTATTATGAATATGTATATCCTATAATATAATCAAATTATATCCAATATTGATATCTATATTCCTATTATATATATTTTTAATCACGTTCTCGAAAACGGCTCTAACGATTTCGATTAAACATGCAATATATGGGTTTACGGGGGCGAAAAATCGATGGGAAAAGTCGTTTTCTCTATTTGTACAGCTTTGAGAATGTGATACAACGTTGGCATTCCTGGATGACATGTTTATCTATTATCACACGAGCAGAACTCGGTTGACCAGGTACTGAACATTTATATTCATCAATCTTTTATTCTAAAAAAGTAAGTATGTAGTAATTCCTGCCATTTCCATAGACACATTAATCTTTGTATAAAACAATATTTACGAAATGGAAAGACGACTTACAAAGTCGAAGAAACTCAACTAATTACGGGATTTTCAAACAAGCGTTGATTCGTTCAAGAATTTTATGTTGACTTGCAATATTTTGATAAATATCTCGGATTTCAAACGCTTTGGCGACAAATTATATTAGAAGTAGCACAAATTTTATTGGTGGGCGAGCAATTTATTAAAAACTAATTTTTGCCTGCGGCTTCGCTCACGTGCAAGTAGAAGATTATCCCACAGGAAGATTAGCTCAGAAAGCCAATTCTCGTAGTTAAAACCGTTCACATTTAAACTGGCGAGTAATTTACTCAAATTTTTGTACTTTGAGGTTCTAAATGACAAGCTTTAATATCAAGGAGGAAAGAATCAATAATAACAAAAGAAGATCACATCAACCAAATAAACTATATACACTAGAGTACCCACATAAGCTGCTTAAACCCCATAGATGCAAAAAGGGTTATTGTGTCGATCACGGACGAGTTCTTATACCCAACCACACGTCACTAGCAGCACTTGAACTGCGAAAACCAACCTTATTGCTATGAAATAAAGATGCTGTTACTGTCGAACTGTTACCATAGACGTGGGCTATTCTCAATTTGAATCCCTTAAGTCTGGGATGCACGTGCCTTTCGAGTGAAAATGACGCTTCATAAGCTGCGCAGTGTCGAAGCAAAAGGGATAGAGATACTGAGATTTGATCGGTATTGTCTTAGGTTTTTAAGGAAGTGAGGAACGTGTTTTGCCCTAAATTGGAATACTTACTAGAACAAAGTAGTAGTTGTTTACCTCCTTTTCTTTAGGTAGAAAGAAAATTAAAAAAAAAAAACATTTATTTCAGGTCCTTGACCCATATTAAATACAAAAACAATACACATATTTGCCAATTTTATGTCACAATTTTGAATTACGTTATTAAATAAGTTAATAAAATTATGATGTTATATGTCTGATCAAATCAATTAATGTCAAAACAAAATACAAATCAATTAAATAAGACAATGAATTAAATTAAGTAAATGCAGTAATGTCAGAATAAGGGGAAAGACTAAGGGGTTTATTTATAAACGTTGCTTAAAGTGTGGTTATGATTAGCGATTGCTTAACCATACATTTTTGATCTTTGATCGTCACTTAATTTTAAGCAAGGTTTATAAATTAACCCCTATATTGTTAAACTTCCATCTGGTTACCTGGCTACAGAATTTTCAATCCCTCCTAATATAACTTACCATCAAACAGCTGACTAGACAACTGGCAATCGCTTTGAAAGCGATTGCCACTTTTCTAGTCACTTTATAATATTAGTACAGATTTAGACGCTAGATTCAAGTGGGGTTGCCACTTTTCTAGTCACTTTATAATATTAGTACAGATTTAGACGCTAGATTCAAGTGGGATTGCCACTTTTCTAGTCACTTTATAATATTAGTACAGATTTAGACCCTAGAACAAGTCTTAAGTGGGTATTCATAGGCAAAACATAAAACTGCCCTAAGTCATTAAAATATCTATACCTTTTGTAATGAAGATAAGAATTAGACGCCAAAGAGACAGTACAAATAAGTACAGTATCTTGATAGAAAACGGCCGAAACGACGCGCTTCGAAATCTCAATGTCTTATGGGTTGAACGTGGACTAAACCGTCAGTAAGTGCCCGCCTATCAGTGCGCAACAGTATCGAGTGCGCGGCATTTACACATTTTATCTACCGAGCGGCCGTAGGTAATTATTTCAAGGTCACTGCCGACATTTATTTGTACACTGTTCGTAAAACACAATATACAAAAAAAATAAAAAAGTGAAAATAATGTGTAATAATGATATACTGCTACTTATTTATTCTGTTGCAAAGAGTAGGCTAAACTTTCTATCTATAAATTATATAACAAACTAGCTGCCGCCAACGGCTTCGCCCGCGTGTAATTTTTAACCAACTTCTTCAAAAAGGAGGAGGTTTTCAATTCGTCTGTATGTTTTTTTTTGTATGTATGTTACGCGATTACTCCGCCAATTATGAATCGATTTTGATGATTGTTTTTTGTTTGGTAGATCATGCTTCAGAGGTGGTCCCAAATAAATTTATTTATTTTGCTTGCGTAGTTTTTGAGTTAGCTTCAATAATTACATATTTTTCCCACTTTGCGTATGTAGACGATATCTTAGTCTTCATTTACATAGCAGATAACGGTATACGAACTTGTGTGGGGTAGGTACCACAACTAAAAGATTGAAAAATAAAAACTTATTGCAAAAAAAAAACAACCGACTTCACAAAAAAACACTAAAAAAGTGAAAAATAACTTTAATTTCGGAAGTCGGTGGCAAACAACGAAAATTGAAAAGCCAAGTCACCGGCTTCCGAAATTAAAGTTATTTTTCAATTTTTTAGTGATTTTTTGTGAAGTCGGTTGTTTTTTTTTTCCAAAAAGTTTTTATTGTAAATTGTAGCCTATGTTACTCAGGGTGAATTTAGCTTTCTAATGGCGATAGAATTTTTGAAATCGGCGCAGTCGTTTTTGAGTTTATTCATTACAAGCATAGACACAAAAATACAAATCTTTCCTCTTTATAATATTAGTGTAAGTCGGTTTTCAATTTTCGTGGTGATCAAATTTCGTGTCTGTCTGTGTGACCGCGATGTTATTCTAAACTGCGCAACGGATATTGACGTGGTTTTTCACCAATATTTAGAGAATTTGTTCCGGAAGGTTTATGTGTATAATTCATAAATATTAAACTAGAAATCTCGATAAACTGTCGAATCGTAAAAATCGTGCGAAACAGAGACGGGTATTATATAAAAATCATTACAGTACCACCATTTTCTGTAGACAAAACATTTGTAATAACATTCACTTGTTTGTTTAACAAACATGGTTATACAACCCTCCTTGAACTAGAAAAACATAGGTACTAGAAAAACAGCATTTACGTCACAAGAAATATTTCTTTGACAACACTACAAGAATATGGCAAAGTTGAGTTACGTAGCACAATCAGGGTTGTCAACTGACGGATTTTTTCTGAGACATTTTGCATTTTAGCTTTCTGTTTGTTTTCTCGTGGACAAAATGAGTCTGAAATTGCCAATCCGCTTTGAACAAGACCGTGGTAATCAATGCTCATGCCTACTCTATATAAGAGGAGGCCTTTGCCCTGCAGTGGAACGATAATATACAACCTTATGTTTTGTTAATGCTAAACCCGAAAAGGGGTCTTGAAATCGCGAAAAAAAAATCAGC
Organism: Lithophane semibrunnea; assembly: GCA_947363905.1. Lineage (NCBI taxonomy): Eukaryota > Metazoa > Arthropoda > Insecta > Lepidoptera > Noctuidae > Lithophane > Lithophane semibrunnea. The sequence goes on along the minus strand of OX376210.1, from coordinate 6,397,628 downwards.
TGTTCCATACATTTTGTCGATTTAAGTGAACACAAATTTTAATGTAGGGAACAGCTGATTTTTTTTTCGCGATTTCAAGTTTGGTCCCATAGAAAAAGTTGTTCAAAATGATGAGTACAATGACCCCTTTTCGGGTTTAGCATTAACAAAACATAATGTTGTATATTGGCTTGTAGGTATTTTTATTATTTTTCGTATCGGAATTGTAGATCACTCAGAATGTAGACTTCATTTTTAGTAGCAGTTAGGTACATTTAACATAACTGAGATATTTGATTTAGGCTAAAGATACCATCATCATCTGCGTAGCCTTTTTCCAACTGTTGGTGTTGGCTTCCAGTCTGACCGGGTGCAGCTGAATACTACATGGAGCGACATGCCTATTACAACACAAACCAGTACCAACAACAACAGTAAAATACAATAGACGTAGATATTATTTAGTAACCTATTCCGCTTAACTGTTCTTCAAGAGTCATAAAAAACCCTATAAGAAATCGTGTTTCACCTCTCAACGAGGCATCCTCAGGATGACGACTGACCAATTGCAAACCAGAACACGACGTGTTGCCACACCGAGCGCTGGACGCAGATTGAATCAATTAACTAACAACAACAGTAGCAAGACTGATTTACAGAGTTTCGGGCTTCAGATGACACGTAACGACTTTCAAAACCGACTATCGTAGCTTTCTCTTACTCGATCCGTGCAGCTGTGTTTTTTAGCAATGTGCCCCTCAAAAATTGCCCGAAGATACCATATTATAAATCGTGAGATTTCTTGATTATTAGTCGTGAATAAATAATCTGAAAATTATCTGCATTTCCTAATTTTGACCTGTCAACCCTAACTTACCTACCGAGGCAGGATGAATAAATGACGATACTTTTTCATCTCGGTAAGGGATCAGAGAACTATAAATTATTAAAGACATTTCCGAAGTATAGAATAAAAATACTGAACACCTGAAGGAAGATTATGGATCGACACTAAAATAAAAACTGTCTAGCGCCTATTTTCCTCTAACAAGTTAGGCAAAGGTATATTTATAGTACATCCACATTTTGCCAGTTATGTTTTTAATACCCATGTAAAAGGAAGCGCCAACCAAGTCACAAATCCAGACTCCGGGCTCAGGAGATGGGAAACCCAATAACACTTAAATAATCAGCCTATAATTTTCCCACTGCTGGGACACAGGCTTCCTCTCTGTGAGAGGGTGTGGGCCGTAATCCACCTCGCGGGCCCAGTGCGGGTTGGTAGATGTCACATGTCTTCGAATTTTTGGTTCTAATACATGCCGGTTTCCTCACGATGTTTTCCTTCACCGTTTTGAGAGCAGTAGTGATGAAATAATTTACACAAAGTAAAGCGCCTGTCAGGGTTCGAACCTACGACCTACAACCCGTAAGTCGCGGCCGTTACCACTGGGCCACCACTGCTCTATCAATAACACTTACCATATTTTAATACTAGCTTCCGCCCGCGGCTTCGCCCGCGTGGTATGTCGATGAAAAGTAGCCTATGTCCTTCCCCGAGATACCATCTATCTTCTTGCCTTTTATCAAAATCCGTTCAGTGGTTTAGGCGTGAAAAAAGGTTACATGTAGACTGACAGACAGAATGACAGAGTTACTTTCGAGTTATTATATTAGTATGGATGATCTTAAGGCTTCGAGTGGGTAGGAAAAGACCCTAAAGTGTTAAAACTGAAGTTATTCGGCAGTATCTCTTGAAAACTATCGTCCTAACACGAACGCGCGGAGTAAAGCGCCTATCAAAGCGCAAATCTAGTTCTTAAGATCACTCTAAAATGTTAATACCTATGTTTCACAAATAAATTGATTTGATTTGATTTGATTTGATTTAAACGTTACGTAAATGAATGAATATAAATTTGAAAATACTCGTTTCACACTTCATTTTACGGTTTTGTTAATTTCTACAGGGTGATGCAAATTGTGCTTGTCGCAAAAACTTTAACTAAGATGCTAGAGGTTAGTTGTTTCTCGATTCCCGATTCAAAAACGCTTACGTCACGGCCTCTGGACAACTTGTACAACTATTTATCTAGTTTTACAACTAAAGACATTCCTTGTTCTCGTAAACCACACTGAAAGTAAGCTAATTTTGCTTCTCTCTTAGTAGTTGCCTCATTAGTAAGGATCGTGACTCTTTAGTTCTACATCAATCTCATCCACAACTTAAGGGGGATGCGGTAGCCCGTGAAATTCAAATTTTCTAACGTTTTTTGCAATTTGCAGGTCAGTATCAGGTTGTATGTTGATTAAAATATGATTCGCGACCATAACAAATATGGCTTTATAGAATTATAATCATTAGAACCAGCAATATAACTCTCTAAGTTCATAAATAATCCAATTGATGCGCTGTCAACAGTGATGTGAGGCCGGTTTCCTAAACATGTGTGCACTTAGTGAGGTGTAGTTTGATTGTAAATGGTTGTAAATGTTGCGTGTGAGCGTGCATGCACAGAGCAGAGGTGTAATTTTGGCATGCTTCATTGTATTGTTCGCAGCGCTCTGTCTTGCTATTTCATTTGATCTGATATCAGTCCATCTTTAAATCCTCTAAAGAACATGGTTATGTTTCTCTTGATCTGGATCTTTAGTGGTTTATATTGAGCTCTGTCTTTCAGCCAGTCTCTTATGGCACTACTTAGCTAAAGATTAGCAAATTCACAAACGGCTATTCATTCAAAAATGACTGCCATGCCAAGGTCAAAGACCCTCAAAATAACTTCGGTGCCTATCTCAACAATTCGTGGCATTGTTCGAAAATTGTTCTAATCTTCTCTGGAATGATCTGGAATTTCCGTACCTTTATCTCTCAATTCGCGATCAGCATTTAAATTGGAAATCGAATTAAGTCTTGCATCTGAAACTGATACCATTGCATTTGTATGAGCACGAAAAGTTAAATAAAGCAAGGAATAAAAAGTAAACATTGAGAATTGCAATTTTTTACGCAGTATTTATTAAGTCTGAAGATTTTTTGCTGTTATTCAAATAGGGGTATTTTATTATGATTTCCCATTACCTATCCAACTTATATATATATCTATACTTATAACAAAGCTGAAGAGTTTGTTTTTTCGTATGTCTGTATGAACCAGCTAATCTCTGGAACTACCAGTCGGATTAGAAAAAATATTTTTGCATTTGATATTAATCCAATTCTTGAGGAAGGTTACAGGCTAAAAATCAGAAAGAAATAAAATCAGACATACTGGTATTATCCAGTATCCAGTGTAACCAGATGCAGCTGAATACCAGTATTATACATGGAGCGACTGCCTATCTTGAGCTTCTGACTACTGACTGTCAAAGATGACAGTCGGGACCAACGGCTTAACGTTCTTTCCGAGGCACGCAGGGTCTCGATATACTATGGATGGTCACACGAACCGACCGCGACAAGCGTAGCCAGGAGCCCCACGAGCATAGGCTCAGAACAAACTGCTTAACCAGTATCTAGACAAAAGTTGAATCGTATTTCGCCCAAAACAATATATCTAACTAAACTGCTCCAAATCGGCTAATCCTTCCAAATTCAAATCTATGTCAAACAACGTCGAAACTAAACGGTACGTTGAAAACTTCTCCCAAAAACTTCCCGGTAGGGAGAAATGCTGTAAAAATAGATATAATCATAGAAATTCGCCCATTTATACGTCAGTGCGCGCTCAATGTTACGAGCTGGCTCCCCAAGGTGTGCTGAGAATCCATATAAAGGTTATCTCTGTGAGAGATATTCCGGTCTTATGCGGCGGTATATTTTGAGTGCGTTGAAATGTGTATGTATCACTCCACCTTATCATGGTGTTCCTGTAGGTATATAGGAAATAATACATGAAGCATTGAGTTTCGAGCTAACATATTTCTGGAATTTTTTCAGGTGCGATTTTCTTTTTTAAAGCAGAAATTATTTTAGTTTAGGGCACGGTCATAAAGAGAGCTTTAAGTAGTTATTACATTGAGAGCATGTCCACTCTGATCTCGTAAAACAAATAGTAGTTTTGTGCTTCTTTTACTATTGAATATACATATAAAGTTGTGGCGGCATCTACATTGCCACATGCGAACTACGCATCAAAGATCTGACGTCACACAAAAATGCTACATCGCGCAATTATAGTATACCGCGCGATGGACATTATATACAAGAATCCAAAATCAATCGTTGGACAGTTGCCCGCCAGACACAACACCCGTCAGGTCGGAGAATCCTCCCTTTTCTATAGAAGATGAGAGAACTTTACACCCTGTTCCTCATACTTCTAAAAAGTCTATTGATAGGTTTATAGTTTTAAATTTGACCACACCCTTAATTATTTTACTCCACTGTATAATTCTGAATTTATGTAACGATGATCAACACTCATTAAAATTACGTACAGAGAGATGTCATTACACCAAAATGGCTTACAAATAAATATTGTATTAAAAATAAATACTGTATTCAAATTAACATCTACCTAAATAATATCACGAAGCAATAGTTACAGTAGCCAATGTCTTATCTGTTATAACATCATAATAATGACGCCTTGTTTCCCCGAAGAGTTAGGTAGAGATGTACCCATACTAGACTTATCTGTTATGTTAGTATTAAAACCATGTATTAGAAGATCCCTTAAAAACAACATTACTATGTTCAATAAACATATTCGAAACAGTAACAATAACACGCTTAAAGACCTTGATAATTACAGATTGTCACGTCACTAGACCATTATTTAAGGGGAAGTAATTATCACGTCTTTTCCAGTCCGTCTCGTAGTCGGGAAACGTCCGATGCAGCAAGGCTCCTCTTTAATTGGAGAGTAATTGCCATAATCGGAGCGCTCAACAGGCTGAGCTGTGATGTTATTAGTTCTTTTGGAGCTGAAGAAATACTGCCAACTAAATGGTAGCCATATACGTTACAATATAGATACTTGCGCAAGTAAAGACTTGCAAGTCTACGTGACACCGAATAGGTCGGATACTTGTGCTAATTTATCCCACACACGTTAATGTATACTTGTGCAAGTTCAATTTTGCGCAAGCATGTCGTAACGTGTGGGGCCTGCATGAAAGATATCGCCAGGAATATTTGAGAAATTACTGAAATAGAAAATGAAAAGTCTAGTGGCATAAACAAGTAGAAAGAGTCAAATAGATATGATTATTCCATAGTCAAAAGAGCATAGTTACATAAAATTAAAATAACATAACATAACGTTTTTTATGATAATATTTTGCTGTCTACGTTTCATATTTCATTGGAACTAGTCCAGGACTAACATTAGTAACATCTGCATCATTCAGAATCATTGTTTTAAAAATTTCCTTTCCTCCATTACCATCAACGGCCTTGACATCATCCTCCACATATCCACCAACACGGTCATTAACTCCACCAAAATTACCTCCTACATTGCCATCTAGCAGGTGCGTCCATTACCATACCTCAAGTACTCAAGTACATCCGAAGTTCTCTTCAGGGAGCCTGGCCACTTACGCGTCTATAGGCCTTCCTCCTCTCTCCGTCTTTTTATTATAAAAGTTACGCTCGTTCAACAAACACTGTGTATTACACACTGCTGTAATATACAGCCTTTATGAGCTCGGTAAGGACTAGGTTATGTTGTTAGCGGGGTTTTAATGGAAATTTTATTTATGGGTAAACATTTAGGTAGGCTGAAATTATGGAGGTGTAAGTTACCCTTGAAATGAGTGGGTATAATACCCTTGAAATTAGTAAATATGAGCGTAATGGTGTGGATGGAGGACGTACTCTGGTTAGTGACGCGTTTGTTATAAAACTGAAATTAGATGATAATGATGTAAATATTTGAGCAAAGGACAAAAAGTATTCAACGACTACTCTTGGTCTTCCAGGTGAGTTAATCATCTTTAGCTTTAATCGAAGCTTTAAACCATAAACATTCATAAAATCCAACACTGAGCTACGACATAAAATCCAAAAAATCGATTGACTATATTACCCATTTAAATTCGCACGAAAAACGTTGAATTATTTCTCCTGTACCTTTATAGATACTTGTACCTCTTTTTCATTTCCTTAATTAGATACTTTTGTACCTCCTCAATTATTCTCAGAGCCACGTTCATCAGAAAGGTTTTACAAAAAGGAATCTTTTATCAAAAAGATTCTTTAGCAGTACTCAGATCGCCTAATGGATTTTTGCAGGGAAAAGAAGAATTCCTAGACCTTTCCATAAACGTGAGCGTTATGGACAGTTCCTAAATTGAATAAGTCCCTTTACGTGCAGCACTTTACCTGTGCCATGTTCTACTAGTTTAAATAGCACTTTAAACTCTCAATGTGCGACATAGAGACTTTTTGTAGTAATTTTGGGAAAGAAAGTTACTAAATGACTCAAACGAAAAATTTAATTGACCTTTTCAAAAATTGCATTTTTATTAACTCACAAGCCGTGAGCTCGATAGAATTTCCCATCAGCAAAAATGATCTCCTCTCTCTTTCGATCTTTTTTTTTTAATCTTTCTTTGTTGGAATAATTTTCAAAAGTACTTAGTGCTCACTTTCGTTAAATAAGGTAAGCTCTTTGTAAAATTTCATGCTTCTATATCCAGCGGTTTAGACTGTGCGTTGTCTGCCAGTCAGGGAATTTACAATTTTTGTTCAGTAGAAGATTCTTAAATTGGAATTAAGTTATTTGTGTTCAAGAATCTTACTTTTTATTTATAAGCTTTTCCACTTAAAACAAATTTTTCGCATCTTACGAAACGAACATTGGTTGTTTTTTCCATTCCACTACACCAATCGTTGTTTCAAAGACTTCGTTTCATTTAACGTCTTCCTAATGATTGTTTTCAACTTTTGCACTCAGCGTAAGTGGGTCAAACATTTATAAGTCACTCAAACAATATCAGAATTTCGGCATTTCCCATACTCATTTTTGATTCGTCCCTGACCTAAACTTCGGTATAATAAATCATTGTTTGGTCTACCTTTTTGGAACACGAATGCATAATTTCTCCATCAGAAATATTCGTTTGACAAGCAGTATTATGCATTCAAATGTATGACACGCAAAATTAGAATAGCTTTGGCATCTAATATAGGGTTGTTTCATGGAATAATTCATTTAGGTTACGGTATTGAAAGCTAAATATTATAATGTTCAATGTATCAGCCGCTCGTCAGTTTTGCATAAAAACGCACCGCAGACAAAAATGAGAGCCATGCCTCAGCGTTTATTCTGAGGCCTATTCATCTTTTATTGTGTTTCCAAAAATTGCCTTGAACTTCGAAGGCTAAAATGAAAAGCAATTTTATATATTTGCTATAATTAAACTATGTATCATTTTTATTCCCGTTTCATAGTCAGTTTGATGTACCTAATTCAATATTCCTCATCATGACCTAGGATAGTGACCGTAATTTAGCGTTTTGTGACTTTTTTGGATGAAGCTTCCTACCATACCTACATAGATTCCTTTTAAAAAACTTACTCGAAGGTATCAGTATTCTCTCCAAAAATTTCTTAGCACCAGTGGGACAATTCCACATTTTTAAGAACGTTCGCATTCCCATCTCATACGCAATCTGTTAAAAATACAATCAATTTACCAACATTTTTGACAAGTTTGACAGATTGCGACTTGAATGTGATGGTTTTTTTATGTTCGAGAATTTGCCTTCTGGTGTCAGATCCAATGTTACTTCAAAAATTGAGGCTTTACCACCAAAACGTTTGCACGAGCCTTTTGCCTCGTGTGTACCAAACACAGAACGTGTGTTTTTACAAAAGACATTCTCACTTTGACCACTTTTATCCGGTACCTAGTTCATATTTGCCGTTGTGGCGAGCGAGTCAATATGTACGCTGACACCTCTCTGATTTTTTTCCGAAACTAAATCCGTGTGTGTACACTGAATTTTAGAATTTTACTGGTACAGCATTTTGAAATGCCAAACGTCTTTCGCACGTTTGAAAGGCTAGTATCGACCAGATATATTCACACAGACAACGGATAACTCGAAAATCTGCCAAAGGGTATCGTGTAACCCAGTACCTGGGTTGTGGAGGTCGGATACGCAGTCGCTCTATGTAAAATATTAATAGGTATTCAGCTGCATCCGGCTAAACTCCCATAACAAACAAAAAAGTGGGTAAGTAAAAAGTGGGTAAGGTCCCATAAAAAACAAAAAAGTGGGGTCTATTTATGTGGCTAGGCAAATTATAATGATCCGGATAAATAAAAAAAATAAAGAACTTGTTTGATGTTATTTCTATCTGCTGGTCAATTTAACCGAAGCTCATTTAAACCGGGTAAAACCGGCCTTAATGACGCCGGCGGTGATCAAATAAATGCTAATCAAATAATAGACTGTCATAACCAAGATAATGAATAAATTCGTAACAGAAGAAGAATGATTAACTCTTTATAGTAAAAGATTTAATTAGAAATGAAAACACAATCCCCGAAAATTAACAATTAGTAGCTCCAAGCTAGTACTGTAATGATTAATGAGTTTCGTATAACGTACTAAGTAGAGTAGTTAACAATTAAAATGGAAATATAAGTCATCTTTAGAAGTAAAGTGGCAGTTTCTGCCTAATGAGGTCTCTTGTTTGAAGCAAGATGTATGTATTTTAGCACGAGACCAACGGGGCGGGCTGCAGAGCGTGGGGTCCTGGGTTCGATTCCCGGGTCGGGCAAAGTGTTGTTGGATTTTTCCATTAGAAATTTTGTAGTAACAGCCCGGAGTTTGGAAGTTGGCGGTGTGATACCCCCGTGCCTCGGAAAGCACGTTAAGCCGTTGGTCCTACGCCTGATCTCTCTCCGATCGTGTCGGATTACCGTCCCATCGGACTATGAGAGTGAGGAAAGAGAGAGTGCACTTGTGTCTGCGCAAACACTTGTGCACTATAATATCTCCCGCGCCTAAGGCTAGTCTCCGTTGAGATTGGCCGCCGTGGCCGAAAATACGGTCTGGAGGACTATTATTATTATGTATTTGAGGGTTCAAGTTAAATCTAAATGTAATTTAGGAGTTTTTTAATGTTTAGTGTATAGAAAAATCTGTTTTTTTAATTTTCTTATGATGATAATAGACTAAAATACTAATGTAGTCTATTATCAAGATGACCCAGCGTTTACGTCAAGGTATAAAACATGTTTTCTACAATGTTCTGTCTAGTGTTTCCGTTTATCATTTATACCTAAAACAAGTTGTAAGTTGTGTATTAAACTTGTAGAAAATTTGCCAAAAAGGTGAACAATACAGGGTGTTAGGGTAAACACCGTTATCCTTGCAACCAGTGGTTTGGTTTCATTTATAGAACGTAAAATCAATGGAAAATTACAACTTTTTTTTCATTTTTTTTAATCTACACTTTACCACAAGAGACGCAAGTTCGTTGTCCTATGCGCTAGGGCAACGAACTTGCGTCTCAACACGGGGGGTACGGGATGTGACCTGACCGGCCGCGAGCGCGACCCCTCCCTCAGTCAGTCAGCTGTTTCCCTAGAGAGCACGGTGTCGTATAGAAACTTTTTAAAATCTTTTAATGAAAATGACGTTTTTTTTTTGTTGTGTTCAGTCATTTACTTTTACATTTAAGTCAACTACCCATGGTTTGAATGACAAGACTGTTTACCCTTACAGCCTGTATATCTAACAATTACATGTCTCAAGCAAGGTCAATATAATTATGATACATGCTTTATATATAACTTGTATATTTTGTGTGCCTAAATGCGGGAACCCCCACAAGGTGGACCAATGACCTGGTGAAGGCCGCGGGAATCCGCTGGATGCGAGAAGCACAGTACCGGTCGAAGTGGCGGTGCTTGGGAGAGGCCTATCCAGCAGTGGACGTCTTTCGGCTGAAATGATGATGATAAAATGCGGTTCTGGATTGGAAAATTCAGACATAACAAAACAAAATAAAAATTACTTCGTCGACAAATTGGCCAAAATACACGTCTTTCTTTAACTCTTTAGGGAGTACAAACGTGACTTGTGTACCTAAAAACAAACATTTCAAGTAAACAATTAACAGTTTCTTTCTCTAACTATTGATTAGCCCGCTTGTCTCTTCTTTTATGACCTTGCCACAATTTTTGCCCAGAAAACTTTGGGGGCGACACTCGAGAAAAACGGTAATATGTATTCAAAGTGCGTTTTGTGGTAACCTTTCACTTGACCGACCAAAAACGTTACCAATTCGGTTGATGGCTCTTGCGTTCAAGTTTGAAACTTGAAAGAGTTTAGGGCAGGTGTTTCGTACAAGTGTTGTTCGGGTTTCTTTTGAACTGTATGGGGTTGGACATTGCTATGTCTGACTCCGTGGGGTAATACATACTTAAAAGTTGTGTTTCGTTTGGTATATCATTTGCTTTTTCAGAGAACTTACGTACCTAGTGTATAAGGGCCTACCCTACCTCAAATTGCTTAGCATGATCCTCCGTTATGCTGAAAATACTGCAGCATTAATTTAGAAATAAATATATTTAGGTATGTTAAAATTGAGGATTGATGCTAGGCCCTATGTTTGACGAAAACACGATTACATAAAGTTTTCTCCATAGAAAAAAAATCCAAAGTTACCTCTAAACCAAACTATAAACCGCTGATATTCAGAAAATCATGAAACTTTGCATAATAACTGAACTAACTATAAAGCAGGTTGTTTTTGTTAATTACCATTATTTTCACCGTAAAAAAGCAAATACCTAAACTATTCGAGGCTTGGAGCATCCCACTCCGTTTCGCTCTCACTCAGGCCGCAAGTAGTATGGTGCGAGCGCGATAAAATTTGAGGCGTAGGCCCTTAAATACATATTTCTATCATTGCGTAGCTTTACACCTTTGCTGAATGTTTTGAAAACATAGTGAAATATTATTTCTTTCTTTTTTTAATTATAGACGTCATTGTCACGGTCGTTTTTCATAATTAGATATTAGAAATTATTTTAATTATTAAAAGATTTTAAAAATCTTTCTTCTTCTACCATCCCTTCATGCCAGTTCTATCTGGTAAGTTTTTTAAGAATTTCAATTGTTTACGACAGATTAATTTAGGTTCTATCAAGAGACGCGATTTTTTGAGTGATGTCTTCTCAATAGCTTACAAAACATTCCAAAAAAAAATAAAAATTAAATAGAAATAAATTACTGTCAAAATCCTTAATCATATTAATTCAAAGTACCTACTTCACTTAGAGAAGTACCTTCTATAGAAATTCCTACTTTCATTATAATTGAATTACCACTCAAGGAGAGAAAACTTCCAGTGTTTGTCAAACACTTTTATGTCAAAAGTTTTGTGAATAGCAAAATCTCTTTGCAATAAAATCAGATCCAATCTAATGCAAATCTTTTTAATACTATTAAGAAACAAACAATAAGTATAAAAGAAAATTTCGAGGCTTAACCTATTCTTATTTGCAATGTTTTTACGTATTTTACAATCAGAATAACAACGGCCATCAAAGCTGTTTTGGAGTAAAAAGATACAGCAAATATTGAAGATAATATGAAAACGTGTGATGTTAATACTGAATTTGTTACTTTATTAACTTTGTCCATATTTAGGGATATGCTCATAAAATGTGGTAAAATATAAGTTTTTGTCATAAAAAAGTCCATTTCGTTTTGCGATATCACGTTCCTATCTGAATCCCAATTTGTTCTGTTTTAACAATGAAATTTCGCTCTCTATCTATTGTTATTTGTTTTTTATAATATCTTTTATTATTTTCTTTGTCATTTTTAACTCGATCGGATATTTTTTTATTTATTTATATTATATTTAATGTGTTATATGATTTTACTATTAGCTCGTTGTGCCCGCGGCCTCACTCACGTGGTTATATATTCTATTGGGATTAAAACAGACGTGAAGTCATATTATTATATTCGTAAAATCCTCTACAGCATCGATTGATTTAGATAATTGCAACTAAAACTTGTTTGTACATTTTTGGCTAAAGTACAGGATGTAAGGGTAAACACTTGTCATTCAAACCATGGGTAGTTGACTTAAATATAAAAATAAAAGACCGAACACAACAAAAAAAAACTTTATTTTCATTAAAAGATTTTAAAAAGTTTCTATCTGACACCGTGCTTGCTAGCGAAACAGCTGACTGACTAAGGGAGGGATCGCGCTCGCTGCCGGTCAGGTCACATCCCGTAACCCCCTTCCGTGTTGAGACGCAAGTTCGTTGCCCTAGCGCATAGGGCAACGAACTTGCGTCTCTTGTGGTAAAATTTAGAACTAAAAAAAAATTAAAAAAAGTTGTAATTTTCCATTGATTTTACGTTCTATAAATGAAACCAAACCACTGGTTGCAAGGATAACGGTGTTTACCCTAACACCCTGCATATGACCGTAAGAAAATAATTGATAGGCAAGCGATTGCCCACTATCTCATTTGATGGCAAGTGATAATAATATATCACATACTTAATTTATTTATTTATTTTTCATTGCTCCATTTTTAATTTTTAATTCTTTTTACCTATTGTAATTGTATTCTCGGTGCATCATCTTCACATGTAATTATATAATTGATGTATACCAAATATTGTAAAACATTTTTTTTTTTTTTAAAAGAGTAACCGTGGAGTTTCTTGCCCATTCTTCTCCATACGAAAACTACCTTTTGGAAGGGGCAACTAGAATCAGTTCTATTTCTATGTATTTGACGTTCAAAAGTGCCTTTAATGTGCCTAGTTGAAATAAATTATTTGACTTTGACTTTGACTTAATGGTGGACGACACTTACATAGAATTAATCTATTCTCTTCAACTTGAAAACGTGATAGCCTAGTCTGCCCTCCTAATAGCAAATGCAGTAATCGACATTTTTACGATTTTCCGTTTTTGTCAAAAATGACATCTGCAGACTTTTAACTACACGTAGAATTTTTTTTTTTTTTTTTATTGTGTCTGGAACATCGAGATATTATAAGTAAAAATGCAGCATTTCAAGTGTAAGTATCTGATATTGTTAGTATGAATGCAGCAATGAGCATACACCAGATTAAAATGCAGTAATCACGTATTTAGTACCAAGTTAGAATGCAGTATTCCTGTACATTATAGAAAGAAACACAGTAGGGTCATACAAAAAAAGTGAAAATTCGAAAATATCTATACTAATCTTATAAAGCTGAAGAGTTTGTTTGTTTGTTTGAACGCGCTAATCTCAGGAACTACTGGCTGGAATTGAATTGAATTGAATTGAAAAATTCATTTTGTGTTGGATATTACTTACATTTATCGAGGAAGGTTATAGGCTATACATATAACATCACGCTACGACCAAAGAGGTAAGAGCACAAACAGAGTATATTTAAAAGATATTGTTACTGTGGAGGTACACAGAAATAAAAGTAACATGTTTGTGAAGACAGATTATTATGGAATGATACACGAAATTGAGTTCCTAAAAGTAAAATACCTAAAGTCATTGTCAATTCCTGATCCTATCAAAAACATTCTTCCAAGGGGTGAAGAAGAAAGAAGCAAGAAAATCTGCTATTCTTTCCACACTGTCCAAAATAATAAGACAGATTACCGTTTTGGCAAAACCTTCACTTCAATAACTCCTCGACTGATCTCGAATAGGTAGTTTAGAAGTAGAAGACTGTAATGAAACAAAGGCTATGAAATTTAATTTTAATTACTACTAAGACTGTTACAGTGCCATTATTAATTAATATTTTTAAGTTTTCTATGGAAGCAGTGTTCCGTTTAAAAGATTATAGGCGAAAGCGAATGAAGAATGATCTCGTTTATTTTACTAAACTTTTGTTACTAAATCACATGGTGATAATTAATAATAAGTATTTCTAAACATAATATTTTCTATATTTTTGGTTTGAAAGTAAAAGTTTGAAAGTAATAAAATATATTGTAGGTACTAGGTACGGACCTAGTACAACATATTTTATTACTTTATGTCCCAACAAAAAGACTGGTTAAATTATAAAATTAAAATATTTTCATAATTAATTATGTTTTTCCTTTTTTTTCTATTTAAATGTTAAATAACTCGTTTTTACACTGCATTATGCCTTTTATTCTACTTGTATCAGTAATCAATTTTGCTAGTGCTTAATGTAGTCAATGTATTTCCTAGATATAAATGCAGTATCAAACACGATTACTGCATTTCACTTCACTACTTTGATGTATCACAAATAGAGACACAAGGTTTAAGTGCAGTATTCAACTTTCTAAAGACCTACATAAGAAAAATTAACTTCAAAACTTAACTTAACGATACTTTGTATTTTTATGTACCTATTCCGTAACAAAACATATGAGTTTTATATCAGATATAGTAGAGATTTAAAAAAAACAGTTAACCGCACTTTTCTCGAAACCGCCATTTTGCAAGTACTGCATTTGCTATTACGAGGGCAGTAGTGGTGGGACCGTCTGACTGCCAAGTAATAGGTCTCGAGTTCGATCCCAAGACACGCACCTCCGACTTTTCGAAATCATGTGCGTATTGTATAATTATCACTTGCTTCAACAACGGTGAAGGAAAACATCGGGAGGAAACCGGCATGCCTGAGAGATATTTCTCGACGGCATGTAAAGCCAAGTCAGAGGTCCATAAAAACTCATAAAAACTCGGACACCAATTACTAACCACACGACAAAGAAGAAAGACTTGAAGACTTCTACTTGATTATCTCTTTTATCATTTTCATCACCCACCATTTTAATACTCAATACTCAATTTTTTATTGCATTCCGTAGTGTGTTTACATAAATGGTACAATAAGTAAAAAGTTCACTACGAACCCTGTCGGGCACAGCAAAATTAGGAGAGAGGACGAGGGCTTAGTAGAAATTCAACATCCATCCATAACATCCTCTTTAACAGAACTACGTGCCATAATCTCAATGAGTTTAACCAACACTATGGAACCAGCTTAATCTCACACCGAGTCATCACCCACACAGAGATTGCTCTACATTTAAGGCGGTACCCTGAGCAAACGCCACGCTAGCTGCTTTTTTTTAGTTTTTAGGAGCTATCTTCTTGTTATTTAAAAATAAATATCAAATAATAAATCTACATAATCTTGACTCCAAATTTGTGCATTACTTTTTTCTTTTAAAGTAGTATATGTTTCATTAATCTCCTTCCAACGAAGCCATAAAAATGAGAAATAATTATTGATAAGATGCATCTCTCCGTAAAGTAAACATTTTTTTAATTTTGCTAATGACACTAATTGATAGACAATTTAATAATGAACATATTTTTGTAACTATTTTTTTTTCAAAAGACCAAAGCTTGATTTTATAAAGATTTTATTCTAAAATTTGGGCGTATTCACTACTGTATCTCACCGGGTTTTTCAGTCTGCGAAGAGGGAACAAATGCTCAAGTTTATTTTGCTCAGGGTACCGCCTTAAGTCTTCAGAAGGTTCCAGGATTCTTATTAATGTAACAGGCTTAACTGGAAGCCACACACGACGGCCACTTGACCTAATAGCCTTACACTAAGCCTAGGCTTTAAAGGAAGTACCAATATCTAGCTATCTAAACGCATTAGGTTGAGGATGCGAATGCAAAAAGATTTTTCCTTTTGCATTTTATATGTGACACCGTTTTTTCCTTTGATGGCGATTTTTGTAAAAGGTTGTTAAGGATATTCTCGTTAGCTTGGAGTTTAATGGGCTTTTTTTTTAAAGGAGTTGGCTGTTTTATTTTTTGGATTGGTATTTTACTATGAGATTTAATGTGTGAATTAACTTAATTTTCCTAATTTAGTAATAACTTCTATGGATTTTTTAGAAGCTTTAATTTTTTTAAAGAAATCAGGAGCTCGTGGCTAAGTAATAACAAGCGCACGGGTCGATCCGTCAGGTTAAGCTACGCTTGCCAGGGTTGGTCTGTGGATGGGTGACAATCTTTACATAACGAGACTCCTCCGTGCCTTGGAAAGCACGTTAAGCCGTTGGTCCCGGCTGTCATTCGTTGATATTTGACAGTCGTTACGAGTCGTCAGAAGCTCGAAAGTCTGACAACCAGTCTTACCAAGGGGTATCGTAGTACCCAGTTAATGGGTTGTGGAGGTCAGATAGGCAGTCGATCCATGTAAAATACTGGTATTCAGCTGCATCCGGTTAGACTGGAAGCCGACCCCAATATAGTTGGGAACAGGCTAAGCAGATTGATTTTTTTAAAGAAATCTTTTAGGAATGATAATGAATAGTAAGTAGCACACTTTCAATTTATAAGTAATGATTAAAAGTATTTATTAGATATGTTGTATCTGTTTGTACTTCCCGTCACGTTGTCCGTAAAGGTTCATTAGAAAACCAGCGTCAGACAGCATCTCTCTGGCAATAATGCTGAAATTAACCTTTTTGGCGCAGCGGTGAGGCACACATTATTATTGTTAAAACATTATTTTTCACTTTTTATTTTGTTATAAGTATTATGTGTTTCACGAACTGTGACCAAATAAACGTTATTCTTTCTTTCAAACTTTTTTAGAATCTTATCCTACTAATGAATAGAATAGAATAATTTTTATTTTGCATAAAATATGGTACATAAAATAAAAGAATTCCCACATATTTTGCATACTTACACATTTCAGCATGCAAGAATTACCTTATAATAGAATATTACTTATACAAAAAATATTTGTTGCTATTGAGATCATGACATAGAGGTAAAAAAAAAAAATCTTTAAAATTACATTATAATTCTATTACTAAAGAGATCATATTTCAAATTTTGCTTGTAATTTAAGAACTTATTTATTGTATGTATTGAATAAAACGAAGTAAGTCACAGCCACAGTATTTAGAGACTCATATTTAATAAATGATACTTATCGATCGGTAACTAATAGTAACTATAGAAACTTAAAATACGCCTGGTAATGTTAACTTATAACGACTAGTTGTTTATAGAAACCTAACCGCGACTGTAAATCCAACTGTTAACATTCGATAGTAGCAGAAACTCTATTAATAGGCTTACGGATGCTTACCATTGTATAATCACATTAAAACCGTTGTAATGCTATCTATTTTCTGTAATACAAACAATAGGTTTTGTTGAATTGAATTAATTAATTAGGTGGAATAAGGTTTCGACTTTAAATAAATAAAAAATGTAATGTTAAATAAAAAAAATGTCTTATATGCATACTGTACGTACAGAAGTAAACATTTTATTAATAAAGCATGAAAAACCTTGTAAAATTGTCGAACTATCGGATTCAGCAGTCGCCATCGCGGTCATCACAACAAAATTTGTAAAGCCTAGTTTTCACAGGCCCCGTAGCCAGTTCCTGTCTGGCAGCTACTGGGTCCGTGAAAACAAAGTTTAGCCAGTACTGACCGGTCAGTTGATGTCAGTCAGCTACTTAATTTTTTTGTTTCTACTGTCCACTGACCTTCCCCCACTCCCATAAGGACGGCTACTGGGTCGTCACTCACTTCATACGAACGCAACTTTGTGGGTCAGGAACATCAGGCACACATAGGATATAAATTCCGTTAAAGTTTGTCTTTTAAAAACGTGGAACAAAATCACAAAAACTGGGAAACTAAATTGTGAACTGCGCGATTTGAGTTTGCCAATTGGCAAAAAGATCCGAAGAAATTCCAAACTTAAATGGCAGTGGGCAAGGCACATTGCTCTCGCAGAACAGATGACCGATCGGCTGAAAGGTTCTGGAGTGACAACCGCGTACCGGAAGACGTAGCTTTGGAAGGCCTCCCACAAGGTGGACCGATGAACTGGTGCAGGCCGTAAGAGTGAATGAATAAAGCACAGAGCCGGTCAAAGTGGCGATGCTTAGGGGGCATATATCTAAAATGAATGAAAAAAGCACAGAGCCGGTCGAAGTGGCGATGCTTTGGGGGGGGGCAGACCAGCATTTGACGTTTTTCGACTGAAAATAATAATGATGATGTATTTGGCAAAATGTCCGCCGCAATCTGAAAGGGTTTAATATGATTGACGTTCAATATAATTGGCGACGGATGCGGTATATCACCAATAAAATAAATTACAATACCTTATGATTCGGTTGTTTGTCACCTAGCCAAAATATAACAGTTTCGCGTAATTTGATTCAGAGAGTGAAAGCAATAAAATTATATTCACGGTAAAATGAAAAATATGATATATTTTTCGCGCTATTTCTGGAGATTTTATTTATTCTTTGGCATCGATTGACTTTTAACTCAAAAAAATAGGTCTGGGAGTAATATTGCATATCAATCAATCAGTGAACTCAGACTATCACCATCCATATAAAGATAGGCGTCTCCTAAGATGCGCCACATCCCCGATTATTTGCCTTGCAGTATGGACTGTGTGAAAGATAATTTGGCTAGAACGAGGGTGACTACCGATATGACAATTAATATTGATCTGTAGAAAAAAAATACATGTTACATTGACCCCAAATATAAAAATTAAATAGGTAGTTTCTGAAAATCAGCGCTGTTGACGATAGGTCCATCCGATGCACACCGGTGTCACAGCATTTGCTGAGCAACGACCTGAGGGGCAACTGCCGTAATTTTTAAAAACGTTCGCTTTTTAATCTCTTTCGCAATCTGTAAAAAATACAATCAATTTACTACTTTTTATCCAGGTAGTACGTTCCCGTGGGATAGTTTCCGACGCGGGCGAAGCCGCGAGCAAAAGTTACTCAGCCTATAGTGTTCAGTACTACTGCGGGGACACAGGCCTCCTCTATGTGAGGAAGAGTGGGCCGTAATCCACCACGCGGGCCCAGTGCGGGTTGGTAGATGTTCCATTGTGACGTCCTTCCTTACTCATCCGATCACTTATTGCTGGCAATCTTTTTATGGCAGGCCACATCATCATTCGATTTTCAATTCAAATTGAGAACGCCACATACCTACTCGCGCCACACACTCTCATTTCCAGTCTGGTCGACACTTCATCTTTAGAGCTTCCTGAGGCTAGTTGCTGTCTGTAATATAAACATACGTGTAATTTTATTAAAAAAAAATAAAAAAAACTCGTACTTTTATATTCTTCTGATAAAATCTTGTAAAGTGCCGTTTATCAATATATATATAATAGATAATTATTATATTATAATCATTTTATAATCTTGTAAAGTGCCGTAGTGTTCTACTAACGTGCAATAAACAATTATCTTCAGTCTGCTTTCATTGTTCACCATCAATCATTGTTCATCATCATCATCAATCAATGTTGACTGGTGAGATTCCCTCAATTGAGCTGAGCTAGCAGGAGGGCAGAGGGACTACCGGTACCACACATGTCTTTGAATTTTTGTTTCTAGTACAGTCACGGACTTTAATTGATGAGCCACCTTCAAACTTTTCAATTTTGCAGTTTCATACATTCACGAGATTACACGATTAAACACGAACTCAAATCGCAAGCTCGTAAACAAGATGACAAATAAATTACTTTTAATCGGAAATATCCATAGAGGTTGACTAATAAGTTCTCAATGATAAAAATAAATACAACGTTGCATTAAGTTTATCCAATCTATTTGATACCGACCTCCTTTGAATCTTAGCTCATTAACTCGATAATTATGAAAACATAACTGAAGACAGTGACAGTTGAAATATCAAGATGACAAATAAATTACTTTTAATCGGAAATATCCATAGAGGTTGACTAATAAGTTCTCAATGATAAAAATAAATACAATGTTGCATTAAGTTTATCCAATCTATTTGATACCGACCTCCTTTGAATCATAGCTCATTAACTCGATAATTATGAAAACATAACTGAAGACAGTGACAGTTGAAATATCAAGATGACAAATAAATTACTTTTAATCGGAAATAGTCTTATCCATAGAGGTTGACTAATAAGTTCTTAATGATAAAAATAAATACAATGTTGCATTAAGTTTATCCAATCTATTTGATACTGACCTCCTTTGAATCATAGCTCATTAACTAAATAATTCTGTAAACTTAACTGAAGACAGTGACAGTTGAAATATCGCTGTCAGAGAATTTCTCCGTACGCTAACGTTACTATCGCAACAGTAACCTAGCATCAATTATTTATCGTTGCTAGGTTACTGTTGCTAGACCTGCAATTGGTTGACTTTGAGTAGTCACTCTGCTGTCAAGGTGACTCTCAGGTTAGCCAACCGGTATGAAATATAATTTTCTTCTTCTAATACGAAGACATATGACTTTGCGTGTCGGGAACCGAATAAACCCGATTTGCATTACACGGCTAAAATACGAACAGTGCCAGGTGGCTCATCAATTAAAGTCCGCGACTGTACATACCGGTTTCCTGACCAAGTTTTCCTTCATCGTTTCCCGAAGTGCTTTTACTAAACGAAATTCATATAAAACATGCTAAAAGTATGATTAAACATCGTACTCAGTGTTTAAAACGACGTTTACCGTATAAACATGTTTGGTTGAATGTAAATGAAAGTTTTCCAAACGATTGCATAAATATTTGACTTGCTTTATATGCGTTGCAAACGAGTTAAGCGGCAAAGTTGCATTTAGTACTAAAATGTTCTGCTTAAAATGATATTTGTTGTAATGTAATGTAACTTTGTTTAGCGTTCTAGGGGGTTTCTGCTTTCATTTACTCTATTTAGTGTTAGTTTTAGGTTTATTATGTTAATAGCAACGCGCCTGCGCCCAGCTTCGCACGGTTTATACGACTCGACAGAACATCTCGGACTTGACAACCTTCCGGAATAAATTATATAAATGATTATGAAAACAACGCGGTCACAGACAGACAAGACGAGGGACTCATTTTTATTCTTAAATTGTATAAGAATAACTTAAACTATTCTTAACTAAATCTACAAATCGTTACTAATATTATAAATGCGAAAGTAACTCTGTCTGTCTGTCTGTACAGCTTTCACGCCAAAACTACTGAACCAGTGATACACAGATAGTCTAGAGCCTGAGAAAGGACTACTAAGGCTACTTTTTATCGACATACCACGCGGGCGAAGCCGCGGGCGGAAGCCAGTACAATATAAATGATTCGTGTCTAAACAAATCAGTAAAGGTTGGTCTACTATCTCAGATGAAGGCTGCGCTAAAACTATAATTATATACTCCATTTTTCTATATCATTGCTATTCAGCTCCTTTGTTGGTTTATTCTAAAATCAGTCATACTTTTGGGATCACTTCCTTGGCAGTCACTGGTTGGAATAAGAATTCAGAGAATTTAAAATAAGAACGTTCAAATTGAAATTCAGGAAATTCGAAGAAATTTATTATTTTTCTCTTAAAATCATTCGAATTACATTTTTAACGTTAGAATACAAAAAATATAAAAACTTAAAAAAAAAATATTGTTACACTCTTAATATTATAAACATTTATAAAAACGATTTGAGGATGAATACTTATAAACGCATTATGGATGGATAAGGACTCGGCTACGAGAATACAATAATTTACCATCAAAATACAAAGTTCATCATCATAAAAAATCAAAATAAAAATCAACATCAAAATATTTTTTTTTTTTTTTTTAAACATAGAAGGGACATCGTAAACATTTATGAAAATGTGAAAAGAAAAAGAAAATTATCCGCTAGAACTTGACCAGGGGCAGTACTATGGCTTGTTAAAGCCATAATTGTTCCAGTGTCAGAGAAGGATGGAGCTATATGGGACAAATAGCACTATCCCTTTTTCACAACGGAACAATGATAGCTCTAACACGTCATGGTATAAGGCCAGTACTTTCTATCCATTCTAAGTTCGGCATCTAAGCTTACTAGTTGCGACTAAACATAGATATTTTAAACGTAGCGCTTGCCTTCCGCAATCCAATTACCGAAGGAAAACCGATATTCTAAGGTTAGACCGTGGTCAGACTTTCAGGTTTAGAGAAACCGTAACTGTTTGCAACTAAGATAAGTAAGATTACCTAAGCTACAAACATAATTTTATTAGTATTTAGGATACAGGCTTGCCTAGTGATGTTAGCACTAGTAATGAAAAGATGCTTTGAAGGTAAACAAAGCAAAAAGAGTTTGTAAGGATCGTAGCAGGTGGCGGTCTGTAATTTCTACCTACCCCCATGGGAAAAAGGCTTGAGGTTATGTATGTATATAAACATAATAGATACTTTATTGATAACCAAAACGAAGGAGCTGTACCCAGTAATAATGTCATCTAGAAAAAAATGATATCCTGAAATTAAAAAATACGATTGCCCTGCTAAAAAACGATCTAAAAAGTAAAAACAAAACCGGCCAAGTGCGCGTCAGACTCGCGCACGAAGGGTTCCGTACCATTATCTATAAAAACCGCATAAAAATCAAGTTTTTTGTATGGGAGCTCCATATTTATTTTATTCTGTTTTTTAGTATTTGTTATTAAAGCGGCAACAGAAATACATCATCTGTGAAAAATTCAACTGTCTAACTATCACGGTTCATGAGATACAGCCTGGTGACAGACGGACAGACAGACAGAAATACAGCGGAGTCTTAGTAATAGGGTCCCGTTTTACCCTTTGGGTACGGAACCCTAAAAACAAGTTGATAAAATTGTCATTGCAGTCGGGGGACCGTTCTGTGGAACAGTTTTTAATCCAAGAAGTCCCCTGACTGCAATGACAGTTTGATGGGGATGATGATCTCTCGGGATGATGTAAGGATTCTAACTAATACCACGTACATCCAAATCCGTTCAGGCATTTAAAAGTTATGGTGGAATAAAGAAACTCGCATACATACATACATGAACCCTGAAAACACAACACTCCTTTTTGGGCAGTCGTGTAGTAAAAATTGATATTATTTTAATTAATTTATACTACACACAATTTTTTTTTTTTTTTGTGCAGAATAAACAATTTTTCTTTCTTTCTAGTTTATTACATAAATTATTATAATTATGTCGTATATTATTATAATTTTGTCGTCTCTCCATTTTACTGTGTGTACATAAATAATAAAATAAATACGTAAATAAACTTTTTCATTTCTGAAAATATCCTATCATTCTTGAAAATATCTTAGCCCTCAATTTTCACATATTTATTTTCCCATCGATTAGAAACTTTTCTGATACACAATAATAATAATCATAATCAACCCTATAATACCACGTCTATAACAAAATTGTCTCATCCACAAAAAGGGGCTTAAATGACCCCTAAAATTAGGGCTGTTTACCTGAACAGAAACATTATAGTTCAGCTGTTGTACCGTCCTGAATAATTTCTTAATCAGCAAGACCTTTTGTTTAGGATAATTGTGCCATTTTGTATTCTTTTTGCAGCAAACAGAATCTCTAGGTATGATAATAATGAGCTGCATTACACGTTGCGTTTCTTTTATTATTTGCCCATGGGTGTTTAAAATAAGGATTAATAAAGAACAGGTAGGGGGCTTAGAACGGCCACTTTGGCAGAATCATAATAGGAAAATATTATGAATCATCGTAAAATGTCACAAACTGACAATTCATAATGACATAATCTGCGTGCAATACATATTACGAAATAATTCATCTGTTTGACAGTTTTCTATGGAGATTCGTAAAATGGTCCACAAATTATGAATTACTTGTGTGTCAAAATAGAGGAATCGATGATGACAGCCGGGAATTCAGGAAATGAATTGCTTTTAGATGAATTGCTAATTTGACCGTTTTAGGCCCCCAGTATAGGAACAGAACAGTAATTTTGGCATAGTGGATGTTTCCACGGACACAAATATCATTATAATAACCCCACATGCACTGCTACACCCCACACAACTGCTTCTGACATCAGCACCGGAGTAAAATTTTCTTCTAGATTTCGTAAAAGGATGTTTGTGTAGATGTGTTATTCAACCAACCGATTTTTGTTTGTATTTGCTATTTTAATTTTGCTTTTAAACTTTTAATTACATGCAAAAACATGAATTAACGTTATAAAACGTATGTTTTAAGATTTTTACTCAAAATATTTTTATATAAATAAAAATTGTAAAAAACGTGATTTACATAGGTGTCTGTCAAACATAAATAAATTGAAATCACAAAATCGAAAAACCAGAATCGTTATAAAGAACGGATGTCTACAAATTGAAACACCCATGTATTCGGAACGTCAAAGTGACCCTATGGGCATAATTTATTATAGCTACAGACTCGCTGTAAGATTACGAACATTTCTTTTCCTATTTTGACTTGCAAAGAAGATAAATTGGGCCAATTTATATAGGAAAAGGATGCAAAATAGAATGCAAATGCGATGTTAATTTGGAGAAAATAGACGGAGAATCTTAGAAGCCGCCGAGCAGTCTTGCTGTGTTTCGGTTTGACGAGTAAGTGGGAGGAACCGTGGGGTTTTAGTTGGTAGGATAACCCTTCGTTCATCGCAGACAGAATCCATGAGGATTTCCCCACAGAGCCAGAACAGTTTTGACAGTATGCTTACAATCACATAAGACATTTCAGCTCTGAACTCATCGCTATTAGAACTGTGAAAAGAAAGAAAGAAAGAAAGAAAAATAGGTTTATTTGTGTCCAAATAAGCGTTATTCATTCTTACTTTTAAACAATTTTAGTCCACAACTGTACACGCCGCGCCGCGTGTGCCCAAACTGGCTCAGCGAATGGCAACGTCACGTCAATGCGATTGAATGCAGCTTGATTTCAAAATATTGGCACACAGTTATATCTAGCCAGTACGTTTGAAAGCGACCGACGGTCTGAATAGATTCTAAAAGATTGTTTGCTTTCTAATAAGCCCACGTACGCACGGACGTAAAAATATCGCGGCGGAATTTTATCGTGCACTGGATTTTTAACTCTCAGTGTTAAGCTGAGCGTTGAAAATTTAGCAGACTGCAACCCAGCGCGTCGAAAAACCAAACTTTTCGATTTTGAACTCTTGGCGCTAAGCAGAGCGTTGGAAATCCAGTGTCGCGGGAAAAAATCGCCCGTGCGTAGGGCTGTTGAGTATGGTGTGCAAAACAACTTTTACTTTTTCAATAAAATGCCATGTTTTTTGCGGATTCTGTTTTGCCTTTGGAAAACAAGTGAACTTTTGTCGTTCGTTCATTTGTTTTAATTAAATCCAACGTCTGTCGTAGTAGTTATAAACACTATCTATACGTAATTAATCCGTCATGTGTAGTTTACTATTTAATTTTGCAATGTGATAATATTGAAAAATAGGCCAACGGTCTGACAACTTACCTCCGTGGAGAAGTGCAAAAACAAAAACCTTTGCAGATTCCCATCCCTAGCTAACAAACAAAATTGTTAATGTGTCTATAACCCGTTACCCGATAAGTAGCAACTGATTGCGGACGTTACTTGTTTTTTAACCAGTACAGCAATTTCGATACTCGAAGAAGGTTGTCAAAATAATGCTCATTTCTTTTTATTTCAGTATCTAAGTAGTAAATAAAGAATGTTCAACACTAAAGCAACTATTTCTTTTTCCACAGGTACAGCACACTACGGCGAGGACAGTGTGGGGTCATTTCCGTACTTCGAGTACAATGTGCCTCGGAATGTCACCACAGTGGTCGGACAGACCGCGTTCCTGCATTGTAGGGTTGAACAACTTGGGGACAAAGCTGTAAGTAACATTGTTTGTTTGGCTTTTGTAAATTAGTATGGAACTATGTGGGTTAAAGAAGTCATTGCTTGGATAAAAGAGTAAGATAAGATAGTGCTTTTAAGATAGACCCAGTGGTGGCACAATAGTAACTAATATTATAAAGCTGAAGAGTTTGTTTGAACGCGCTAATCTCAGGAACTACTGGTTGGAATTGATAAATTCTTTTTGTGTTGGATAGTCCATTTATCGAGGAAGGCTATAGGCTATATAACATCACGCTACGTCCAATAGGAGCGGAGCATAAATGAAAAATGTTGCAAAAACGGGAAATATTATTCCTTTTTGAGAGCTTCCATTGAAAACCGTAAACGGTTTAAGTTACGCAAATAACATGTATGATGGATTTTTTCCTCTTTAAAAGTTCTAAAAAGTTCGTTTCAAATTATTTGCGAAGGAGTTTTATCAACATAAACTATTAATTCTTATTCAAATGAATAGTTTTAACATCGAGGGTATTTATGTAGCAGTAAAATACTTTTTAATTCATTCGAATCGGACATTTAATTTTTAAGTTATCATGAGTAGAAAAATGCAATACGCGAACCGTTCGACGCCGGCGCGGCGCCGCGCCGCCGCGACGTTCCCTACTACAAGAGAGGAGAAGATGAGCACACGGGTAGACCATGACCTGGAATAGGACATAGGATACGTTTTATCCCTATATTCTCACGGGATCGAGACCTACGCGGGTGAAACCGCAGGGCACAGCTAGTTAATCATAAAAATTAAAAGTTACGGTTGTCTTAGTTCTTCTTAGGTTCTTACGGTAATAAGGTTTATTTCATAATATTATTTTTTATAATAGTGACTCATTATGTGAAAAAGTGATAGATGTTTGAGGGACAAATTATTTAATAATAAGATCTCATGTACCAAAAATCACACCAGTAAATGAATTTGAAAAAAAAGACAGCCCACGTGATTCACGTCACGTAGAGGAATGGATTATGGATTTTTGCTGATAACAATAGTATTACAAATACAATTTGATGTTCATTATAGGAGTGAGGCGTATTTATCGTCACAGATAGAAATCACAGATATTAAAAAATAGCAGATAGCAATTGCTCCTAATGATAAATAGTATATTATGCAATTAGTGAATAAAGGACGGATTTAAAGCGAGGGCCATAGGTGAATCACGAGCAAGTGAAGGATTCTAACGACTGAATCACGACCGTAGGGAGTGATTCAAGTGTTAGAATCCTGAACGACGCGAGCGATTCATGGCCCTCGATATAAATCCGTTTTATTCAAGAGTTGCATACTATACTTTATACCACCATGACTACGACAAAAATAACATGCAACTTCGAGTATGTTGTTATGTCAATTTTATGCCTTGTTTTTATAGTACCTACACCGTAGCATAGAATACATACTCCATAAGGTCGATGACTTCTTTTTCTTCCACGACTCATTAAAATAAGTTAGGAAAACAGACTCTGAAAATGTGGTCAGCTTGATTTTCATTTTTCCATTTACTCAAACAAACAAATAAACAAACTCACACTCAAACTCATCGTAGGCTTTGATGTAAACCAGCCGTGATTTGTTGGTTAGCAAGCTTTCTACTATATCGGCCGCCCTCTCTTTCATAAACTCAGGTGTTAACACATCTTCATCACTTGAAAACATTTTCAATCGATTTTTAAGTAACCCTAAACTTTTGTTCGTACAACTTACAATATTTAAAATAGCTCCCATTTACTAATGACAGCAAAGAACACAAAACAGTTTTAATTCTAATGCTAAACTCCTGTTCGAAAATTAAATCAAATAGGAGTTTGTATATCATTGAGATGGAGTTCGAACAAATTGGTGTTCTAAATTCAAACACCAAAACAGTGATTAAAAGTGCTTTTTATTCACTGTTTTCAGTGAAGTAAATAAGCTTTTTAGAGGGGGCATGGTATAAAATATCTGTTACTTAAAATCACAGATCATCAAGACTGTTACTGTTAAAACTTCCGATACGATTTTCGACTTTAACGAAAAGAAATAAAGAAGATTTTCAATTGAGTTAATACGTATTTATCGTCTGTACAAAAATCACAGGCTGTGATTTTATAACAGATATTTGGATCTGTTAAATTTTTGTCACAGTCACAGTGATCACAGATATCGTGTTTCACCTGTTACAACCCATCTCTAGTTCGATATGAATACAAGATCGAACCTATTCAAAAGCCCGATCTTTTCAAAAATATTTTAACATCAGAAGTGGGATAAGTCGTACTCACTTGCAAGAGTACGACCATTCTAAAATCTGAACTCCAACCGTTATATGTTCGGCACGGTAACGAAACCATAGCGAGATCTAATTCGACGCCAGCGCCATCTATCGAGCGAGCTGACAACTTTGACCTCAGACAGAAAATTTAAAAAAATGTTCTATCTTTTTAAAATAAATAAAGATGTCTAATGCTTGTTCGGTTAAAAAATCTTACATTATAAATCAATATGACAGATTTACATTAAAAAAAGAACGACCCAACTATTATAAAACACGCCAACTAAAAAGGTAGAAGCAAGACAACGATGTCAATTTCTTTCGGTTCCGTATATAGCCGGAGTCCCACGTAATCTGTACTATTCATAATTATCTTTATTAAGAGCGGGCCGATAGCAAAATTGCCAATCTTTAATATTATTTTTTATGAAATTGATAATAAATAATGTATAAAATTAAAATATTATGAGTAACAACATGATATTTCCAAACTTTTTTGTAGCAGAACAATAGAATTTTCTCCATAGAAAAACATCACGAAGTTACCTCTTTTATGCTAATGACTTTACCTACCTTTGACATAATTTACATTTACATTTACATTCATAAAATTGTATTAATACAAGACAATTAAAAAAATGCAGTCGTTTTTTTAATTAATTATAATTTAAACATTATAAAATTCCTTTACCTTTTGGATTTATTACGATAAAACGCTTTCTGCTTGCAGCATTTAGGTAAAATAAATAAAATAAAATAAAAGGTAGTACGTTAAAGGGCCGTCTGCCTCCGAATGTTACGAGAACTATAACGACCACTACTAATCATTTAGTTACAGGCAGGCGTTTAATTACTAGGTAAATTGTTAATTATAAAAAATAAAAACATGTTTCGGGACCTATTTTATTTTTATTGTTTGTCTTATGTTGGTTCCGTGCCACCGTACAATATTTATGTAGGTTTGTACAAACACTTTTACAAGTCAATCAAATTATTTTTAAAAACAAACGACTTCCAAAAAAATACAAAAAAGTGAGAAATAAATTTATTTTCGGAATTATGTGGCAAAAAACGATAATAAAGAATCAAAGACACTGATTTCCGAAATGAAAGTTGTTTTTCACTTTGTGTTTTTTTTTTTTGGAAGTCGGTTGTTTGTTTTTAGTCTATGCCATAGTTGGATTTACACACGCACACATACACACACACGCATACCTGTACTATTTTTTATTTAATTTTGTTTAATTTAGTTATTTATTCTAATTTTATTTTATTTTAATATTAATGTTACTATTTGTTCTAGATTTTTAACCAAATTTTTGTTTAAATCCACAATTATAATAGTCTTTTTTTGAGTATTTTATTTAATTCCAATTACATTTTTTCTTTTTCTATTATAAAACTTAATTTTAAGTAACATAATTTATTTAGTTGCTAATTGTAACCTAAATGGAAGAAGTCACTGGTTCCTGAAATACAGGTATTCTAACCTAGCTCTGGAGCTAGGGTCTCGAATTTTTTGTAACCTGTTTTCATGGCAATAAAGAATTATTGATTATTATTATAAAAATAATTATTTATAGTTTTCTATTTCACTATTCTATATGTACAAAATGCTCGTCCTGTCCCATTGCGTCGCTCCGCATGGCCTAACCCGTAAAAGGCATAAGGGACATCAACGCTAGTGACCTTGACCCCTTTCCATCCTGCGCTATAGCGAAGTGATATTGCAATTATGTGTCAGTCAGACGCGTCAGTAATTATGTGGTCAAGTTAATGTTAGTGAGATAAAAAAATTTAAAAAACAAAATTAAAATTTATTTAATTCAGATAACAAGATCCACACAATTCATACAATTCAGATTTACAATTAATATATAAACAAAAACAAAAATAGAGTACACATACAGAATATTAAAATAAAATTAACATTAAAATTCAAATTTTCATTATACCTATTACCCTCTTAATAAAGGATCTCCACAGAGGAGAAGAGATCCTATCAGCTACAGTCTTCAGAATTCCGTTGCAGCTGCCACGCATTCTGCAGATCAGGGATACAGTTTTCTTGCGGATGATGGCATGAAAGCCATCAATGCGATACAGCGCAAACATCCCCGATGCACTACAAAAGCGAGGCAGCCCCAACATCATCCTGATGATGTTGTTATATTGGACGCGCAGGACATCCAGCGATCTTTTGGTGTGACTGACCCACAGATTCGCCGTATAAAAGCTTTGACAATACGCCTTGAACAACGATGTCTTTACTTGTTCAGAGCAGCGGAATGATAAACGTGGTTAGTTTAATTTGTATAGTAATTCGCGTTTAGGGCTTCGGCCACATTTACTGACGTTGAGTGTATAATCGTATAGAACTGATAATGAGAATCGTATAGAACGTTTGTTACGCTTTCACGCTAAAACGGCTGAACGGATTTGGATGAAATTTGGCACAGGGGTAGCCTATGACATGGAATAGGACATGGGATACATTTTATCCCGATATTCTTACGGGATCAAGACATACGCGGGTGAAATCGCGGGGCTCAGCTAGTAAACAATAACTAAGATTAGGATGATTATAAAATGACGCAAGTGATGCGAGTGGCGGCTAGTGACTGACTGTCGATTTCTGAATTCGAAGTTCGAACTAACGGACGTGTGACGTTATAGGTACTTGAGTTCACAAGTTTGTCTGCATGAGAGGGTTACATACCACTATAATCGGAAAGTTCGTACCATAAAACCTCCCAGTGAAGGCAAGCGTGAGGGATTCGATTACCAGATATCATTGCGTTTTTCCATGACAAATTTCTCAGTCTAGAGTCTGTATTTGTGCCCGCTTGATAGCAATGAGCTCGTTCCTCTGTTACATGGGAGTTGAAACATAACAGGCGACGTCAATATCATAAATGATATCTATGTCTATCTACTCCAGAGTGAAATTTAATCAAATTTTATCCTCTTAAATCCCACTGGCGTCGTCCCACTGGTGGGACGAACGGGAATACACAAAAATAACCCCCTATGAGTATCCGCCCATGAATTCAATTTCAGCCTGTATACATGTCTGCCCCATCTGTTGGAGAATAAAGGCGATAGTGATGTTATGTCTTCGCCAAACAACAATAAAATGAAAGATCGCACGGAGATTAAATTAGTTTCTAGATTAGTCACGATTCAACATAACTTATGTTCACCTAGATTGACTGGAACCTAAACGTGTTCCAGTTAATTCGTGACCAACTAAGTGTTGACACAAGCTGTATAGCTCTCCTGGGTATTACATGTTAGATTATCTTACAACAATACGGGCATACCACTTAGGCCCAGTTCGCAATATGTTCTGACGACAGATAGTCGTGACAATGTTTAAATAATATATTTATTTATGAAGCTGCTCCAAACCAGGGCACGATTAACTGTTGTGGTTTTAGTCTTTTTTTATTTTTTCTGACGACACAGAAAAAATAAAAAACGCATGCCATTTTTTATTGAACCCCAAAAAAAAACCATTTTGATGTCCTACGCACATTTTAATAAACGTGCCTCTTTGTAAGCGCCTCACATAATTCCCATTTTTTTATTTTAAAATACCTATGAACCAATTAACTGCGACCAACTTGGAAGTAGTCGACAAGTTTTTAGATGAGATAAATTATTGCGAATAAAGCCAAGGTTAATAAAATTAAGGTTGATGCGCTAGGGTAGCCCGCGAAATTCAAATTTTCTTACGTTTGTTGCAATTTGCAGGTCAGTATCAGGTTGTATCGATCTAAATATTATTACCGCTCGTAACAAATATGGATTTACAGAATTATAAACATTAAAATCAGCAATACAACTCTCTAAGCCCATGTAAGTGTATTGAATGACTATTTAATAAGTTAGAGAGTTGTATTTGCAAATAATGTAAGAAAATTTTAATTTTGGCGGGTCACCATAGCGCATCCCCCTTAAATGTTTCTCATAAAAATATTATGTGGGATTTGTGGGAACACTCAATTCGGATCTACACATTCCGGATTCGGTACAGGAGCTGTACCAGCAGTTGATATGGTTAAACATGTTTGTCTTTTGTCAATATGTAATTAATACATACCATGTTACGCCGCTCAGTCGCATGCCCAGTGAGGGAAATCCCTTTGGTAGAATATTAAATAAACTGTCAGTCTGAACCAGTACGGTATACAGCTACAATATGTAAAAAAAAACACTGTCAGATCCGAAGGGGGCAAGTATGTACTGCAATATAAAGAGTAACGGTGGAGTTTCTTGCCCATTCTTCTCCATACGAAAACTACCTTTTGGAAGGGGCAACTAGAATCAGTTCTATTTCTATGTATTTGACGTTCAAAAGTGCCTTTAATGTGCCTAGTTGAAATAAATTATTTGACTTTGACTTTGACTTTGAATAATTACCCAAAAGTAATAATTATAGGTACTGCAATAAAATTACCAAAAGTAATAAAAAATCTTATTATTTGGTATTGAAAATAAAAAAGTTACTGCTGTGCTAAAAACAACCAATGTTACCAAGGGGTTATCGTGTCACCCAGTAACTAGATTGTGGAGGTCAGATAAGCAGTCACACCAACCCCACATAGTTCGGATTAGGTAGATATTTACCTGTTTAAAAAAAAAATATAAGTATGTACTGAAATGTTTACAATACTATTAAATTGATACATAAAAGAAACACTCTGTACACGCACACATGTATTTCAACGTGGAAAGACCAGTGTAACAAGTGTGCGTGTACAGAGTGTTTCTTTTCCGTAACAATTTAATATTGTTTGTGAATACTTTACTATAAAAAAAATTAAAATACTTTTTTTTTTCAATGGTAGTATTTTTTTAGCATGTATATTCTATTGCAGATTAACGGGAACGGCCTTCGTTAAATAACATACTGTATATTATATTAAAATCTCCTAATAATAATGTCACCAGCTCAGTTTGACATACTTTCCGCTACAAAAATAAACAGTCAGGCCACAGCCTTCTAGATATAGTCTGCTCCAGTTCCATACAATACCAGTAGAGTAACAAAGAGCCTAGTATTGATTATTAGCTATTTTAGCATCGCAATCTGGACTGGGAGCAGTCTCGAGAAGTTTGCTTAATAAATTCTTGTTAACGGATATTAAATGTTGGTTTTTAATTAAGGATTGATCAAGTATTTGTTTGAGTATTCTGTCTTTAATCACAGATTAATCTGTGCTATAGTGAAGTGAATTCTTGAGATAATTTTTACCCGACTACGGCGAAGCAGAAAGGAGGGTCATGATTTTGACCGATATTTATGTATGTGGGTGCATATTCATTTGTTCCCTCATAACTTCTAAACTGCTTATCATATTTTTACAAAAATGAGGTTTCGTTGGGAGCGTCTTGATCGTCCGCTAGTTATGGGCTATGTGACGTCACAGAAAATTGCAAATGGCGCCCTCTGGAGGACATAAAGTCATGAACTAAAAAAAAAACACAAGTCTTCCAATTTTTGGTTCTATGCCATGCCGGTTTCCTCATGATGTTTTCCTTCACCGTTTGCACGCTCACGTTAGAATACTAGCAAGTCATCAAAATGATGGAGGAATGAGGAATCACCAATTCAACACTCGTAGATCATTCAAAGGAATATTTATTTATTTTTTTTAAATCTGGCTACTTCGATGCCAGATAAAAAGTCTTTGTCAAAAGCCAAAGAACATATTGTCACGTAGTTTATACAAGAGACTAGGTATTTAAAAAAAGGAATAACTCAAAAAAAGAAAAGGAAATGAAATATTTCAGATTGAAATAACATTAATTGAATCAAGACTGAATTTAGACACACACACACACATTTCGTTACAAGTGTCACCGTATTGTGTTGTTTACTAACGCGTAGTAATAAGGAAAATGTTACTAACCCTATATGACTCTTGACTCGAATTAAAGATTTTGAATTTGAATTTAGACAAACTATTGCTCAATGAAAACAAAAATCATTGTTTTCATTGTTTGTCCGCAAATCATTGTTTTCATTGAGCAATAGTTGCAATAGTACAACATCAACAACTTTTGACTACCAGATTATTTTGTTGTAAGTGTCCACTTACAACAAAATAATCTGGTAGTCAAAAGTTGTTGATGTTGTTGAAAATGGAATGAAGAGGTTACGACGATAAAAAAATGCATTGACACCTGTGTAAACACTATCTAATTAACAACTTGTTTCCTAAACACAACAAATGTCAACCATGTCATCTAAACAAGCCTGGAAAAAAAGAACAATTAGAATTCCTTTAGAAAAAAACTCGGAAACATTATGTATTTCAGCACATTCCCTTAGAATTTGATAACGATGAACGGTTCTGCGAGTGTTGAATTATTAAGTGCCTTGACGAAAAGTCCGTTTTTGGGAATCAAAAGTGGGTCAAGGAAACGAGAAAATGGTAAAACTTGGTACTGAAGTTTCCCTTCGTTTCAGGTATCTTGGATCCGGAAGCGAGATCTTCATATATTAACGGCCGGGATCCTGACTTATACATCGGATCAACGGTTTCAGGTATGATTTATTTCATTAATATACATTTTGGTCACGTAACATAAATCGTGCAGTACATTTGGTAAGTTCGGCACTAGGATAAGACCGTACGAAACAAATTCTCCGCCATTTTATTGGCCCCGACGATCAAGGCAGAATATTTATTTTTTATTTATTTGTTTAATATTTTCACTTATATTTGGTTTTAACAGGTGGAAAGTTGGAAATCTAATATAATAATGTAGTCACCAATTGCTACACATTAGGCGCAGAACACAATGGTGTCAACATTAAAATATTGCCTAATAAGCCGGTAATTTAATTTTTACGGTCTTATCCCACCGCCGAATTTAACCGAACATAGTCTACCAGTTAAAATTATGAATTGTAAACTACTCTGAAATTGAATATTCAAAAATACAGTTTATCCTCAACTAAAAGCTACCCACCATACTTAACGATGTGATAATGACACATTAATAATCTTAGTATCTAATGAACGATAACTTTTGCGAAGATATAGTCCAATTAGAAGTTAAAGGGATTGAGTCATAGAATCATTCCATTACTGAGAAGTTATTACCACTAATTCCTTTTCAAACTTAGTCAGTAGAATGATTTCCGCTGCTCTGTCCAGCTGTCATCCTAATTAATGTACGGAAGTTCAGTTCAACAAACATTCTGTGCATTTTAACATCATACGAACACATAAATTCTATGATATTCAAGTATCTCGGATACACAATAATACTTATACCAGATTTTATCGGAAAACTAAATAATCTTGTTCTTCGAAAACCAACTTATATGAAAGTCGTCTTTTCGAAAAATTCGACAAACAGGAAATTCAATTCCTTGAGAAAACTTCCCAAACTGCTACACTTTGAAATAAACTTCGACTTCTTTATGAAACTAGAGGTTCGCAAACTCGTCCCGAAAGACATGACATTGACTGACTTGGCGAAAGTTTTGCAAGCGAAACGAACGATTCTATGCAAAATTTCATATAATTTCATCAAGATTTTAGCTTTCTATTTCTCATTTCTATCTAGTAGCTAAAGTGAGCTCGTGGCTAAGTAATAACAGCCGCACGGGTCAATCCATCAGGTTAAGCTTCGCTTGCCAGGGTGTGTCCGTGGATGGGTGACCAGTGACCATCATAATATACTTGTAAAAATTGGTTTTATTTTGGAAAACTTATTTTTTTTTTGCGTTGCTAATAAGTTGTGTAGCAGACAAAACATAAACACAAATAAATAAATGATTAATTGATTTATCATCACTATAAATGCGTTTGTATGGGGTACGCAAGGTGATGAAAGAAAGAAAGAAAATAAAGAAAAATTGTTTATTCTACACAAACAAAACAGTCAACAAAAAATATATAAACTACACTTATACAAAACTACACTAGGCCAAAAGCCACGTATTCAAAAAAAAAATTGTAGAAGCAAGAAAAAAAAAGTACGGCAATATTATTCATACTTATTCTACTCTTTGAGGTTTCTTTTGATCAGTACGATCATTTTTGGCTGTTTAATTTTGGAATCACAAGGCACTTTTTTACTGCATTTGTTTTGAACTGTATCAACAGTGAGATGTTGACGTGTGATCCAAACTTTTTATAGTAAAATGTTATTATACTGATGACAGCCGTGTGCACGAGGCCTATGGCTATTAATGAGCTGATTATCTACTACTAAGATCTATCAAATAAACTAATTTTAATTGATATACGTTATACAAGTTTAGCCATTAAGTACAGATAACGCTTCAATTCAATACAATATGATACAATCTGCTAATTGAATCTGGGAAGGACCCGCGTACCTAACTCAAACTTGGAACTAAAGATCTCGTATTACTATCTTGCAGTTAAAATTTACCACCTATTTTGGAAAGGACGGGTTGTACGACAAGTGCAAAAATAAAGTTTTACACAGTTATAATATCAATAACCTTATTTTTTTTTTTTAAAGATTTTTATTCTTATCCTGCTACTGCGTTAGGTCATGAGATATCCGAAAATCAAAAAAAAAAAATGGTTTATGGAGGAGACGTGAAATTTTATTCACTGTTACAATGTACCTTTTAGATTATTAGATAACTTTCTTTGAAATCTCGAAGATAAACTTTTGACATCTATCCATCCTTTGACATCTATCGAAAACTCATCCTATCCTGAACAGCATACTTAACTTTTGATAAAATACTCCTTTAAGCTTTAGTTTCAAATCCAATTAAATCTTTTCCCTCAGGTGATAAGACCAGAAAAGTCAGAAAACTGGACGCTCCAAATAAAGTTCCCTCAAGAAAGGGACGCAGGTATCTACGAGTGTCAAGTCAATACGGAACCGAAGATGTCTTTGGCTTTTCAACTCAACGTCGTCGGTAAGTCCAATTTTAGCAATTACCTACATTAATTTTCTAATCTTTCTGAGGTCCGTACGTGTCGAAAGTTGGAAAAGAAATGGAGAAATGGCTTCGTTATACGTAGTTAGGATCCAATTAATATTGGGGTAACTTCTGCTGGGTAGGTGGAAAATAAAATTGGGGAATAATATTTAGAAGATTTATTAATGGGCAATACGAAAATAAAACCAGATCTCAGAAAATTTTTGTTTGTTTGAAACTCTATGTAAAACCAAAAAAAAAATCGAAAATCTGATTTTTATTCAATTATATGAAATCTAATTTTAAAAAAAGTGCCCAAAAGCAGGAGATGTTTGTATTCATCCAAAGAAAGGTGTCAACGCTCTTGTGAGAAGTCTAATTTTAACATCCGCATTGCAGAGTCGTTGAAAGGAGTTTTTTTTTAAAACACAAAAGTAACCGGAACCATTCTTAAGTTAACAAAATGGTTCGCCCTCTCCAGATATTTTTGCTTTGGCTTTCATGTCTCGTGTTTCGTTCTGGCGGCAATCGTTCGAAAAGCCATTTGAATGGTCACGCCAGCGTTTCCTGATTGATTAGATGCACGAAACTACTTTCAAACTGAATTCTTTATCAAATATATCCAACGTGGTTTTATTTAATCGCTTCACTATATCGCAGCTATTGTTACGGCCACAAATCACAGAATGATAAACACTTGAAAATTTAAATTTAATTATTAGTAGGTTTTGCCAGTTACATTATAAGTTTCATGTAATTAATGAGCTTATTGGCTGCCAGACAGGCTGATTCTAAAAATTTAAAATCCAATAACATTTTGTCCCTACCTGGGATCTCACCTAAAACCTCACGTGTCTCAGCAGTCCTGCTTGCAATTACTAGATGACAAGACCAAACAGGTAAAATCTAAAACATTTCAGTTTCAAACACTGCACCAGTGAAGTCGTTCATACAGTTAACACAAAATTGTCTCACCCAATCAAAACTCTCAAATCCTAACGAGATTATCTCAAATTCAGAAGCAAAGCATCAAATAACTCGAATGAAGCATAAACTAAGCGAAATAGGAGCGTTCACTACTGACGCAGTCTAAGTTTCATCGCAAACTTTCCAACTACATACAATACAAAGGGTAAAACTGGCGTCACTTGACATTGCAATTTTCCTAGCTTCCTGAGCACTTAATGCTTCGCTGTCTTGCCACTCGCCTCTCTTGAGCTGGTCTAATGACACAACAAAACATGCTCCCCAAACTTGAATATTTACGAAGTAAGTGGGTCAAACGCTAAGCTGTTTTTGGGGATTACAGCTGTCACAAGAAGTTTTGATTTATATAGATATTTTGGTGAGGCCATAATGAATGATAGATTTGGTGCCGAAATTATAGCCGATAATAACATTTTTCCTGTTTGGAATGCAGTTAATAATTTTAAAACAAGAGAAAATGCTATGGCACAAACATATAATGATATTGTTTCGTATAACTCAAAAAATCTGAAATAAAATCTAAGATTGATTCAATAAGTTTTTAGAAGCAAAATCCAATATAATATTTTCAACTAAGGGTACACAAAATGAAAGCTGAATTTCAGTATCTTTATTCATGGTTTATAACTTAAATAATATTTCACAAGATTACAACGAAACCTATTTACACTTTACACGTAAAATGGTGGTAATTGCGTCATAATTTAATTTATACTTTGATTTGCTACACTACTATATCGTTAAGTTTGATATCATACATAAAGCAAACGATAAAATTAAATTCATGGATGTATTCACTTTCATCATTTATTTCTGAAGTTCTTTGCTCAAAAAGAGGTAAAAAAGCTATTTCTGTGAGATTCTCCATTATTTTCATAACTTAATTGGGTTCTCTTAACTTTCTTGGAAACTGTTTCACTTTATAGTTATTGTTAGTTGTCGCTGTAGTTAACACAGCGACTACAAAGTCTATAGTTACAGTTATGCAAATTTAAAATTGTTTGCTGAGACGATTATTTTCTTAGTTACTGAACTTGGCTTTTGAAATAAGACCGTGTACAACCGCAAAATATTTGTTGTTAGCCGGTACTTTCTTTTCATTAACATTGTTAAACTGTTTAAGGTACATAACAGCTCCCAATTTTCTTTATCCTTATTTATTAGCCGTGACTACAGAAACTCCTTGCATGAACCCTCTTGAACTTTTCAAATCCCCCGATAACAATGTGAAATGAGGGCTTCAACGCAACCTTCGAGCTTCGCCAGATTTAATCTTGGCCTAATTTTTTCTTCATCGTTTTAAGGGGCATTTTCTTTCTACTATAGACGTGCTGTATCACAGTTTGAAGGTACTTGATAGGCTCTAGTATCTTTAATATCTTAACAGACAACATTTCTTGTGGAATTGGGACAGCAACGAGAAAATGAGTTTTTTTTTATCTCGGCCTATTACACAACACTCTTATATGCATAGAATTATTATTAAGATGGAGAACACTTGTGTTTAAGTATTTCTGTCGTATGAGCCGACTGTATTCGGCGAATACATTTTTCATAAGGAGTATAATTTGAATTTTAAATGTCGTTACGGTCTTGATAATGTTGAGCTAGGAGATTTGGTTTTGGGTAATTCCAGGACAGAAAAATAAAGTCTGGAAATAGTCTACTTTATAAAAAGACTTGGAATTAGTCGTTAAAAATGTATAACGTTTTTTCTAAATGTATGCGGGTTTGCAAAGCTGAATATTTGTTTCTTTAAAAATTGCGGTGGGGAATAACTAAATGTATTCATCAACTTATTTTGTGATGAATATTTACAGACTTGTTAATAAGCTAAATTCTTAATCCGATTTAATTTGAAGTGGGAATAAGTTTAATAGCTAGCAATGAGCGAAATGATTACCTAGCGAAAATATAGCAACAAAGCTACCTATGGAATGTAAAATAAGATTAACTATCGTGGGTGGAACTACATAAATACTGATGAATTAAGGGAATTAGTTCCAAAGTTCTTTACGCTAGTTAGTAGTTAAGAAATCTTAGTAAGTAATTTCTCTGGGGATGTGCACAAACTTGTGCAACATCTCTTGTGGTTGTGTTCAAATAAAGACTAGAATTTAGAATTTGAATAATGTTTTTAAGTGTTCAAATGCAATTGTGAACGTAAAACCATGTATTTTGCAATTATGAATTAGTCAAGAAACTCACAAAACACTTAGAGGTACTTGTTAGTAATTAATACCAGCCGCACGGTTTGATCCATGAGGTTAAGCTACGCTTGCCGGGGTTGGTCCGTGGATGGGTGAGCATCTTAACATACCTAGACTCCTCCGTGTCTCGGAAAACACGTTAAGCCGACAGTCGTTACGGGTCGTCAGAAGCTCGAAAGTCTGACAACCAGACTTACTAAGGGGTATCATATTACCCAGGTACTGGGTTGTGGAGGTCCGATAGGCAGTCGCTCCATGTAAAATACTGGTATTCAGCTGCATCCGGTTAGACTGGAAGCCGATCCCAACATATTTGGGAAAAGGCTAGGCAGATTGGTTGAATGAGTCAAGAAACTTTTTTATGATAAAGAAGAAGAAACGTGGAAGGTAAAGGAGAAGTCTAGTTGAGATGTGTCAATAATATAATGAACTAGCTGCGCCCCGTGGTTTCACTCGCATAAGTATCGATCCAGTTTCATTTAATTTCATTTCGTGGGAATGTCGATTTTTACATTAGGAATTTCTCAGTACCAGACTGTCTAGATTTGTGTCCGGTTCTGGAGTTCCGGAGTCTGGATTTTTGTCCGGTTGATGGCAATAAGCTCGCCTCTATTACATGGGACAAATACGTATATAACTGGCGAAATGTGGGTGTACCTACTATAGATACACTTCTGCGTACCTCTTCGGAGAAACAAGGCGTGATGTTATGTATTATTTACGTACATTAATATTTCGACTTCTGTAGGCAACTCACTCGTTTGATTTCGATAAATGTTAGTTTTAAGATTTGAATTTTGAATTACGCGCGACACGAAATGGCAGCCTCGCGCCCAAGAAGTATACTTTCGACCACGCTTGCCTTGTACGCATGCGCGGGGCTGCCTTTTAGTTCGCGGTTCGCGCGCTCGCCGACCGATGCGAGGGAACGCCACGCGCCGCCGCGCAATTTGATTTGAGTGCCCTTGTAACACCGTCGCGCGCGGACGTGTATCGCGTCGCCTGACCGTTCCCGCCAATTCGGTTTAGTTTCTATTGTTTTGTGAACTGTGAACTTCAACCAATATACTCTACCTATACTGTAACTTTGTGTTTCGTTTTTGTGAAACCCCGCCCTATCAAGAACAACTTCTTTTGCTGACATAATAAATCTTGATATCGTTTTGTCAACAGAAGCGAAAGCACACATCCTGGGTCCAGTGGACTTGTATGTGAAAACTGGCAGCTCATTGTCACTGACGTGTATACTGAGTCAGGGCCCTCACGACTTGGGCACGATATTTTGGTATAAGGGTAAGTCAGATTTTAATATTAGGTACTTATCAAAGAAAAAAATTCTAGGATAGAAAAAATGAGTGGTGCCACTTGATGAGAAATGGACTTTATAGGTATGAGGAACAGGGTGTAAAGTTCACTCATCCTCTATAGAAAAGGGAGCATCCTCCGGCCAAACGGGTGTTGTCTGGCGGGCAACTGCCCAACGATTGATATATTGGATATAATCGCGCGGTAAACTCTAATTGCGCGATGCAGGATTCTGTGACGTTAGGATTCTGTATGACGCGATGTAAATGCTGCCACAGGAGCTCTAAATTCAGTGTCGGAATGTCAACATCTGTTGTTATTTATTAGTATCCTGTTTCTGAAAGATTGGTGAAGGCTGATCAATAATTATATCAAAAACATGATCCTCTCTCCACAAAATAGTTTCAGAAAACCTAGATGTTTCTTTATATTGTTTTTAATATACAATTCCCTTAAAAGTAAGTTATTAATTAATTTCAAAGGCATAATATCATCTAAATTATTGCCACCACTAACACAAAATTAATCAATAAACCGTTCCATTAAGACCACATTATAACTTAAATTATCCTCCACAGGATCAAACATAATAGAGTATAAGGAACTAGAAGAGAACGAGCTGCAAGAAGAGCCTCGTGTGAGACTGAAGACGGAATGGACGGAGCAGCTGACGTCAAGGCTGACGGTGGAGAAGCTCCTTCCAGGAGATAGCGGGAACTATAGCTGTGTACCGACAATGGCCGAGGCTGCTTCGGTTAACGTGCATGTTATAAATGGTGAGTTTTTATTTTTCCTCATTATGAGGGTCAAAAATCAAAATCAAATCAAAATATTTTATTTCACATAAATCTACATGGGCACTTATGAAACGTCAAAAGCTAGGTGCA
Organism: Lithophane semibrunnea; assembly: GCA_947363905.1. Taxonomy (NCBI): domain Eukaryota; kingdom Metazoa; phylum Arthropoda; class Insecta; order Lepidoptera; family Noctuidae; genus Lithophane; species Lithophane semibrunnea. The sequence goes on along the minus strand of OX376210.1, from coordinate 6,355,413 downwards.
CGGTTCCAATTGGTCGTTTCATATGGAGAAGAGCCGGCAAGAAACTCCATGGTTACTATTTTAAAAATAATTGGCTAATTGGGATGAAGGTGATTGTATTACCCAGTTACTGGGTTGTGGAGGTCAGATCGGCAGTCGCTCTATGTGCAATACAGCTGCATCCGGTTAGACTGTAAGCCGACCCCAGCATAGTTGGAAAAAGGCTAGGCAGATTGATTGATGAGGATGATAGGGAATGTACTGCCTCATTTTATACGGTACCTACACACAAGCTCCATCTCTTCCCCAAACTGAAATGAGATTAAAATTACTGCTTTAGGAAGGTGGCGGTTGGCACCCAGAGCCTACGACGTGTCCGTTTACCTAACTGGCATAGCAAAATATGCAAAATAGCCGGAATATAATAGCCATTTATTTCAGGCTACATGGCCCATAGACATATATGTTAGTTTGTAAGTTATACAGGGTTATTGGTTATACGTCGGCAATCCGTTATGGGGATGTAGTAGAGGTTATTTGCAACCAAATGACCTCTGATGACCCCTTACGCTTATGTCAACCGTTTTCAAGTAATATGACATTTTATATTTTAAAATGAAAGAAATAAAAATATAAACGTCAAATGACTTGAAAATTGTTGCCATTTGCATAGGAGTCAAAAGAGGTAATTGGGTTGTAAATGACGTCTCCTACGTACCCATAATGGATTGCCGACATTATAACCAATAACTTACAAACTAACATATATCGCTGGAAGAAATAAGTATAATATATTATTATCACTCAACATAGCTGTTATAGAGTTAGATTTTAATAAAAAGGTACAAGCGGACAGTTGAAATGGAAAACCTAAAACAGTTCACAGGTTTTATGAAAATTTTCAAATAATATTTATAAACAACGGCTGTGATGGATTTTTTCACGATAGCCCAAAACGGAGTGTAATGTTTTTTTGTTTCGTATATTTCGCTAACGTCTAAGAGCGGTTATTCTGAAAGTGTGCAACGTCGCAAATAGATGACAAATATTTCGCTGTTTTGATTAATTTGGCAATATTATTGTATGGAAATATGAAATATGGCTAGACAAGTTACTGATTAAAATATTGAATAAGAAATGCAAGAAATAATATCGTAAAACCGAATGTATTAGTTTTAGTTGTAAAAAAAAAGGATTTGGAAACATTCCAAATGCCTTTTTTACACCTAAAACCAGTTACAACTTAAATTCACTGTTATAATTGCAATTCATAATCAATATTGTAGTATTGCCAAATTAATTAAAACAGGTAAATATTTGTCAGTTATTTGCGAAGTTGCCAACTTTCAGAATAAACGCTCTTAACTTGCATGGACCAAACAAGCCTCATTATACTTCATAGACTAATCAAGTACACAATCCACAGGAGTTTTCGACCCCGTCCATCAGATATAATCTCTAAGTTGCTATCATCACCCTTATTTAAGATAATGGGGTGACCTACATTCGTAGCAAGTACATATTATTACTTATCCAGGGTCACATGGAAGCAGCCAAGATTGTGTTGTGTGAGATCTTAACCAGACTGTAACTATTGCTGTCTCTCACTTTACTATAGAACAAGAACGAGACTGAAGATGACAAACGACCGCCTGGAATATTATGAAGTCTCAAAACATGATAAAGATTATACCAAAACAATGTGATATAGTGTGTTTCATCAAATAGTTTCTTCGCCGTAATGTTGGCTCCACTGTTAAATTTAAAAAACCGGACCTGTTAGGTAGCGCCGTAGCGACATAGCGTATTCGGTCCTAAGACAATGGACCCAACATTACGGCATAACAATGGAGCCAACATTACATAATCAGCCTATAATGTTCCCACTGCTGGGACACAGGCCTCCTCTCTATGAGAGGGAGTGGGCCGTAATCTACCACGCGGGCCCAGTGCGGGTTGGTAGATGTCACATGTCTTCGAATTTTTGGTTCTAAGACATGCCGGTTTCCTCACGATGTTTTCCTTCACCGTTTTGAGAGCAGTGGTGATGAAATTATTTACACAAAGTAAAGCGCCTGTCGGGGTTCGAACCTACGACCTACAACTCGTAAGTCGCGGCCGTTACCACTAGGCCACCACTGCTCACCTAAGTGGAGGAGGGAGCCAACATTACGGCAAAGGAACTATTTGATGAAATGCACTGTAGTTTCAATTGTTACCATTTCTACCAAGCTCTGAAACTTACTGGTCAACAATGTTATTTTTAGTCAACACCGTGTAATTATTTAATTTTTCTTCAAAATCTCCCAAAACGGAACAATGATAAATTGATAAGCATAAAGATAGCAAACACTCCAGCTAGGTAGCTAGCTAGATATGGTATTAAGTCCGCCCCTGGACATATTTATGTGGTTAAAGTATTAAATAAATAAATTAATAATAATACTGATGCAAACTAAATACAAAGAAAATGTTATGCCCGAAGGCCGTTTGTCCACCGCACCGTGAATGGGACGTCAACGAGAACGAAATGACGACGCCGAAGTAGCGACAGTACACTATGGCCGCGTAATCTCGTTTCTCGTTGTCGTCCCGTTTGCGGTGCGGTCGACAAACGGTGTAAGTAGCTTTGATTCTTAAATCTTAGTCCTAAAAACCATAAGCTAACAAAAAGTTTTCTTTTCCAACAGGCGAGCATCCAGCAGCAATGCAACATGGAAACGCTAACACGGCATCTCCCTGCGCATTGTCAGTTAATTTACTCATTTCATTATACTGCACGCTTGCGACTCTCTACACGAGCACCGTAGATGGATTCAGATGAAAATTACACAAGGTACTATGAAACAACGTTATGAGACGGTGTTGTTATGTATAAACAAGTCTTAAGTAGATTTTGGTAAGAGAATAATTGTTGAGGACGTGAATTTTTGTATGGAAGACGTTTTACGAAAGATTTGCCTTATGAATTGCTTGTAATTTTTATGGTTTAGTATGAATCTATACTGCGTTCCCTATTTAGTTTCCAAACATGTAAACGAATGAATGTGTTTTTGGAAAAGCAAAAATTCCGTTTGTGCTACAACTTATTTTTTTAAATGTTTATTCTTTACTAGTCATTCTGAAATCAACAGCTTAATTTTATTCCACTGGCATAAAGTTAACGAATAAAATCAGTTGAAAACAATAATTTGAACAGACTGTAGCATGTTTCTAATTAGGTACTTCTAAAGCAAGTAGGAGAGCTATAAACGAAAATTACTCTGGCCTGTGTACCTATGTTTAATTAGGAACGAAGCATTATGTGCAAGATGCGCCTTATGTTTTAGAATTATTGACCAAATTATAATCATTTAATAAATAATTTTGTTGAATTTCGTGGTTAGTACCTTACAAATTCAACATTTTAGTATTCAACATTTTGCAAATTCAACATTGTGATCTGGATGGGAAATTCAACTTTTTACAAATTAAATATTTTGGGATTCAACATTTTGCGAATTCAACATTTTGCAAATTCAACATTGTAGGCCAGAAGGATTGTGTTTTATATAGCACTATACTGCGACGCTGACGTCCGCGGCGCGTACTTCGGTGCTACGCGTACGCGACCGACATAGAGAAGAGAAATTCAGCCCTAAATGTTTACAAGAAAATGTAGTTTCAGTTTTATCACAGAAATTACTAAGACCGAATGGTATGTCCTATTAACCATCTAACAAATGATTAAATTAAATCCTTGAACAAAAGGATTTAATTTAATCATGTAAAATGTGTCAAGACTAGGACCGGTCCAATGGGCTTTAAATGTGTCAGGACAGGTCCAATGGGTTTTAAATAGAAAGATTTGAACGGACCAGTTGTAATAGGCGATCAAATATTCAAGTAACAAGGTACCCTTCCTTTGCTCTTTGCTTCTGAAGTGTTAATTTCGATTTTGTCAATGAGATTTTTAGTTCAATGAGCTTGTTCAGTGGTTTTATACAATTAAGTTTTAGCTTTAGTTTTGCGAGATAGGTTTTAGTAGTCATTTGTTTTGCTGTGAGATAGTTTCTCGGTTCAGTGTTTACAACGTTATTGGGATAATTTTTAAACGGCATTAAGGCAATTGTGTAAAACATCTCAACGTGAAAAAGTGAAGTGAGCTTGAAGTGTCAATCCCTTTTATCGGATGGAATGCGAGTTCACAAGAAGCTCACTTTTGCTCAGCTCGATTATTTCAGAATACACCGGCAGATATAGTTTTGGAAATATTTTTTTTGTTTTAGAAGCAGATTTTTGTAGGTTTATAACATTTTAAGCGGCACTCTGCATTTTTTTTTTTAATTGTTGTTGTTTGAAGTAAGTTTACACAATAATTCACTTACATGAGAATATTAAAAACTCAACATAAGTCAATATTGTTAGACGTATTACAAAAACTACTTACCTATATAATTAATCATTTTGTGGGTAGATAAAAAATACTATGAATGCATGCTTGAAGTCTGTTACTTATTATTTTCTTTTCATTTGACGACAGTGATACAATTTGGATTAATTTATTTAGAAATGCTATTCAAACCCTTTATATTATTTTCGTAGTTTTCGTAATTTTATTTCCAGAAAACAGGAATTTTCATTTAGATAAGCAATGATATTATATTATTTTTTTATTAAGTATATTTATTATATTAATTTAATATTGTAGATAAGTATGTCTATCGCATTCAAATAATTCACGTCCGTAACTATTATCCATAAGAAAACATTTTTCATTGAACTGTGTATAGAATAGCCTTCATGTTAAAAAGATTTAGGCTAAGATACGAATATATTATAATTATATATTTTTAATTTCACTGTATTGCCGGAATTATATTTGTAATGTATAGTTTCTTTATAAGAGACTTTACTTAAAGTGTAAAGAAGAAGAAGAATTATTGTAGTAACTAAATAAAGCTACGGTTTCTAAAGATGGCGGTGGTCGCCACAAAGTGTCATCGAATGACGTCACTGAAACGTTATTCATGAAATTAAGTTGGTGTGTTTTCTTATAGATCGTTTTTTGACACCGTAAAGTCAAAACCCGATGCGATCATTTTCATAACAGCCATCACTGTGGCCGCTATGTGGCGGCCAACACTGTCGTAGGAAACCAAAGTTTTACCCCCGTTTTTCAATTTTATTTCTCTACTTACAAGTTTACAACACGCATTTTACAAAAAATATATAAGGGCTTACTCTGTAAACGTTTTGTTGTAAAACCTGACATTTTTAAATCCAATTTATTTCTTTAGCTTACAAAATAATATTGAAGTAAAATATTGAATTAAATTCTTCGTAACTTCTTGTCTGTATTTTTTTTATTTTAAAAGCATTTTCTTTTTTTTTATATAAAAAACATTTCTTGATTGTATTTTTTTTATTTTAAAGCTAGTTTTTTATTTATTTAAAGTAAAAACATTTTTTTGTTAAAAAAAAAACTTAAAATTACATACAATTTGGAACTGGAACACACACAATTTACGAGTAGTTGGCACCATCTTGAAAACTCTATGAACACTGACTCAGCGTTACCCACTATTAATATTTTATTCACGAAAAAATGGCCTTCTAATTTCGGCAAAATGTAAATAAACTTAATTTAATGTTAGATAGGTATACCATTGAGAAAAGTGGGGTATAATTTATAAGAGATAGCGATTGTAAAATAAAAAAAGAGTAGAATTTTTAACTGTCAATGCTATACTATTTTAAAATGGCAAAAGCGACAAGCTCTTACTTCGATATTATATAAATTTCATGAAACAGCCCAAAAGCACAGACCAAACATATTCAGTTCAACCTCCAAATCCTGTAACCTGACCTACAACAATACCATTGTGTTTACGGCCTCAAGATCACTGCAGTGATTTCTATTTTTAGCAAGGTGTTAACACTAAACAGTCACCGTGAAAACTAGATGAAGTGAGCCGTCAATAGTGCAGTGCCCACTCTGGGCGAAGCGGGAGGGCGTGTCAGACTTTTACTGACTAAAACCCACCCGTGTTCCTTCAGTTGCCTGTTACCAAGGTCCCGGTATCCCTTTCGGACTTTCCCGCAACCCTGGGAGTGTCATAACCCTAGCATCAGGTAGAATGACAGCTCACTTCACCAAAGCTTTCATCTTGAGTTTTTTTACAAAATACATCGATTGTTTCGTGTTTGTGAAATTTTGCAGGTATTCGGTCAGATTGATCTGCTGTAGATTCGTCTGTTAAGATTGACCTCTCCAAGTAAGACCAGTCTTTCCAAGAAAAAAAAAATTGCTAATGACAAACGACCCCCGAGACGATCTTAGCGTAGACTTCCTATTGATAAATTCTAAAGAACAATAAATTGCCACCTAATAAAATGATGTGCGAATGAACTATTGGCACATAAAAAAGGTAACTCTTTAATATTAATGAAAATGGACATAGTCCTGTCTCTATGTTTTTACGAATTATTCTGCTGGTAAAACTAGTAATTCCCACCAAAGTATTTTTGGTTTTTATCACAGCAATGGAAGCTTTTTAAAAACCTTTCAACGAATTACTTTTAGTTTAGTTGCCAATCTCTTACAGTTTGAGCTAGCAATTATACTTTTCCTTCAATTCCCTTTGCGAAATCTTTTTAGCAGTTTAATTTAAGTTTTAGGTATTATTTAGCCATTTCCATTCTATCCCACAAAATTGCGAAAAGGAAAAAATAAATAACAATGAATTATAGTTTAATTTATTTTTTAGAGCAAGTTTAAGTAAAATCATTTTTGTAAACGTAATTAAATTAAATATTTATTATTGAAATCCTAAAAGACTTGTAAATTTTATAGGAAATAATATAATACTTTTTGTTTCTAACACTTAAATCTATATTGTTAGAATGATTACACAATTTTGTTTCCAGATATAAATGTTATATTAAATTGTTAGGAAATTTATTGTAAATAATTATATTTAAACAGATTTTAAGTACACGATCGAAAATAAAATAGCACGGAATTATACTTGTATTGTTATTTTGTAGTTGTTTTTCTAGTCGAATGTTTAAATAGGATAAAAAATAATAAAGTGTAATATAAATTGTAAATAATTATTTGTAAATAGTCAAACAATAATAATGTATTGAAAAAATAATTATTTGTGTTTTTTATTTATTATAATTAATATGCAATAATGTGCTGTAGACAATTGAACGTTGGGTAAAACCGTAAAAGTTGGATTACTTTTCAAAGACAATTTACAAATCGTAGAAAACTGATAAATAAAATGAGTATGTAACTAATGGTAAGGCAAAATTTGACAAATAAAGATAGAAACATTAAAATTGTGTTTTATTTTCCAATAAATTTATTTAATTAGGTACTTACATTAACGTTATACCGTCAAAAAAAAAACGTTACTCAAATCCAAAACAATCCCACTCAGAGATTAACTACCTCAGGATTAAGTCACCCTCCAACATACATACAATACCATTACCAAAATAGTATTCTGACGTGTCCGCATTTGATTGTGCACGTAATATGTACACCTTCACAGCCAAGATAAGCTACATTAGACACTTAGGAGCACACGCTCGTGACAGGCGTAACCCATAGCCGTCAAAATCAGAAATAGTAACCGTAGCCGAAATCGGCATCGCTATGATATACAGAGCCAAAATAAATTAACTAGCAAAACTCCGCAGACGTGATGGATAACGATATCTAAAAAGGACAAAAAAAAAAAACGAAAAGTGTTTTTTTTTCAGTCTACGACCGCTTTTAATGTTGTCACTTGAATTATGAATTGAGAAAATCTGTTTTCTTTTGTTATATCATGTTTAGATATCGATACGATACCCATCATGTCTATGAAGTTTACACAAAAAAAACTGGTTTTTATACTGATATTTCAAGAACACAGAGGTTGATGACCCAAAAAAAAAAAATCTTCAAATTAATATATTTTTTGCTGTAGCATGTTTAGTTTACAATCGATATCCATCACGATCTTCGGAGTTTCACTAGCTAAATTTATTTGACCCTGTTTATTTGTGGTTGGCATAGCACGTCTTTTACTTCAATACAAATCTTAATTAGCCGTCATCTTAGAATACAATACAATAAAACCTAAAATACAATCCCAACAAAATCAGAATCCAACAATAAATCTCAAGAATAACACAGGACTTATGATAGACTGATACATAAAATATGACAGCGGCATATTCAGAAAAGATGAGGCAGTAAAAACTATAATAAAGTTACGTTTATGATCTTTTCCTACTATTTTACTATTCTAGGAAACTCAAACGGTACGTGCCTACTGAGATATTTTATAGCTTGAATCTTGGTGACTGTCTGCATGAATAAGATTCTTGGTTCGGTTTTGTATAGGTAAATAAAATATCAAGATTTAAATGTTTTCCATATTATCAGCCAGCCGCCCGTTTTTATTTTGCTGCAGGGTAGAAATCACAGAGCACTAAGACGTCTCGGCGGCCGCTACTGGCGGTGGCATTGTCAACAGTTTCCATACAAATCGAGGGTGTCTCCGTTTGTCACACTATTGACATTGACGTATATGCTCAAATGATCCGTGACAAAAGTTGTTCGCTCGATACTTTCGGCGCCACGAACTTATTGTATAAACCATTTCAAAAATCGAATTTTATCAGTACGTAATGGTGGAATCCGACGATCGGCAATATTGCAGACAGACACGCACGGCAGACGACCACAGACCGCCACGCACCGCGCACCGAGGAACTTCTGATGTCTGCAATACCCCGCATGTACACCTTACCACTTTTTTTTCTTTCAAAATAAAACTAGCCCCTTCACGTGTGATCAACAAACCTATGTTATTCGCCATCTCTTCATCAGCTCAAGAACTATTAAAACGTGGACTCATCGGCTAGCGCTGTCGCCTAGACTAAGGTAAGTACTTTGCATTATTCTTACCTTTATTGTCAGCCTGAAACTAGAACACAACATAGTATAACAACCACGTCCTATGTGTCAGCGTTGTGGATAGAAATCAGATAAAAGGCTTGATAATGTGTCATATCTGTTGGATGTCTTTTACACAATAATGATTAATTACCGGTGAGAATTCGCGTGTCAATTATACGCTAGTCACCAAAAAATCCGCAGCGCGTCTTTAGGGCCTAGACAAGTGACAATCGCTTCAAAAGCGTTTCGTATTTCTACAACGACTTTCAACAGGCTTATGTCAGGCAGGATAGCTTATGTCAGTCCTATACATTTTTACCTTTTCCATCAGCGTTATCGCTGATAGAATGTCACTTTGTCTAGGGCCTCTGTGTCCCTAGACAAAGTGACATTCCATCAGCGATAACGACTATGGAAAAGACAAAAATGTATAGGGCTGAAATAAGCTATCGAAAAGCTTATGTCAATCCTGTTGAAAGTCGTTGTAGAAATACGAAACGCTTTGGAAGCGATTGTCACTTGTCTAGGCCCTCTGATCCTTCCCCGCGCGCAGCTTTCGTCCCATCGGTCGGTGTTATTTGTCGCCAGTAGATGCCGCTGTGGACATAAGTACCTTGTAATCCCAGAAGGGTTAGGCCGTTGGACCCAGCTGTCAAACATGGAACTTTGACAGTCGTTACGGGTCGTCCCTAGCCCGAAAGTCTGACAACCAGTCTTACCAAGGGGTATCGGATTACCCATTTACTAGGTTATAGAGGTCAGACAGACAGTCGCTCCATGTAAAATACTGGTATTCAGCTGCATTCGGTTAGACTGGAAGCCGACCCCAACATAGTTGGGAAAAGGCTAGGGAGATTGATTGACCGACAATTAATAAAACAACACGGTAAAATTATTTATTTAATCACATTTATTTGTAAAATATGAGTATTTAACTATACACAATATCAACGTAACATTTAAATGAGTGCAAAACTGAATAAATTATCCCTAATTAATTAATTTAAACATCATCTTATTTGCTAATGTAATTAATGAAACCATTAAATTAAAGCAGAATTCAAATTAATTATTTTGTTACAAATAACCATACAGTAAAATCTGGGAGTGTGTTATGCAACAGTGAGGTTTCCAAATTTTTTTTCGAAAACTCTCGATATTTTTAAAGCGGTACCTACCTATTTGAAAAGTATTCCTATATTTGAACTACTCGATACTTTATACGACTATGAAGTAGGTCAAATAATATATTAATACTTTTGTTACACATTCAGAAAACTATCGGTGTATTCTTATAATATCTCACCGTGATAACTTAGATGAAGTGAGCTGTCCCTGGAACGTTCACATTCGCGTCTGCAATCTGTCAAAAAACCAACAATTTACCATCATTTTTGACAAGTTTGACAGATTGCGAATTGAATGTGAATGTTTTTTAAGTAAGAGAATTGGGCCTCTGGTACAATGACAGCTCACTTTAAGAAGCAAAAGGAGTATATGGAAGGATCGTAGCAGGTGGCGTTCTGTATTTTCTACCTACCCCCATGGGAGTATGGCGTGAGTATAAAACTCACGCCGTCTTCCGTATAAGTAAATCATATTACTTTGATATTATTTAGGTAGCATATCGATACTTTTATTAGGTATGTCGCCAGCTCCATTATCGAATTTTTTATTCGATACCATATCCCTAGACATAAAGCGTGTCACAGTAGAGTCACGGAGTATATTATGCAACAGTCAGCCATGAGGCATATTAAATAAACAAAATATTATACCGCGTGTGACGTATAACCACTGTATGGCTTCACCAATTTCAGTTATTGCATCCGACTCATGCATGTTGTATAAGGCTGGCAAAATGCAATTATTTCGTTGGTTCTGTTTTGCATAACGTTAGAATTTTATTTGAATGCATTTGATGATGTTAATTTTAGTGTGAGCTGCTTCTTTGAGAATTTGTTTTATCGTAATCAATGATATTATATTAACAGATATGTTATAAACTCACAAAACAACCGAAAAAAGTGTTCCGCGCAGCAGCGGCACGCATACCCACGTTTCATTCATTTTACATTTCACTAGAAGTAAAAACGTTACAATTGGAATGTTTCCGAGTGTTCACGATTGCGCGCTTATAACATATCTGTTAAAATAATATCATTGATCGTAATGTTTATTTTAATTAAATAGCGATGAACACGCAAATAGTTGTTGCTTTTGCAAAGGCTATCATCTCTACTGTGGCTCTTAATATAAAAAATAAAGAAAAAAAAATATCTATCTTCATATTCTAGACATCAAAGAAATCAAGATATGACAATTGCAATGCCTTTCATTTTGGCAATTTACGTTGTCAAGTACGCTTTTTCAAACCTAATTTCGAAGCAATGGATTAGACAGTTTTACGTAATTGGGGTGCTAGCCATATAAAAATTGAACTTTTTGGGCCTTGGGACACAAAAACTTAGACACTTGTTTAACGCGTGTCTAATGTCAGTTTTATGTCTACCTCCATACAGAAATGTCATGTTTAAAAGGTGTTTAGTTCCATTAATTGTCATCTCCCCATTGATTATGGTAGGTACAGTCACGGACTTTAATTGATGAGCCACCTGGCACTGTTCGTATTTTAGCCGTGTAATGCAAATCGGGTTTATTCGGTTCCCGACACGCAAAGTCGTATGTCTTCGTATTAGAAGAAGAAAATTATATTTCATATCTTTACCGGTTGGCTAACCTGCCTGAGAGCAGAACTACAAACTTGACAGCAGTGACTACTCAAAGTCAACCAATTGCAGGTCTAGCAACAGTAACCTAGCAACGATAAACAATTGTTGCTAGGTTACTGTTGCGATAGCAACGTTAGCGTACGGAGAAATTATCTGACATCGATATTTCAACTGTCACTGTCTTCAGTTAAGTTTTCAGAATTATTGACTTAATGAGCTATGATTCAAAGGAGGTCAGTATCAAATAGATTGGATAAACTTAGTGCAATATTGTATTTATTTTTATCATTAAGAACTTATTAGTCAACCTCTATGGATAAGACTATTTCCGATTAAAAGTAATTTATTTGTCATCTTGATATTTCAACTGTCACTGTCTTCAGTTATGTTTTCATAATTATCGAGTTAATGAGCTATGATTCAAAGGAGGTCGGTATCAAATAGATTGGATAAACTTAATGCAACATTGTATTTATTTTTATCATTAAGAACTTATTAGTCAACCTCTATGGATATTTCCGATTAAAAGTAATTTATTTGTCATCTCGATATTTCAACTGTCACTGTCTTCAGTTATGTTTTCATAATTATCGAGTTAATGAGCTATGATTCAAAGGAAGTCGGTATCAAATAGATTGGATAAACTTAATGCAACATTGTATTTATGTTTATCATTAAAAACTTATTAGTCAACCTCTATGCATAAGACTATTTCCGATTAAAAGTAATTTATTTGTCATCTTGATATTTCAACTGTCACTGTATTCAGTTATGTTTTCATAATTATCGAGTTAATGAGCTATGCTTCAAAGGAGGTCGGTATCAAATAGATTGGATAAACTGAATGCAACATTGTATTTATTTTTATCATTGAGAACTTATTAGTCAACCTCTATGGATATTTCCGATTAAAAGTAATTTATTTGTCATCTTGTTTACGAGCTTGCGATTTGAGTTCGTGTTTAATCGTGTAATCTCGTGAATGTATGAAACTGCAAAATTGAAAAGTTTGAAGGTGGCTTATCAATTAAAGTCCGTGACTGTACCTAAACCCTTTGTCACCAGCCAACCCTTTAAAAATATCCTTTTGAAGAATACCTACCGCAGCTTTTGCTTATAAGCAGAGGTACACCCATCGATAATCACCCATGAACATGCAAAGCTGAGGAGGGTTTAGATACCTACCATAATGAATGGGGAGATGACAATTAATGAAAACACTGGCAATATTAATGCAAAGAAGTAGGTTCTAAGAAACTATGGAATAGATCGTAACATGGAAATTGATTTTTCGGGGCATTCTGGTGTGATGATGAGACTGTGGTGATATATAATATTTTTATTATGATTTCATACAAATTTTCGAGAGCTCATGGCTAAGTAATAACAGCCGCACGGGTCGATCCATCAGGTTAAGCTACGCTTGCCGGGGTTTGTGTGTGGATGGGTGACCATATTTACATACCGAGACTCCTCCGTGCCTCGGAAAACACGTTAAACCGTTGGTCCCGGCTGTCATTCGTGGATCTTTGACAGTCGTTACAGGTCGTCTGAAGCCCGAAAACCTGGCAACCAGTCTTACCAAGGGGTATCGTATTACCCAGTTACTGTGTTGTGGAGGTCAGATATGCAGTCGCTCCATGTAAAATACTGGTATTCAGCTGCATCCGGTTAGACTGAAAATCCGACCCAACATAGTTGAGAAAAGACTAGGTAGATTGATTGACTTGACATTGAATTCCTGAAACACATACAAAAACTTTCAAAATTGATTGTAACATCGTCCAAAATAGCAGTACCAACATCGTCAATTTCCTGTCTACAAAACCCGACTGAATGCTTTGATTGTGCGCCTCCATAATTGATGAGAGGTGAATGGCGATGTTACCTTCGTTCGACATTATTACGACATTTCTACTTCCATTTTATGCTTTATTCGATGTATGGAACCGTTGGTCGGTGTCCAAGTATTTACCCTGTTTATTGCTTTTAATTGGTCGCCAGTTTCCGTGTTTTCGATTTGAATGTACAAACCCACTTTTACAAAAGTTATCCCAATATTGTGACAACTTTTTACCCGACTACGGTAAAGCAAAACGGAGGGTTATGATTTTGACCAGTATGTATGTATGTTCATGTGTTCTCTCATAACTTCTAAACCACTCATCAGAATTTGACAAATGAGGCTCCCTCTAGGGGAGACAGACTAATAAAAAATCCGGAGTCACACGTGTTACAGCAAAAATCGAACAGATTACGCGTGACTCCGGATTTTTAATTTGTTTGTCTGTGATGTCTTGTTTATAACTTTTTTTTAGTTGACTTTTTGACGTACCCACTACTACGTCAAAAAAGTCAAGTTTTCATTTTATAACTTTTATTTTTGTAAGTTTGATTTCGTTTGACATATTGACCATCGACTTTCAAATACGAAACTTTTGCAAAAGTGGGTTAGGTTAGGTTATACGAGTATTTCAGAAGATATAAAATAAAAACAATTTAAAGGAAATAATTATTTTTAGACTCAAAATTACCAAATTATCGCCAGTCTGATATGTTTTGCTTTCAAAAGAATAAATAACTCAACAACCTCCCATACATACATACCTACATAATCAGGGTTTTTTATTTGGTCTGAGATAATCAGCCTATAATGTTCCCACTGCTGGGACACAGGCCTCCTCTCTGTGAGAGGGAATGGGCCGTAATCCACCACGCGGGCCCAGTGCGGGTTGGTAGATAGCACATGTCATCGAATTTTTGGTTCTAGGACATGACGGTTTCCTCACGATGTTTTCCTTCACCGTTTTGAGAGCAGTGGTGATGAAATAATTTACACAAAGTAAAGCGCCTGTCAGGGTTTGAACCTACGACCTACAACTCGTAAGTCGCGGCCGTTACCACTGGGCCACCACTGCTCCTCAAATCAAACAAACAAACTCCCATGTAAATAAGCAAATCATCATAACTACTAAAATTAACTATTATACAGACCATTTGAAATCACGCTCAAACAATCATTCCCATCATGAGCAGCAGCTAACCACTTCAAATTCCCGAACTCGCCCTCAAACCTGACCACTGAAGCTATCCTACCACTAAACAAATGACATTCAGAAGTTCCTTGCCAAGAACCGCGCGGTTCTCTGTGTCCGGCGTTCGGCGTGGCAACACATCGTTTTCGGGTTCGCGACAGGTCAATCGTCATCCTGAGGATGCCTCGTTGAGAGGTGAAACACGTGTCGATTTCTTACAGGGTTTTTTATGACTCTTGAGGAACAGTTACGTGGAATAGGTTACTAAATATATCTACGTCTATTGTATTTTATAATGGAATTTCCACAAAGTCACGCCTGAATCAATTAACAAAGACATTTATTCGTAGAATATGGTATGTACTAAGTTGGATAATAAAGTTATGTTCCGAACATATCCACCGCTAAAAGCGGCATACGAATATTTACAAATAGGTAGTTATGTAATCTAATATAAATATAGGTATTACTTATATTCTAATAAACAATAAAGACTATATACATAAATATACATTAATACGCCGCCATTTTTGTAAACATTATGTCAACATCTAAAAACTAACTGAATTACAAAATAGAGCGAAAGAATTTGAAGAAAAAAAAAGCTATTGAATAGTATGCTAAAGAAATATACGCCCATATAATAATACCGTGATACTTCTGCACCAATCCTACTTACCATTCCACCTGTCAATATTGCGTAGAACTGCCTTTAATGCGGTAACAGGTCTCCAGCATGCAATGATAATGTAAATCTAGGAATAGTTCTGTCTAAGGGGCAAGTGGCAAGCGTAGGCCATTAGGGGATATAAAGGTCTGACGGATTTGACATCACAATTGTATTCCCCAACAGGGGTTAGCAGAGGTGTACCAACACTCACATTTCGCTAGTTATAAGTACCTTCTAAAATGCGTTGAAACTATTGTCATTAATCTGGCATAAATTAATGAAAATGAAGTATGGGCTACTACTGAGAACTTCCTAATCGAAATACGCGAAATTACTTTGCAGAAGCTAGACATCGAACACAGTAACTCATGGACACACATTTTTTCTGGTTATATTTTTTTTAGCATGAATGGACGCTGTACTATTGTGGGTTAACGGAAACGCCCTTTGTTAGTGTTAACATACAGTTTACAAAACATTATTAAGAGGCAATCATCAGCAGGATATCATCTTTAAAAGACAAAAGTGCTGCATACGATCTATGTTTAATCTCAAAACTACCGATAGCTGTAAAAATTATTTCACTAAATATCATAATATTATATTAACATTACCTTCACTTTATATATTTGAAATAGCAATGTTCGTAAAAACAAATCCACATTTGTTTCCTCGTATGGCAGACAGGTTTCCAAGAAATATACGTGATGATAGCAAACTATGTGTACATACTTCAAAAACTGCATTTGTGCGCAAAAGTGTTTTTTGCATGGCACCAAATATCTATAACAAATTGCCCAAAAGTTGGACAGAGCAAACTATATAAGTATAAACAAACAATTAAATTGTTTTTGGCACAAAAAGCATATTATAGTATTACAGAATTTTTAAACAACTCATGGTGATTATTATAAATAAATACATAGGTATAACTAACATTGCAATAATTAAGGTCATGTAGTGGAGTAGTGGAGAACTTAAATATGCCTATCTATATTATAAGTATTTTAATGCCTATTATAAGTGGTGTAAATCGTTATTGATAATAATGTAATTTGTAATATTGGATTTCAAAGTAAATAAATAATAAATAATTGGATATTGGAAATGATTGAATATAAGTTTGACAAACTGTGTATAAAAGTTAAAAAAATCATTGATTCGATAATAATAATTGTATCTACCTAACATATTTGCACGCCATGAGAAATGGCAGACATGTCGTGAGCCACCCCTTATTTAAGATCTTGCATGTATGTATTATTTTAATTATGTATGTATACACATGTCCGAGCAAATAAAATTTATTTCTTTCTTTCTTTCTTTAATCTCTTCTCAAATAGAAAAGGAATTAACATTATATACCAAGTTTGCTAACTGCAATTTGTCGATTTCAGACCATGTAGTTTTGGATTCCTCACGATGTTTCCTTTGTTTAGGGATGATCCGAATTTCTACATGTCCGGAATACTACAATTTGTCTCATAAAGCTCTCATTACTACCTTTCTGAATAAAAACACGACGATTGCAAACTAACTTCTAAATACCAACATAACGAATTCATTCTCTAACACAGTGCTACTCCAAGTGTGCACCGCGGAGCCCCTGGGCTCCACAAAGACTCTGTGGGGGCTCCGCGAAATTACTGGTACACAATGAACCAGTATTTTCGCGGAGCCCCCACGGAGGCTTTGAGGAGCCCAGTTTCCTCAAGAACTAATTTTAGACTTGGCGGCATTTGCTTAATCAGTTTTCTATTCAGGATACAATGGAACTACAAGTAGGCGCTTTACTTTTTATACGCGATACTGCTCATAAATATAAACTAATGCTAATCTGCTTATAAATAAAATAAATCTAAAAAAATATGAAATCAACAATGAAACAAGTTTTGCAACATTTGAAAAAACAACGAACTGTTTTGATTAATCTAAGGTTCCGTCAAAAATTTCGTTTTCCAAAAGGCTCCGTCCCCAAAAAAGTTTGAGAACCGCTGCTTTAACACATAAACATACCATTTATACCAACATTCAGGATTGCACAGCTAATATATTTATGAGTATGCTAAACCGGGTATTATTGAGAACTACCATAGTAATGCGTATGTATGTACGTATGCACAGCTACTAATCTTGGTGCGATGTTGCTAATGAATATATATTGCCTCTTGAACAGAACAGTGAAACATAATAATGTCGTGGTTCCGTTTAAGCTTTTGTACAAGAGTTTGAATTGATATAGTTTATTTAGAGGGATTTTCTGGAGGAGCTCGTGGCTAAGTTATAACAGCCGCACGGGTTGATCCATCAGGTTAAGCTACGCTTGCCGGGGTTGGTGTGTGGATGGGTGACCATCTTTACATACCGACACTCCTCCGTGTCTCGGAAACCACGTTAAGCCGTTGGTCCCAGCTGTCATTCGTGGATCTTTGACAGTCGTTACAGGTCGTCAGAAGCCCAAAAGTCTGAGAACCAGTCCTACCAAGGGGTATCGTATTGCCCAGTTACTGGGTGGTGGAGGTGAGATAGGCAGTCGCTCTATGTAAAATACTGGTACTTAGCTGCATCCGGTTAGACTGGAAGCTGACCCCAACATAGGTGGGATTGATTGAGGTAGAGGCATTTTCTGGAAAAGTACTGCATCTATGTCGATGTCTTATTATGAATGCTTTTCTCCCTCTCTCGCTACTAGGTACTTCTTATATTTCTCGGATCTTCAAATGAATACATTTCAAAATGATGCGACACTTGGTGTATGACCGCCTCTGTGGTCTAGTTGTAAGTCCACCTTTCTCAGACCCAAAGATGGACGCGTTCAATTCCGAAAAAAAAATCAGCCGTTCCATACATTTATGTTCACTCAAATCGACAAAATGTATGGAAAAGTAGATTTTTTTTTCGCAATTTCAAGATGGTCCCATAGAAAAAGTTGAGTGCAATGACCCCTTTTCGGGTTTAGGGTAAAAGAAAACTAATCTTGTATTTCAACTTAAACGTAAAATTCGACTGACTTAAACCCTAAATACGGTCGATACAACTTTTACCGACGGTACAAACAGCTATTCCCATATTCCAATAAATCATCATCAGTAACCAAAGCCTTCAATCGCGCAATCACTTCACCGCAGCTCCTCAAAATTCCAAAACACCTTTAATAATAAAATACATAAATAAAAAGGAATTCGACTTTTTAATTCCGCCAGATTCCCAAGTATTCGAGGGTCGAGTGCTAACAAAAAATTTTAATATTGACAAAACGTCTTTTATATCGCACCAATTTAGAAAAGTAATTTTTCCCTTTTGAGAAATTCCTTCTTTTGTAACGTACCCATTGTGAGATTGGTCTTCGTTCCACCTTCTATTGAATAAGTGTGGGTATTATGAGATTTCTTCCTTGTTCACTGACAAATATTCGTATTTTTCTGATGTCATAATGGGTATTTATGTTTTCTTAGCGGTGACGTCTTTATTTACAGCTTCGTGTTGGGCATAAATTAGAATTTGATGTTTTTTGTTGTTGTTTCTTTGACCTGGGCATTCAAACAACATTATTTTTTATTTATGCTAAATTGCGAAAAAAAACAGCCGTTCCATACATTTGTGTTCACTTAAATCGACAAAATGTAGGGAACACTAGATTATTTTTTGGCGATTTCAAGGTTCGTCCCATAGAAAAAGTTGTTCAAAATGATTAGTACAATGACCCCTTTCCGGGTTTAGTAAAAGATAATGTTGTTTAAAAACCGGGAAGGTAAAAAACACTTATTTTATTATTTATTTTGGTCATGTTACCTCTTTTTTCAACGGTAAAAATGCGCTTTTTAGTCATTCAACAAAATCGAACAATATAAAGAGACATAAAATATTTTAGGTACCTACAATATTTTTTCCAAATAAATTACTCAAATTAAAAACCATTTCAACACAAAAATTATATTTCCAGATGTTAATGTTAGCTCTTCATAAACCATTACAACGAATGGTCGAACGCGTGGCGAGCGAAGTAATCGCCGTTATTAGGGCACAGGTGGCCGATGTTACGCATCCATGAAGGATAATCCTTTTTTACGACTCCCATGGCGAGTGTAGGGTTATCTAAGTTTAAACTGTAAACCACCACCGGATTAAGAGCGTTTCTCCTCTTCTCTACAGTACTCTGATCCGTTTCGCGATCACTATCGGAAAATCTATAGTTTCTCAAACTCAAAGCATTTATTTCAATTATACCAATTGAGGAGCCACATTAAATGCCCTGTAACTTTTTAAGGGTTTTACTACAAATAAAATTCCAGGATTGGGGCTACTAAACCGGATAATTTACTACTAAATATTGGCAGTACCCGCGTTTAAATATAAGACATGGCTCCTCAATCCGGACGGACTCCATTTACAGGCTAACACTTTTGAATTGTCAAGGAATCGGTCGGTTAGAAATATGAAGCTAGTTGCCCATTCCAAAGCGTAGTAGGTACCTATGTAGAAGAACGGGCAAGAAACTCCACGGACACTCTTTTAAATAAAAAAAATTGGTTACATCATTCATGTTCAATTTATACATGTGAGAACTATGTAGAAAGTTTATCATATAAATGATCATATCAATGATTATATCAATGATTTGAGATCATATCAATGAAATCATTATTCTCCTGACCTTGTTATATATATATATTATTTAGGTTCGGTGACGTCTTTTTCTTCCTTATAAATAACTAGCTGACCCGACAGACGTTGTCCTGTCAATTTTCTAATTTTCCGCGCAATTTTCTTAATTTTTTCTTTCATAAGAACCTTCTCCTGACAATAACAAACACAACAGAAAAAGAATTAGCGAAATTGGTCTAGCCGTTCACGCGTGATGGCTTGACCAAGGGAAATAGGGATTTATTTTTACCCGACTGCCCCAGAAGGAGGGTAATGTTTTTCGAGAGTATGTATGTATGTATGTATGTATGTTTGTATGTATGTCTATTTCTTTGGCACGCTCTGTAGCCTAAACGGCTTGATGGATTTTAACATTTGAGGTGTCGTTAGATTCGTCTTAATTGTGCGAGTGACATAGGCTATATAAAATTTATATATTGCAACTAAAAATACAAAAAAAAGTGAGAAAGTTTAAAAAAAAAAATTACAACAATATTAGTGTTATCAAATAAAACAAATTATTTGAAAAACAAAAAACCCGCCTGCAAAAACGCAAACAAAAGTTACACCATATTTGGTTGTTGGTTTGTTCCCCGCCTGTAATACCAAAATTCTACAGATTATTGTTTTTCTCTTTTAAGTTATGCGTTTTTGCAGGCGGGTTTTTTGTTTTTCAAATAATTATTTAAATAGATTATATCATTATCTCTATCAGCCGTCATCTACGTGTTCACTTTCTTCCTAGCTATACCATATGTAAAAAAACCCCGTCCAATCCTTGAGGGTATTGTTAAGTATCGTACTGACAGTCTATTTATGGTCTCGGATCGGTTTGAAGTTTGAGAAACGTAGTCCTCAACGATGAAGGCACTCACCATCACGCTTTGCAACGAAGTACATAATTATTGCGTTTCGTAGCGGTGGTGCTTGCAAAAGACATTAATAGACAGTAGGTAATGCAATTGTGTCAAATTCAGTATGTTCGAAGTTAATATCAGATTTTGTCGCCGAAATTATTACGCAATTGGGAATATTACTGCGTTGCTTACGCTGTGTGGTATACTAACTAATATTGTAAATTAGAAAGTGAGTTTATTTGTTTGTTTAGCTTTCACGCAAAAACGGCTGAACGGATCTGGATTTTTGGCACACAATTTATAACTATAACACATAGGATACTTTTCATCCCAGAATTTATCCCATGGGAAAGTACTACTTTCCCATGGGATAATTTCCGACCTCCACATGGATGAAGCCGCGGGCGAAAGCTAGTAGTAAATAAAATAAAATAAACTTTCATGACAATATTGAAAAAAATACTTTTAGATTATTTTATTGACTTTAAGTCTTATGCCCGATGAGATTTCGTAGCGGCAAAAATGACGAACTTGCATAAATATTATAAACTTTCATCCCCTATTTTACCCCTTTGTGGGATGAATTTACAAAATCCTTCCTTAGGAACTCTCTTGCAAAACTTCATGCTTCTAGACTCAACAATTTAGGCTGTGCGCTGTTTGACAGTACAGAATGTTTTTTTTATATTATAAGTTGATCTTTTTAAAAGGTATCTAATATTGAAAACAATTTCTACAGAAAAAATGTAAAACCCCGTTTCTTAAAAAAAAATACAGGGGTTGGCGCATCGTTTGCCAAATGAAAATGGCGGATAGGACGGGTCAAATGCTATCTTCTCAGGCCACAAAAAATATCTTGGCCCATCCTCGGGATCTTTTGAAAACCAGAAGAGGAAAAAAGTTATGTTTCTTGCAAGTAATTTAGATTTTGATAGAACCGTAGGTACAACATGACAAACTACCATTAAAAAAAAATTGGAGGCTATACCAATAGGTACCATTTTTTTACTCAAGTTCAAAGGCTGACTTTTGTGATTTTTTCTTTTTTCTAAAATAATATTAAAAAATTCCGTGGGCTAACAATTTTTTTTGGGGCCCGTGGAATTTGCACGTGACCCCTCCTATCCACCATCTTCATTTGGCAAAAGATGCACCAAACACCCGTATATCCCGGAATTCAAACAAAAGCAGAGATGGAAAAGTATTCCAAAGAAATAAAGTAGGGTACTCGTATTACCTACGGTAACGATAAAATCAGTAAAGAAAATCTCATTCCCGGAAATGTTATAGACAATATCCTTGCATTTTACAGATAGTTCATAATAGAGATAGATATACTGACAGTTCATATTATAACATAACATAAAATCGCGCCTGTAATCCCTAAAGGGTGCAGAGGTGTACTTAGAGTACACCCACATTTCACCAGTTACGTTGAAGTCCCATGTAACAGGGGGCGAGCCTATTGCCATCAGCCGGGCACAAATCCAGACTCTGAGCTGCTACTGAGAAATTCCAGATGGAAAACCCAATATACAAATAACACTTCAGTTCATCCTAACTTCCTAACTAATATGCGAAAGTGAGTTTGTTTGTTTGTTACGCTTTCACGCTAAAACGGCTGAACGGATTTGGATGAAATTTGGCACAGGGGTAGACCATGACCTGGAATAGGACAAAGGATACTTTTTATCCCGATATACCCGCGGGATCGAGACTTACGCGGGTGAAACCGCGGGGCGCAGCTTATATAATGGAGATCTTAATTCCCTTCCAACTCCCACTTTAAGGGGATTAAATTTCAACTTGCATACAACTCTAAGTTTTCACCACCATTTAGTTGAGTTCTCGCTCTATATATATATCTTAAATTATCGTTTGAAGTATTCTTGAAAGGGATTTGATTGTTAATGAGGACGTTTTGAATTACGTTTGAGATTATTGATCTTTTGCTGGTTCGTTTTCCTTGCAGTTAATAACAAATATTTTCTCTGCTGTAAGATGGTAAAACACTCAGGTGGTAGGTACTACTCATTAAAAAGTTATTAGCGGTCATACATAAAAAAAAATATACGTGTTGACTTGAGAACCTTCTCCTTTTTTTTCGTCGGTTAAAAAATAGATAGGTTCATCTGGCTGGCCTTCCCAACTATGTTGGCGACGGCTTTCAGTCTAACCGGAAGCAGCTGAATACCAGTATTTTTCATGGAACGACTGCCTATCTGACCTCCACAACCCAATTACTGGGTAATACAATACCACTTTTGGTAAGACTGGCTGTCAGACTTTCGGGCTTCTGAAGACCTTTAACGACTCTATCCGTGATCCTTGGTATCAGCTAGATTTTTCTGTAAAGCATTCGGAAAAGTCACTGCATCTTTGTACAAAAATAGTGAAGCCCTGACTCCTGCGGTGGGTAAAAATACCTGTGTTACAGGAGGCAATATACAATGGTGTGTGGCGTGCGTTTGGCATGGAGATGTAGGCAGTTGCTGATGATGCCGGATGGAGGCAATGTGAAGTGTTGTTTAAGTTGGGTACCGGATGGAGGTCCCACTTATTTGCCAGATGGAGGCATTTGGTTGAGATTGATGTGTTGAGTACTGCGTACTAGATTTGATACTGGACTTGGACTTTAACGTTTCTTACCGAACATACTTGAACGTATCCTCAACATAAATCTGACAAAATTTATTTGTAAAAATAAATTAATTGCTCAAAATCAATACGGATTTAGGTCAGGAATCTCCACAGAAGATGCTGTCTTTGATTTCACCAAAACCCTGATTGATAGATTGGATAGTCGCTTTAAATGCTATGGTGTCTTCTTAGATCTGACTAAGGCCTTTGATACAGTGTCTATTCCCAGACTGGTGGCCAAATTGGAGCATATGGGAGTACGTGATGTGGCTCTAGATATTTACAAAGATTATCTCAGCGGGCGTAGCCAATGTGTTAAAGTTGATTCTGTTCTTAGTGACGAAGAATTTATCAACTACGGTATACCTCAAGGTAGTATCTTGGGTCCCACGCTCTTTCAGATATACATTAATGACCTCTGTCAACTCTCCCTTTCCCATTGTGACATTTGACGTGACCTGGGACAGGGCTAAACAAACCACAGAACTTACCTTGCGAACAATTATGGACTGGCTTTCCAATAATCTTCTGACGCTTAATATCTCAAAGACCAAAGTAATTCAGTTTAAACCACCAAATTCACCTAAACCGTCAATAAACTCGGATAAAATAATAGCACATATTTGTCACGACTCCTCTCCTTGCAATTGCAAGTGCCTTGACATGGTCCCAAGTATCAAATATCTAGGCGTTTATATCGGCGAGAGACTGGATTGGCGCACCCATATTGATACTCTATGCTCCCGACTTCGTAAACTAATTTATTTATTTAAAGAGCTCAGACATGCGGCCGACATTGAAACAGCATTACTAGTATACCGCTCTCTATGCAAGTCGATAATTACTTACTGCATCCCGGTATGGGGTGGTACCTTCAAAACAGTGAGCTTAGGGTGGAACGACCTCAGCGGGCTGTTCTCAAAGTTATCTATTTCCGCAAAAGGGACTATCCCACAGCTCAGTTGTACTCAGAAGCCCAAGTACTAACGGTGAGAAAATTATACGTTCTTCGCTCTATCTTACGCCGACATTCCACGAAGCCACTAAGATGGCAAGCTATGTCGTCGGCGGATTGGCTTTCCTATCTGTGAGTCTGTCCAATGTTGTACTGCATTTGCGCGAGGGCACTATCATGCCCAAAGCGCAGTAATGTATAATAAAATAAACAAAACACTTTCAATTTATAGACTAACCCTACATAAAGCCAAGCAGACTCTTTAGCCATGGCTACTGTCGCTGAACTATGACGAAACAGAGAAAATCATGATATCTATTTCGTAACATTGAAACCCCTCCTGATCAATCATGACACACACACATACACACATATACACTCACCCACACACACACACAAGCACGCACTCATACATACATTCACACACACACACACACACTCACGCTCACACTGAGATAAACGTACACACAAACACTCGCAAACTCAATACAGGCTTCTTTTTACCGTTCTTAGCTTAGTTTATTTTCCTTCTTTGTTGTTACCATATTCTTTTTTATTTTTATTAATCTTGTTGCATAAGATTCTGTAATATCTCCTACTGGGAGAGGGCACTGGCTCTTGTAACACAGGTATACCACCTCGCACAGGAGTCAGGGACTTCACACTATTTTGTAACCACTTTCTTGTGTAATAAAGATTATTATTATTATTATATTATTATACGTGTAACAGAATAAGCGCAAGACCTGAAAGTAGTTTGCTCAGAATCGGCTTCTGAATCGATTTCCATCATTATTTTTATGTGTTAATTTTTCATGAAAAAATCTTTTCTTTAACTGAAATTAGAACCACCGCGTCTTAACAAGGTAATAAGATATTTTATTTAAGGAAATTTAAGCCTTATCTCAAAGGAATAAAGCTTATTCAAATGCATAACCAAATTTGTAATACGCTCATAGATATCCAATGTGTAGTGCGCGGTAAATAAAATAGTTAATTTAAGGAAACTTAATCCTTATTGCAAAGCAATATGTCTTATTTAAATGCAAAACCTAATTTGTTCTTCGGTCATAGCTTTCTTTACACACCCATAAACATTGCTTTTTATTACGTTAGAGCTAGTTGTGTTAAAAAAAAGTTAATTTAACAAAATTTAGACCTAATCCCAAAGTTATAAAGCTTTTTAAATGCACGACCGAATGTGGTCTTTCACATTCTAAGAAATGACAAAATATTAGGATTTTTGTGGTTCGTTTTTTTGCAAATGGAAGATTAATGTGAAAGAGGGAGATGCATTAATTTGCCGACTTACCCCTTTGACGTTTGATATGCGCCCGCTCACAAGGGTAGTATTCGCCGGCAGCGACCGACAAGTGTTCCCGAATGTCATTTGTTTACGTGCGCGATGGCATTCCTGTACACCAACATTCAGTACACGGAGATGGTGAGGACACTGGCTCGTTGCTACGTTAATGTCGAGTTAGCGTGTCGAGAGTTCAACGCAAGATATGGTACCAGATTGAGCGCCAGGACAATGTTAAGTGCAACCTAGCGTCTGAGGGACTCCGGTACCTTTCGTCCTAACACGGCCATAGATACAGGGGCGAATGTGCGGACTAATTTCTTCTTTCGTTCTTTCTAAATAAACTAAATTTGCATCGAGCAACGCGGTGGACATTTTGAAAGTGTATTAAAAAGGAGACGAAGAAAAAATAGTGACATGTGTAGTGTAAATACATAGTTCAGTTCTGTAAGTACCTTCATGTTTACCAATTTTAATTACTGTAAATATTATGATTCAAATCTTTTAAACACGCAGACTTTGAATATGATATCGCGACAGTTGGGTAGGTACGCATCAGAGATACTAAGACAGTCGGGCGGCCGCCAAAAAGACCACCCTATCACGTTTACTGATAGATCGTAGACGGCCGAAAAGTTGCTTGATTTAAAAATGCTTCCGCTTTACTAAACCTTAGAATCTTAGACTTAAAGTAAACAAAGCCTACAGTCCAAAGCCTGTGAAAATGAAATTGAAAGATGGAATCATAATTTTACTAGTAATGTTCGGTCATTGAACTAACGTACATACCTAATGCATACGCTTGCTTGTAGTACCTACCTACCTAGCCAGCTGGCAGGCACACGCACGCGTGCGGCGCGCTATTAGTGTGCGTGGAGATCGAGTAGTGTGCTCAAACGTTTCATGTTTAGTCAGGACGTCTATTTTATAAAAAAATACTTGGTGTGGTTTAATTAAATTAAATTACAGATATTACTTTAGTCTTATAATTTAATATTCTAATTGGGGTGTATGAGCTCTTGCGTTTATTCCGTTACACGTTGTAGTTAAGATTGATCGACCCTAATCGTACAGTACAAAGACGTCCTTACAGACTGTCTTCGGATGAACGTCGAATCATACGCGATCAAACAATTTCGTGAATAATTACACTGTCAGCAGTTTACAGTAGTGGCAGACGGTAACTCGTTAAAATTCGTCACGTAAAAGAACTGATCTGACGCCGCGAGTTCACAGATGGTGGGCCTATTTGCGATATTTAATTAACCGAAGTATAAGGACCCCTTTCAGGTTGAGACCTATAAACCAACCAACCAAAGTTGAGACGCATGCCAGAGAATCACAGTATACCTGACGAAACTGAGGTAGAGCAAAGTAGTAATTGTAACAATGAGGAGAGTATTTAAGTTTGCATAATGATTGGACGTTTGGCGATCCCGTGGGGGTTCGCATAAAATACAGATAGTAACTGGAGGTTACTGGGCTATGCGTAGCCAAAGACGACAGAGTCTTTCGCGAGATACGCGATGAAAATGTGTAGTCAGTTGTACTTTGAATTCCCTGATTACTGATAAGATGTTAATTTTCTTCTAGTTTGTCATTGATTGTTAGTAAAAAATAGGGTACCCTAGTTCAGTTCAAAATTAAACTAAAGAGTTCTGTTAAAATTCGACTTTATAAAATTCTGATAAATCAGACATCCACAAACTGATTTTACGGTTTAGGTCAGGAGTGACCGAGCTATGTGATACTAGTTGGTCAGGAATGACCGAGCTATGTGATACTTTGCGAGTTTGTTTCTTTATAGTGTTCACGCAACGGGTGGGCCTGCGAGCTGAACGAGAGGTTCGGAGGACCTCTGCGGGCGGCGCGACTCAAGTCAGCGGAACGAGCACAGTGGGAGAAGCGGCTGCGGAAGCGCGCGGGCGGCGCATCGTGGTGCGCCTGACGTGGCGCGCACTGCGCGACGACCTGCTGTAGAGCAAGCGCGTACGACGCGGTGCCACTACCGAGGATCTTGGCCTCCTCGCACCCCCGCGTCGCTTCTTTCTAAACGAGAGACTCACCAGGACAGACAAGCATCTGCCAGGGCTGCGGGAAAGTCGGAAAGGGATACCGGGGCCCTTGGCAACAGGCAATTGAAGGAACACGGGTGGGTTTTAGTCAGCAAAAGTCTGACACGCCCTCCCGCTTTGCCCAGAGCGGGAGAAGTAATTTGATGATTTCCTACCCGGGAAACCAGGCTAACACACGAGGACGTGTGTATCGCAGGATGGTCAGAGCCGGTCAATAGTACGGACACGAAACGAATCGCAAGCGCGCCATTGGCGGCATCGCGTGATCTGAGGCATCACGTGATCTACCCACACCACAAGCGCGCTTTACGGAGTCGTGATGTTTTAAGTCCACGGCGAGGCGGACAGTCAGTGTCTGATCGCATCGGAGTTAAGACGTCGCGGAACTGTACTCGATTCGTTGTGCTCAGTTATTGTGATTAATTGTGGTTCGTGGCTATAGTGTTAATTTGTGATTTTAATAAACGCTGTGTATCGCACCCAGTGTGTTTTCATTGCACGAAACCCGTCTTCTGCCCACATGATGCTTTCTGATGATTCTAATGGAATAAATCCTGACATATATATATTTTTTACTTTTGATCTTAATTTTTAAATTAAAATTAAAATAAATTTCAGATTTTAAGTAAGCAAATTTTTTTTTTTTTTGGCTTAGACTCTAGCTATTAAAGTCAGGCCAATCATCTTTTGGTCCCTGTTAATTTGACTGTGTATCATCCAACTACCCATTTGATTGATTCCAAATTAGCCTGTTTGGTTATTATCCACTTGAATTAACTCAGAACAAAGGCTAGAGTATTATTAAGGTCTGTACTAGCGGTTCCTCGAAACAGACTCAATTTGCATTCATACTTCTATCCTTCGTCACGCCCGAACAAATTCCTTTCTTAGTGCACCTTGACATGTTCTACGACACGTATCGGGCGAATTTCCTGATTGTATATTCTGATATACCTATATAGGGTTATAAGTTAATCTACCTATTCCTGCTAGAAAGTTGTAGGGGAGGTTATTACCGATGAAGACCATATTCACCATTTTTGAAGCATGTGGTAATTATACTCGTACAATATACAGGGTTATTGAACAACTTTTGCTATGGGAACAAATATGAAATCGCGAAAAAAAAAAAGCTGTTCCATACATTTTGACGAGTTATGCGAACATAAATGTACGGAACAGCTGTTTTTTATTTCGCGATTTCATATTTGTTCCCATAGTAAAAGTTGTTCATAATGATGAGTATAATGACTCCTTAAGAGGTTGTTGGTGTTTTACCAATTAAATAACCCTGTATACATGAATCCGAAAAGTCAGGGGTGCATGCCTTGAGTTCAAACTCGAGACCTATGACTAGGTAGTCCGACGGTCTCACTTCACCACTAGGCTATCACTGCTCTAAACTACTGCTCTAGACTATTTATAAAATAAGATTCTAGCCAAAGATGATTGGCTATCAAATAACTAGGTTAAACGGTTCTAATTGAGAATGGAAAGTATGCCGCCGTGTTTCTGTAAAAATCTTATCGTGAAAACTGCCCCCAGGAGCATCTGCCACCTGGGCGTAACGTATATGGAAAGCAATCAATTGACTGCGGACCTAAGTCGGCCACTGCAAGCACAATCAAGCAAAAAGTCACACCCCGTATTTTAATTTGAATGTCTGTAATGTCTTGTATATACCTTTTTAGTTGACTTTTTTGTCGTAGTGGGGTTTTAGTGTTATAACTTTGATTTTCTTTTCACACATAGCCTAAAACCAGCGGACGATCAAGACGCTTCCAACAATACCTCATTTGCCCAATTGAGACGAGTAGTTTCGAAGATATGAGGGAACACATGAACATACATACATACAAACACACATACATACATACCGGTCACAGTCATAACCCTTCTTTTTGCTTGGCCGTAGTCGGGTAAAAATGGGGGATAATAGATCCCACAGATACCCAGTGCGAATTTGGGGCTCTTGACCAAACCACGTCCCATATGTTGGAGTGTCCAAAGTGTCCACACACCCGCACTTCCGAGGACCTAAAATATGCCATTGATGCCGCGATTCGCGTTCCCACCTACTAGGCCCAACGCGTTTAACATAATACATGTTGACCATCATCTGCCTAGCCTTTTCCCAATTATGTTGGGGTCGGCTTCCAGTCTAACCAGATGTAGCTGAATACCCACCTACTAGGCCCAACGCGTTTAACATAATACATGTTTACCATCATCTGCCTAGCCTTTTCCAAATTATGTTGGGGTCGGCTTCCAGTCTAACCGGATGCAGCTGAATACCAGTATTTTACATGGAGCGACTGCTTATCTGACCTCCACAACCCAGTAATAGGGCAATACAATACCCATTGGCAAGACTGGTTGTCAGACTTTCGGGCTTTTGACGACCCGTAACGACTGTCAAAGATCCACGAATGACAGCCAGGACCAACGTGCTTTTCGAGGCACGGAGGAGTCTCGGTATGTAAAGATGGTCACCCATACACGGACCAACCCTGGCAAGCGTAGCTTAACCTGATGGATCGACCCATGTGGCTGTTATTACTTAGCCACGAGCTCCTCACATAACATAATACATGTTTACCATCGACCCGAAAAGAAGAAGAAACTTACCTATAACTTATTGTCTCTTGCCGTCATGTTGGCACCATTGCTTGTCAAGCTTAGTTTCAATACTAATAGAGTTCATAATAGCGACTGACAGACCAGTGAACAGTGCTACCAATCGTGTCATGGGGCATGTTATAATAAACGCACTTTAAGTGAAGTGAGCTTAATGTGAGCTGTCAGTCAGTAGTGTCACTCCCTGCAATGACAAGACAAGGTCGGCTGTATTGTATTAATTATTCTTATATTGTTTGCTTATTATTGGTACTTACAGTACCTATATTCAATTTTTTATTTAGCAGCGGAACTGTTGTTGGCTTTCTGCTTGATAATCCATTGTTTGACGGGTCATTCCCATTCACCTATTCAATTTACGATTTCTAGACAAAACAAGATACATAGGATAGTAAATGTACAGTTTTATGACCTTGAAACCTTCAAAAAATATCCCAAAACTAATAAAATAATTATAAACCAATTCAACAATACATAATTGTTGAATTTGTTTATAATTATTTTCTCACTCATATTGTTCTCATAAAGGTGTTTCCAAACTGTCGTACTGTATCGATCGGAATGCTGGGCCGTGAAGAAGACGGATGAAAAAAGAATGCATGTAGCGGAGATGAGAATAATGAGATTGATGTGTGGAGTGACGAAAATGAATAAAGTAAGAAATTAGTATATAGGGGATGTTTAAAAGTGGCGCCAGTGACAGAAAAGTTGAAAGGTAATGAGAAGGGACGAAATGCATGTGATAAAAAAAGTGATGAATACAAAATGTTGATGGATGGAGCGGGAGAGGCCAAAGAAAAGATTGATGGATTGTGTGAGGAATGATATGAAAGAGAAGGGAGTAAATGATGGCGTGACGGTTGACAGGGGAGAGTGGAAAAAGAAAACGTGTTGCAACGACCCCAAGTAACATGGGTTTAGGGCAGGAAGATGATGAAAGGTGTTTCCAAACATGGCAGCAAGAGCACGGCAGCAACACGCGGCGTTTGCAGGACACATTTTTGCTACGCTCTAAAGTCTGTTTTTTAATCTCTTAGACTAATTTGACAGGTGCAAATGTCACATGTGTATGTTTACTCCAAATTGAAAAACAAACATCATACACTTAAATTGTCAAATTAGTCTATGAGATTAAGAAACAGAGTATAGTTAAGTAAAAATGTTTGTGCGCGGCAGATAGACAGAATGCGCGCGCGTGCCCGTCGTTCAAGCACAGCGCGGCAGGCCGCGCGCGGCAGCCACGCACGATTGCCGCTTTATGTTTGGACACACCTTTATAAAAACCCACCCACAATTCAATAAAAACCAGCCATTCCAACACAACCACACATTTTAAAACCTCCCCAGCAAACTCGTGTCAAAAAAACTATGAGGCCGAACATCTTACAACCCTATTTTCAATTACAAAGGCAAGCGGCGTTTACAATTAAGTGACAGCCCTTACAGTCCAAGTGACCCTCTTTTAGTATGCAGTCAAGAATTTTCCTCAGAATTTAGCTTTGAATAATTAAGGGGAAATAATTATTTAGATAACGAAGGTATATGACACAATTTTGACATTGAATTTCGGGGGTATTGCGACAAGAATGCTAAACCTATATTGTTTTTGGAATTTGCGACTGGTTCTAGGAAAGGTAGTCTCTTTAGAACGGTTACTTGAGTAATTTCTTGTTTAGGCATCTAATATAAATTCCTTTAATAGTTTACCCGTTAAGACTAAACGCTGCGCTGGAAGAACCAAATGATATAAGATAGTAACAGCCTTATTCATAAACGCTGCTTAAAGTTCAGTTATGAATTAGCAACTGTTTAACCATACATTTTCGACATTTATACGACTCTTTAACTTTATGACTCTTTAACGGTTATGAATAAGAGGGTAAGTAGTTACCATCAAGAATGGACATCTAAGTACATACCAGCTTCACAGGTGCGTGTCATGAGACATCAGAAATGATGTCTCATGTGCCTTTAAACTGGAATACAACAACTGCTTGGCGGCAGAAATATCTTGTTATACAGGGTGTTAGGGTAAACACCGTTATCCTTGCAACCAGTGGTTTGGTTTCATTTATAGAACGTAAAATCAATGTAAAATTACAACTTTTTTTTTCTTTTTTTTAAGTCTACATTTTACCACAAGAGACGCAAGTTCGTTGTCCTATGCGCTAGGGCAACGAACTTGCGTCTCAACATGGGCGGGGGGTACGGGATGTGACCTGACCGGCCGCGAGCGCGACCTCTCCCTCAGTCAGTCAGCTGTTTCGCTAGAGAGCACGGTGTCGGATAGACACTTTTAAAAATCTTTTAATGAAAATGACGTTTTTTTTTGTTGTGTTCGGTCATTTATTTTTATATTTAAGTCAACTACCCATGGTTTGAATGACAAGACTGTTTACCCTTACAGCCTGTATAGCCCAGACCAGTTTAAAAAATACTAGCGATGTGGTAGCGACGCGGCGGCGGCACGTCGTCTCTCGGCGCGGTGGCGGTGCGGCGTGTCGGTACGGCGGCAGAGCAGCGGTGCTGTGTACACAGCTTAGAGGCGCAGTGGCAGCGCGGCGGCGGCGGCGGCGGCGGCGGCGCGGCTCCTGGCTATTGGTCTGCGACCGCTTCTGGTATCTCAGATGACGGTTATAAATCATCTGAAACAATAATATCTCCATCAACTTTCTCAAACCCTTGATTTCCGAATCTTAAATCATAATTATTCACTCAAAACGACGTTAACCCTATTAAAAATGATTGCTCGAGTTGTTCTGATGCTAAACTTGAACGCGTAACTTAATAGACCCTTGTCAGCCGGTGTTACTTCACTCAGATAACTTTGAAGGGTCCCAGATATACAGATGAGGGCTAAGTTGGTAATAAGCAGTTGCCCCTTTACTTAAATATAACATTTATATTAATTACTAGTTTTTTGGTTAAGGATTTTGAGTAAATGGAGTGTTAGGATATTTCTTGTCGAACGCGTTTTTAGGGTTATATTGGCAGTTAATAGGTCGCGGTTACTTACTGAATAATATTTGAATATTTTGATGTTTGCTGTTATCTAACTGATGGTATATCCAATATGTACCAATCTGTAAAATAAATTCCATGGTACATACTTATTTAAACAGATCCTACGAATCAATTTGCACGGGGATGATATCAATTTTTATTTTTCAATCTGTTTTAACCTTTTTGCCATACGGTATTATTTTAACGCAATGAGTAGTAATTATTTTTATTATTAGTACACCACTAACTACCCTTCTTGTTATTTTTTTTTTAAGTTCGTTCAGTCCTTCCAAAAGTTTTCAGGAAGATATCGCTATCAGCGTTATGACCGCCATTGTACCCATGGAATTATCAATATTGTATAAGAGCTGTGTAACAATTTGGGTGTATATAATAGGTATACTATAGTATATTCTAGTATATGAGCGCCATCGTGGTTTAAGCAATCGTGATGATCAATGTTAGTTCCTTTTCTGTATGAAAATAGGTATTTTCCTCACAAAGAGACATTTACACACTCATTGTTATTTTTGACAACTCACTTGTAACCACTCCATTTACTGTCTACTCCATTTCCGATATTTACCAAATGAAAGTTTGGCGAAATTCCACGAAAACAGTAAACTAGTTGTTTTTGTTAGAATCCGGAACCGGCCGCGGAACCGAGGGGAAAGTTTTTATATCAACTGAGGATTATGGAACTAACCGCCGACTGTCGAGACTTTGGATAGTGATAGAAAATACATTGTGTTCGGGACTTCAGCTTTAAAGTTCGATTTCCTATGTTTCAATTCCTCTTGATCTTTATTTTTAAGTGCATTATTTTCGAGCCGTTTGGGGTTGAAATCATGGGGTCCGAGTGCTCATAGTTTGTTCAACGAAATCTCCAAACAGCTGTTTGACACTTCCCGTGACCCAAGGGCTGGCTTTTAACTTAGTCAGAGGCTAAGCATTGCCATGCAACGTGGCAATGCCGTCAGTCTCTTGGGTCAGCCGACAGCGATGCGGAGGAATTTTTCGCCGTCATATTTAAGTTATTAAATGTTTATTTTTAAGTATACCTAGTTAGTTTTCATTTGTATAGAAAGTTAATCCCTTAATTTAGTGTTATATCGTATATAATAATATTAAAATATTATATTAATAATTAAGTAGTTTAATCAAAGTAGCGTCGACGAAATAAGGGGCTCGTGGCTAAATAATAAAAGCCACACGGGTCGATTGCAAGTTAAGCTACGCTTGCCGTGGTTGGTTCGTGGATGGGTGACCATCCATTACATATCGGATCCCTCCGTGGCTCGGAAAGCAAGTTAAGCCGGTGGTCCCGTAACCCCAATAAGTATCACTACATATTATTATAAAACAAAGTCCTCCACCGCGTCTGTCTGTCGGTCTGTTTTCGCCAATGGATAGAGTGGTTCTCGAGGAAGGTTTTAATATATAATAATCAATATCCTCGCGGGCGAAGCCGCAGGCATCAGCTGGTAAGTATATAAAAAAAAGAGTAAAGACTCATAGGGCATCAAAACAATTCGTCAGCATCGCTGTCAACAGGAAAATTGCCCAAAATTGCCACGTTGTATAGCAATGCTGATTCTATGCTCAAAAAATACCGTAATCGTTATCGCTGATAGAATAAGGCCCTTCTAGAACTTCTTTAGCCTCAAAGAGGTCTATAAAAACCTTACGTCATATAAACTGCTCTACATCTCAACTCAGGCACAAAAGCTAATTAAAAATCCTTTCACAAACATGAAAACTGTAACAAGTAGAGATACTTTGCTACGTATTATATTTTGTAGCAATTCCATTTTTGAATCATAGCTAAAAGTAATTAGTAGAATGCGATACGGCCAGAAGCATTGCATTTAGGTAAATTATAATTATTATCATATTTAGTGGTGTTTGTGAGACTCGCTTTTCTTTAGGCAGATTTTTTTTTTGTTTTGTCTGTTTGTTTTTAAAAGGGGAAATAATGTGCTAGTGCTATATTTTAGTGCGTTCAGAGCGTTGCTGAAGCTTCCTAGGTACTATAGTGCATCTCGTATGTTTTTTCTAGCAAAAAACATGCGATTTCTATGCCCTATTAAGAAAGAAAGCGGCCTCTGTCGTACACAGGCTATGGAAAAGCCCTAACACCTCAATTTTGGTGTTTGCAGCACGACTTGACAGCATGATCTTCGGGCGGTTCACTGAGCTCCACTTCAGTGGAGTAACTCAGCAGTGAATCGGCCGGGGAATAATATGATGTCGAGATAGTGTCATGCTGTTTGATTGTGTAATTGTACTGTTATTTATGGGCTATAACTATTTCTTTATGGACTAAGTTGTCAGAAATAAAAGTTATTCTATTTATTTATGTATTTTACACAAATCAAATCTTTTGATAGCCTCGAAGTTCTTGGTTGCAAGTGCTACTGCTGAGTGCGGGGTCCTGTGTTAGATTAGTAGGTTGGGAACAAATCCAGTGATTTTCTCAACAGTGGATTTTTAGACTGACTTGTGTCCGTATTACATGGAAAGTATAATACTGGGTGAATGATTCGCCGGATATTTAAAAAAAATAGCTGTTCCATACATTTGGACCGCGTAGCTGTTGCACTTTTGTAGGGAACAGGTGTTTTTTTTTTTAACTGGCGAAAATTTTAAACTCAGGTGTACACGCATCTTTGGAGGAAAATAGGCGTGCTGTTAAGATTATTTTTTTACTTAAAAAAGAATTTCATTTCTAAAAGAAACAACAAGAGAGGACTTACCGATTTTTTTAGTAAATTTTTCAGCAGATTCACGAAATATTATGCACTTTTACGAATAGCAGTAAAGTTGCTGTGTAAAATTTGCGTATTTTTATGGCAAACGCGTCACAATAAATTTAAATGAAGCGGTTCTGCCGTTTTGTCGTAGTGCTGTTTGTCGCACGTTTATGTCGCATTTTGTTTATGAGGTTTCATTGTTTGTCTGTAGATTGTATTAATTGGTGCGATTATAGGTACAAGTTTAAGTTATTCGTTTGTTTCATTTAACCCGATGTGTTTTTTTCTACATTTTGTTTTAATTATACTTTGTTCATTTTGTGATGAAATGACTCATGCTAAATACTTATTTTTAAAGTCTTACTTTGACCGTCTAATTAATCAGTAGAAAGAAATGGAAAATAGTACTTTTTAAACCTGATTGGAGCATGACACATAAATTTGAAGCTTATTAAAAGCTTTTATTCAACTTGCAACGTTTGTATGTTAGTTACGGCCCGTAACAAATGTCAAAGATCTACAAATGACAGCCGGGACCAACGGCTTAACGTGCTTTCCGAGACACGGAAGGGTCTTGGTATGTGAAGATGGTCACACATCCACAGACCAACCACGGCAAGCGTAGCTTAACCTGATCGATCGGCTCGTGCGGCTGTTATTAGTTAGCCACAAGCCTCTTGTAAGAGCCAAGCCAAGAGTCGTAAAATTACATATCGATTGTTAAATCTCTTCGGTTTTGTAACGAATAATTCAAAACCGACAGAACCGAAGGAAAAACCGATAGGTACTCCAACTGTCTCTGTTGCTTGCAATAAACTAATCTACCATTATTACAGTTCTAAGCTACTAAATTATTCAGTGTACTAAAGATATTAAAACGTGACCAGTTATCTCTAACTTTATTAAAATGAGATATGAAATTGTACATTGTAATTAGGTTAATAACTACGAAATTAGGAATATGAATATCCTAATTCATTCTGCTTTTAGGTTACTTGGTCAGACGTTCAGAACTGTCCAAATTTTTGACGTTTGTGATACAGCTGTACTGAATGTTAGACGTGAGCAAAACATTTGGATACGTGGAAAACGTTTTATGAAATTAGTTTTATTTGATGTTGAATTTTAGAACGATAGGTACTATAAGTTAGACTGAGACTGCTGTGCCGCGCCTTAGGAATGCGCGGTAAGGTGGGGGGCAGCGTTGACGAATGAGCGACGGGACGCCGTGAGCGTTGACGAATGAGCGGCGGGACGCAGTGAGCGTTATCGAAAGAGCGGCGGGTCGCCGTGAGCGTTGACGAATGAGGGGCGGGACGCCGTGAGCGCTAACGAATGAGCGGCGGGTCACCGCGAGCGTTGACGAATGAGCGGCGGGACGCCGTGAGCTTTGACGAATGAGCGGCGGGACGGCATGTGTGTTAACGAATAAGTGGCGGGTCGCCATGAGCGTTGACGAATGAGCGGCAGGACGCCGTGAGCGTACGACGAATGAGCGGCCTGCCCTGTCCCCCCTGTCTCGCTCCGCACATACCTAACGCGGTACAGCGGTTTCGGTTGGCAGTGCTTAACCAAGTTTATTAAAATACGATGACGTACGCGACCGACATCAGCGTAAGAGGAATTCAGGCCTAACCCGACTTTGTTTTATAGATATAGATGTTCTTCGGTCGCATACCTTCATCTTACATACATGTCACATAACAAACTCTGCAGCCAACCCTACTCCAACGTATCAGAGTTTCATATTCGTTTACCTCCTAATAACACAAATATGTTTGCCTTCCCTAATGGAGCGAAGTTGCTTACTTTACTGGAAGGGGTTAATCGATCTATGTTTGTTCTAAGATAATGTCCGCCAGGGCTTAGAACGTAATCTGTTATATTATCTACTTGTGTTGATTTTAAGGGCGTGTTTGGTAGTGTTTCCTTAGGAAAGGTTAACTGTGCTTGCGTGGCGGTGATACCTATTATGAAACTTCTAATTTTTTTTTTTATCTCTGCCCTTTAGACCCCATGTCATTCATGTGGGGGATCAAAATAAAGTGCTCGAAAAGGCTATTCCAAAAAAAATACACATTCTTCTTCTTTTCGTGTGGTTAGTGACTAACCTGGTGTCAGAGTTTTAAAGCCGCCGAAGAGCCTCTGACTTGACTTCACATGCCGTCGAGAAATATCTGTCTGGCATGCCGGTTTCCTCACAATGTTTTCCTTCACCGTTTTTAAAGCAAACGGCTACTACTAGGCTACCGCTGTTTACTATAACAAATCAAATGCGACAAAAAAATTCAAAACAAGCTCACTTTTCAAGCAGTCTGATGCAGTTAATGGCATCGAATAGAGTAGATAGAACTAAAATAACTGCCAACAACTGTAACAGACTCGAGTGAGTGCACACTTTTGACGTTAGAGTAATTATCATGGTCTAACATGGAGATTATCTAATAATAAAAATGCGAAAGTGAGTTTGTTTGTTTGTTACGCTTTCACGCTAAAACGGCTGAACGGATTTAGATGAAATTTGGCACAGAGGTAGACCATGACCTGGAATAGGACATAGGATACTTCTTATTCCGATATTCCCACGGGATCGAGACTTACACGGGTGAAATCGTGAGGCGCAGCTAGTAATGTAATATTTCTTGTGAGAAGACTTCATGTAATAGTCTGCCATCTTCATACAGACATCAATATTAACTTAACTTTAAGCAACGTTTTTAAATAAACCCCATTATATCTTACCGCATGGGTGCTAAAATTACCTCCATTGACAATGAGCTTTTAACCTAATACTCTTGGTATTGTTATAAAGGTTGTTTTGCTTTGTGCATTTTAGAAAATATGTCTTATTTTTTCTGAAAATGAAAAAGGTAACACTGAAATTGAATACTCAACGAAAAAGTTAAAGCTTATAAACACAGTACCTAATTGAATTTGGTCCCTGATATTGTATTTCTAATAAAGGTAAGTAAATAGTACCTATAACAGTAAATATTAAATAGTAATTTCTTTATATTTTGTGGTAATAATACGCACCTCACAGAATAGTACAGTGTCTAAAGCCGTGTACACACGAACGAACAAAACGTGGCGAACACGAACATCGAACACGGAACATTTCGTTCGTACGGGTGGACGTAAATTAGCAAAGCGAACACGAACGCCATATGAAATTCGAATTTCGAATTGTGTTCGCGCTCAACTCTTTAGTAGTCATGGATTCGAAATTGGATCGCCACATTCGCCACGAACATTTTTGACGACCGCAGTGTTTGATGTTCGTTAGGGGTAAGCATATACGAACAAAGCGTTCGATGTTCATGTTTACCATGTTCTTGTTCGTTTGTGCATTAAGATTTCAAAAACAAATGAAAGCGTCAAGTTTGGGCGAATTGTTCTAGAAGAATGGTGGTCACCACATTACGGCCGTAGCGACGGCCGTGATGAAAACGCTCTTTAGAAAAACACCAAAAACGTCATAAATAGAAGTCTGTCAAGCGAATCATGTCCACGACCATTTAGCTGATTTCTTATAATGGCAATACTATTATCTGTCAAACGGATTGTCATATGTCACAAGTTCTAGTCTACAACATTTTGATACTTTTAGCTCAATTACCGAATTTTTTTTAGGTACATATTTTAATTTTACTGTGATGTGATCACGATTTCGGATTTAGATTCAGACATCTTAGTCATGAATTTAAAGTAAGGGACAGGATAACCGAAACGGAGTTGGAACCCTTCATAATTTTTGTGCGTAATGACTAATGATGATACTTACAGTGATTTCCCTTATGAAGGCATTGAATTTCTAGATTCTGTTTTTAGTTCTGATTGTGATTAATAAATACCTTCATCCGGGGACTTACCGGGGATGTAGGTACTTGTACCGTATATTTTGTGTCTCCGAGATTCCAAACCGTAACCGGTGCCTTGGAGGATGCGCTTTTTTAATTCATCCCAAAGATTTTTTATTCTACAAAAATTCAAGTATCAAACCAGTTTTAAGCGTACTATATCAGTGTTGACCCCTGTAATTTTTTAAAATTTACCGCCTTTTTCATGGGACAAGACTCGCTTGACAGACTCTAACGTTTCAGTGACGGCATTAAGTAAACTGCGGACATCTGTTGCAACCACTGCAGTCAGGAATCCGACGATCGGCAATATTGCAGACGGACACGCACGGCAGACGACCGCCACGCACCGCGCACCGAGGAACTTCCGATGTCTGCGATACTCCGCACGTACACCTTCCCACGGTCCGTCGTCCGGGCTCGTCGGTGTCCGTCCGCAAAATCGCGGATCCTGGGATTTCGGTATTAGGAAACTCTAACTTTAAGAACCAGTTTGTGGTTGGAAAATCAATGTAACTTGTTCAAAGTTTGGACAGCAAGAATGGTCTGAAATACCCTAAAATTAATAGTTAGAGTGTCTAAGGGCGGATTTCAACAATGAAACTGAGAGGTATTATTCCAGTCAGAGCACTAATTTCAACAGCACTTCTCCGAACCGCACCTGAGCACTTCCACTATCAGCACTGAAACAAAATTTTGATAAGTGCGGTTCGGAGGATGCAATCAGCATTTCTAAAACGCATTCAAGAACTGTCAGTGTCAATATTCCATAACAATTTTGACACTGACAGCTTATGAATGCGGTTTAGATGTGCTGAACGCGTTCAATTTACTTATATTTACTATATAACCGCACTAAGAGTGCTACAAGGATCTTATGGCGCCTGAATAACATTGACAGGGGGGCGTTGTTGGTAAACATTTGTGAAATTGTCACAGAGGCAGTGGCATTAGTTCTGATTTCGGCCACTTGCCAAAAGAACCTCGTAGCATTTTACAAAGCAAGCATTGAATGAATATTAATACTATTTTCACGTAGAGGTTTTTGCCCTGGAAGCTAATGTTATTGTTTCTTTTTTAATTCTCGGTTTAATGTATGTAAACTTTGGGTTGAACCTTTTTGTGACGTGTTGTTTTCGCAAGGGTGAATAGGTTTTTTAAAACGCTGGCCGGTATCACTGATTTTTATATGTTCTCATTTTGAAACGGCGGCGGCGGTGGTAAAAAAAATACTGATTATTTTTTTGGTAATGAGGGCCAATTCTCCTGCTTACAAAACGTTCAGATTCAAGTCGGAATCTGTCAAACTTGTCAAAAATGTTGGTAAATTGATGGTTTTTTTGACAGATTGCGAATGAGATGCGAATGCGAACGTTCTTAAAAATAAGGGAATTGCCCCGCTGTTCAAGATGTTATTATAGTTAAAAAGTGAACAAAATTAGGAGGTATCCCTCTTAATCCTTTTAGTAGGTTCAAAAAATATAATTTCATAACATAAGTTCACGCTTGTATGGGGTTAGGCAGAGGTGAACCTAGATAGTACACCCACATTTCGCCGTTAAGTTCGCGTTAAGTTTTAAATACCATGTTGAACTAAAAAATCATAATCAGCCTATAATGTTCCCACTGCTGGGACACAGGCGTCCTCTCTGTGAGAGAGTGTGGGCCGTAATCTACCACGCGGGCCCAATGCGGTTTGGTAGATGTCACAATACATGTCTTCGAATTTTTGGTTCTAGGACATGCCGGTTTCCTCACGGTGTTGTCCTTCACCGTTTTGAGAGCAGTGGCGATGAAACTTAAAATTATGTTACGAAATTAGTGACATAAAATTAAAGGGCGACTTTTACGTTCGAGCTGCGGAACCACCAGAGAGCATCTGTCACTCGCGCGCGTGAAAAAGAAAAAGTCGCCCTATAATTTTATGTAATTTCATGTCACTGACTATTACGTAATTAATTTTGACTTTACTGTAAATGTCAAAAAAACAAATGAATACGTTAAATTTTGTTTCGGTTTTTAAAATTTATATTTGTTAGCATTTAATTTGCATAAAGCATGCAAAAGCTTTATGAGACACCTAATCTAGTAAAATGAAAAATAAAGTAACTATACGTTCAAAATAAGGTTCTATTATGACCAGAGTGCACTCTCCAATTTATTCAAGTAAAGTGCTATGTTCCGAAAAATATAAAGTTCTTTTTATATTCTGTGTGGTCTCCGGTAGATACCTATTCATACTAAAATGGTAGTTTGGACGAAAAAAACGGCATATAACAGACTTCCATGAAAAATTGTTCAATTTGCATTCAAGTTTCAAAGTAAAAATGGTTTTGCCAGAAATTGACCAACGGTTTTTCATACGAACTGAAGATTTTAATCAGACTATTATTCCATTTGAAATAAGATTAGACATTTAAATAAACCTTTTTTTAAAGTCCATTCAATCAATTTTGACTTCTATTGCGTTGGTGGCATGACAAATGGCAGCTGCAGTAGACAGTTGGTATTGTGTAACCTTTTTTGCTTTTAGTGCCATCTGTATGCCTACGATATAGAAGTCAACATCGGTTGAACGAACCGTATAAAGGTTTGTTTAAATGTCTAATCTTATTTTAAATGGAGTATAGGTGTATTTATTTTGTACTTTCTTGTAAAACGTCTTGGTCTCATTGCCCGTCAGGAACCGAATAACCTTGAAGAGCTGGAGGTATTGGGCAAGGTAGATGGGAAAAGACCACGCAGCCGGTCAGCTAACCGCTGACCATGTAACCTGGACTCTCTTTTACGACCGCCCTGAAAGCGGAGAACCGAACGAAGTGGAAGAACTTCCTAAATCCTCACTTATATTATAAATTCGAAAGTAACTCTGTCTGTCTGTCTATCTGTTACTATATCACGCCTAATCCACTGAACGGATTTCGATAAAATTTGGCAAGGAGTTAGATGGTATCCCGGGGTAGGATATAGGCTTTTTATCGACATACCGCGGGCCCGCCGCGGGCGGAAGCTAGTCCTAACTAATATTATAAATGCGAAAGTGATTTTGTTTGATTGTAACACTTTTACGTTGAAACTGCTGAACGGATTTGGATAAAATTTGGTACATGGGTAGACCATGACGTGGAGAATGACATAGGTTTCTCTTCTTCTCTGGTCTCTTTCTCCTGGATCACAGACGAAATCGCGGGCAACAGCTAGGCATACATAAAGCCATAAAGGCCTTTCAGGGGACACGACCTTCAGTAATGAAGTTCGCGAACAAGAGAGGAAGAACAAAACCTCTATTAATCCCAGCATTAGTTAATTCTATGAAATAGCCGTGTGCTTAGCATTTTTTTGGTGTAATATTTTTTTAGCATGTATAGACGCTATTGCAGGTTAACGGGAACGTTCGTTAGATAACTTACTGTATACCTAACTTCCCCGACTGTACATTGAAGCACATAGCAAACGATTTCAAACAATTCTCTTCATCATCTGCCTAGCCTTTTCCCAACTATGTTGGGGTCAGCTTCCAGTGTAACCGGATGCAGCTAAATACCAGTATTTTACATGGAGCGACTTCCTATCTGACCTTCACAACCCAGTAATTGGGTAATACGATACCCCTTGGTAAGACCGGTTGTCAGACTTTCGAGCTTCTGACGACCCGTAACGACTGTCAAAGATCCACAAATGACAGCCGGGACAAAAGGCTTAACGTGCTTTCCGAGGCACGGAGGAGTCTCGGTTTGTAAAGATGGTCACCCAAACACGGATCAACCCCGGCAAGCGTAGCTTAACCTGATGGATCGACCCGTGCAACTGTTATTACGTAGCCACGAGCTCCTCACAAACACTTCTCTTAGCATACATAGTTATGTTGATACTGTAGGTAGACGTACAATTCGAGTCAAGTCAAAAGATACATTTACGTCAACAATACAACATTGGACAAATTGTGGCGCCCGAAAATAGGCAACCCAAGCTATCTAGGCTTTTCGCAATGCCTAAGGTGTCCCCTTTGTCTTGTGAAGGTTGAGAAGAAAGATAAACATAGCAACAAAGTATCTGAAGATAGTTTCTTAGATTCCTTAAATAAATATTTGCAGTAAAGGCTAGACCGAATAATTTTGATGTAAGCGAATTTTAAATCTATACATCTATCTAATAAACAT
Source organism: Lithophane semibrunnea (assembly GCA_947363905.1). Classification (NCBI taxonomy): domain Eukaryota; kingdom Metazoa; phylum Arthropoda; class Insecta; order Lepidoptera; family Noctuidae; genus Lithophane; species Lithophane semibrunnea. The sequence goes on along the minus strand of OX376210.1, from coordinate 6,311,169 downwards.
TGTAACAGCGATTCAGTTTTCACGCCTCCCCCTTAAGACCTTGGCTAAATATTTTTTGATATTCAGATAGTTCATGACCTAAAGAGGTGCCATAAAGAATATGAATAAACAATCTCGACTAATTAAAAAGCATAGCTACGGCTAACAAATCTGTCATCAAGCTATACATTTCCAGTATAAGCTGACCTCGCAATGCACGGAAATCCTATACAATGCGAGATCAGCTTAAACTGGAAATGTATAGCTTGATGTGTAGCCGTGTGTACATGCTAACGCAACTAATTACTATCTCAACCGAAACAACTTTTGAAGAATAACTCTAAAAAACGCCGTGTCGTGTGGACTTAAAAAATACCACCAACCCATTTCTTCCCGTTGGTGACGTAAAAGGCGATTATGGGATAATGGGCAGCAGCGTTCTCTATGCATTTTTAACACCAGAACTGCGATCACCCACCTGCTTGCCAATCGTGGCGATTATGGCAAACCCCCCAAAATGACAAGCACCAGTAACAAGTGCCCGGCGGTCCACCTACCCTTGGCTACGGTAGAAGACGTAGCGTTGGAAGGCCTCCCACAAGGTGGACCGATGACCTTATGAAGGCCCAGGAATCCGCTGGATGCGGGAAGCACAGAACCGGTCGAAGTCGCGGTGCTTGGTGAGGCCTATGTCATATCTGAAATGATTATGATGATACAAAATACAGAAACTCCAGTACCTTCAAACTACAAAAAAAACTATAGGTATCGCATCTTAAATCGAATACAAAATGGACCATAAATTTCACCTACAGTAAAGATTTACAAACTCAATAAAGGGGTGGATTCACGCAAACGGCCCGATTCGATTGACCAGTAAAATACTGAGATGGACGCATACATCTTATTTGAGGCCATAGTATGAACGCGCGACGTAAATGTAACGTAAATTCGAATATTTTAAAACTAAAAATAATTATTTCGCACAAAATATTTACTTAGGTTTACCCAAACCTAAGTAACTATTGTTTTGTTTCTGATGGGCAACTGTTTCGATTTCTTAAAAAAAAAACGGTTTTGAATCCTAATTATTGAATAAAAATTAAAAAAGATGTGATCCATGAACCAACTCGAACGTTTAAAATTGAAAATACTTAGTTTCGCACACAATTCATATCTATGGGTGACATAATTGTGCTTGTCGCAAAAATGTAAACGAAACTGCTATAGGCTAGTTGTATTTACGATCCACATACCATTCTAGTTTACGTTACGTTTAGAAAGAAAGAAAGAAAGAAAAATAGGTTTATTTGTCACAGAAACACGTAAATACAAAAAGATAACAGTACAATCATAATCATATAAATCATAGAAATATGAAATCAGGAGTACTTATAAAAATAAACTATTGGCAGCTGCACGTCATGACTGTGACAAGAAGGCTTCCACTCAGCATGATGCTGTGCTATGGGGGACCCAATAGCACAGCGCTGATTTTCAGTGGTCACCCGAAAAAGTCGTACACGGAAATCAAGTCAGGTTCAATTATTTGTACATAATACATAGGTAAAAAATCAAATAAACGTCGTTAACGTCGAACGTTTGTACTAGGGCCGCTGGTTCGGCCAGAGGCGAGCACTACGTACAGAGTAATCAATAATTCCAGAGATTGCATAGGTGGGTTGAATATTGTTTGATAGTGTTTTGTTTCTGATGGGCAATTGTTTCCCTTTCCTTAAAAAAGTAAACTAGAAGTTGAAATAATATATTAAAAAGGTATAATTTCAAAGTACATTGAGATACGCAGTGCTGCGCAGCGCGTGTACCTTATTGTGTGGTAAATAAATTCGATATTGTATTGGATCATAAAAAAGAGCGCGTCGCGTCGCGGTGTGAACTGACCCTTATCTTTTCACAGTTTTCACCATGTGGTTTTCTCATATACAAGAAGATTTGCTGTCTTCATATTGACGACGGCTGATTTGCATAAATATGTATGTGTATTTTATTTCTCACGGTTTAAAGTAATAGATAATAATTTCGAAACAAAATCTTTTTCAGCTCAAGCTAATGTGTAACGATGATCTTTCACATTCTTTCCATTTTGACCCTCAGAGATCTTATCCTGAATATTTATGTTATTCAGCTCTAATGCCTTGATTCATTGTTTAGGTTCCACTAAAGTTGAGTTTAAGACTGTAGGGCTGGGGAACGTGACATTACGTATTTGGAGAGTTGGACGAATCTTCAGTAAGCTTTTATTTGAAAGACAGTCGGTAAAGTTGGGCATTTTGTATACAAATAAATATTGGTCCGTGATTACCAATGATACTTTTAGAGGAGCTCGTGGCCAAGTAATAACAGCCGCACGGGTCGGTCCATCAGGTTAAGGTACGCTTGCCGGGGTTGGTCAGTGGCTGGGTGACCATCTTTACATACCGAGACTCCTCCGTACCTTGCAAAGCACGTTAAGCCGTTGGTCCCGGCTGTCATTCGTGGATCTTTGACAGTCGTTACGGGTTCGTCAGAAGCCCGAAAGTCTGACAACCAGTCTTACCAAGGGGTATCGTATTACCCAGTTACTGGGTTGTGGAGGTCAGATAGGCTGGCGCTCCATGTAAAATACTGGTATTCAGCTGCATCCGGTTAGACTGGAAGCCGACCCTAAAATAGTTGGGGAAAGGCTAGGCAGATGATGATGATGATGATAAATTACTGCCTCACTGGTCTAGTGGTCGCAAGCGCTTTTGTTGAGCATGAGGTCCTGGGTTCGATTCCCAGGTCGGGCAAACTGTTATTGGGATTTTTCGTCAGGAATAAGTAACAGCCCGGAGTCTGGATTTGTGTCCGATTGATGGCAATAGGCTCGCCTCTATTACATGGGACTTAAACATAACTGGCGAAATGTGGGTGTACTAAAAAGCTACACCTTTGCCTAACCCTTCGGGGAAAAACAGGCGTGATGTTATGATGATGACAATGCGCATCTTATCGCTACAACCTTGATGGAGGGATCGAACAAAATGATAATAATAACTTGCTCTCAGTTTTATCAAGAAACTTGCTGCGCCCCGCGCTTTCACCCGTGTAAGTCTCGATTCCGTTGGAATATCGGGATAAAAAGTATCCTATGTCCTATCCCAGGTCATGGTCTACCCTTGTGCCAAATTTCATCCAAATCCGTATAGCCGTTTTAGCGTGAAAGCGTCACAAACAAACTCACTTTCACATTTATGATATTACTAGCCTCCGCCCGCGGCTTCGCCCGCGCGGTATCTCGATAAAAAGTAGCATATGTCCTTCCCCGGGATGCTATCTATCTCCTTCCCAAATTTTCTTGAAATCCGTTCAGGGGTTTAGGCGTGAAAAAGTAATATGTATACCGACAGGGTTTCTTTCGAATTTATAATATTAGTATTGATAGTTAGGATTAATAAATTGAATAAACTTTTCAGAACCATTTACCAGACAGACCCATTTAGAAAATAAATCACTACACATTTACATTGTTTGCCTTCACAAGGTTTCCGTGAGGTAGAATTTTTGAATACGACTGGAAAGAAAGGATACGTAAATGCGTTCGATCCTGTTCGTTCACTTTTTGCCGTGTAGGATTTTGCTTACGTTTCGAAGATTTTTAGAAAACCTTTGCAATATTTTATGAACAGCAACATAGAAGGAAAATGGTGTTAGAAATTGTATTTTTTTGAGCAATGGTTCAAAATCTAGGCTTACTTTGGTCGATGTAGTGATTGGACGAAGTAAAGCCTGTGTCTCGGTGGGACTCGGACGGTTGAATTTTTGAGTTCTATGGACGGCAACGTCCAATTTGTTTGGCTTTTTGAGTTTTTGGTTATTTTCGTGTGGAGTTGTAGACGTTAACGAATGTTTGGGGACAGTTGACAACTAAAATGCAGCCACACATGTAGCTTAAATACACGTACAGTCGAACATGCTATTTGGTATACAGGCAGATAACTTGCAACTACTTTAAACAATTTTGTGAGTGTTTTCAGTAGTCAACAGTCCTTTTACGTCACTCTCCTAAGCTATACTAAGCTCAAAAAGTTAAATTACACACAATCAAAACGAATTTTGGCAGTGAAGCGGAAAATAAATATTATTTTGCCTGTATATCAAATAGCTTGATCGACTGTACATTATTTGGTACTTATACAAAACAAGGTTAGACGTCTGTCGCATCTTTTTCGGAAATCAGCGCTATGCTGTGTGCCTCCCGTAGCACAGCATCATGCTGATTTGAAGCCGACTTGTCACAGTCACGATGTGCAGCTACCGACTATTTCTGTTCTGTGCTCGTGACTATAGATCCATTTTGATTTTTCTTTATAACTCGAGTTAAAGACTTCCACAGGCATGCGCGACGCGACGCGGCGGCACGACGCAACGCGGTTAGACAAATTTCCGTGAGTTTTCGCCTGTCTGCTGGAGCCTTTAACTTATATTTTTGAATGCACGTGTTTCTGTGATTATTAAACCTATTTATTTTTCTTTCTATCCGACGAACAACGTTTTGTAGGTCAAATACTCAGACATCCGGTTAGACTGAGACCAAACCTGGGAAAAGGCTAGGCAGATTGAGATGTCCCTGAACATATCATATCGTTTTGCGTTGTATTTCAGTTAAAAAAGTGTTAAACATTACAGCAAAAACACATGTTTTTCCAAATCGCAGTTTTTAAGTTACTTTCAAACTAAATAACAAAGTTTCGAGATTTCAATTGAAACATTTTAAACTGCATTTATAACTTTAATACTTGTTTTTCGAAGTTTAAACAGCTGAGCTGAATATATTGCTCTTGTGAACTAAATTTTATACATTATTGTAGGTACTTTATCAGTTTACATAAAAAAAATACTTGGAATTTGCTTTTTATATATTTTTATTTTATTTTGTTAATGTAAATCTATCCATATTACTTATAAGTTAAAGTCGCTTTTCGTATCTGCCTGTGTGAAAGCGTTGTTCTAGAAGAACAACTACGCAACGGAATTTGATGCGGTTTTCACCATAATTTCGATGATTGGACTACCAAACGGAACTTCGACAAACGGTACTACGACATGATTTTACTTCGACATTACGGAACCCCGACACGTCTTTAGTTCGACAATATTTTACTTCGACATGCCTTTAGTCCGACACTACTCTACTCCGACAAGACGTTGCTTCGACATGACTTAACTACGAAATGATGTGTCTTCGACGCCATCCTACTTCGACAATAATGCTAGTTCGACAAGATTCAATTTCGACATACTCTACTCCGACATGCTGTACTTCGACAATATCTTATATCAACGTGATGCGTCTCAGATGGGACCCCTTCTTTTCGCATTTCCTAATATTCTTTGGCATAACGATTTTGGCATATTTTTTTTCGTCTAATAACTATTTATAAAGTTAAATAATTATTGATTTATAAATATTGGGATAAGCGAGCAGAAGGATGATTTGGAATAAATTAAAACTTAACTAATTTTATTCTTTTTCGTTGATTCTTCTACGTTCTTTATCAGTCAATAAACAAATCGATCAACGCACAGCGTTCCGATTTGAACGTACTAGCTGGACCATTGTCCCAATTCCAAGAATTATTTTGCGCTTTCAACCACTGATAAGGATAGAGAAGTTCACAAAAACCGACAAGTAAACTTCCTTCTGAGGTTTTAGAATTAATAATACCCCCTGCTGTTAATATATATAAGTTCTAGTGTAAGTCTTAGTAATTTTTGACATATTATTAGTACCTATTCCAGATTTTGACGTAGAAAATTCTTCAGAAGAAGAATTGAGTGATGTAGAATCAATTTCTAAGCTGTGTATCCTACTAACTTTATTATTAGTTGAATCATATTAATTTTTTGAACACTAAGTTAGTTTTATGATCTGCATGTTATGTAAAAAAAAAATGTTAATGAGTAGTAATGACCCCCATTATGTGCCTTTGTGTAATTAGTAGCTAGGTTATTAGTAGTTGAGTATTTTATGACTAACTGCCCCGTTGGTCTCGTGCAAGCGCAGCTGCAGAGCGCGGGTTCCTGGGTTTGATTTTCGGGTGGAGTAAAGTGTTATTGGATTTTTTCATTAGGAATTTCGTAGTAGCAGCCCGGAGTTTGGAAGTTGGCGGTGTGATACCCCCGTGCCTTGGAGAGCACGTTAAGCCGTTGGTCCTGCGCCTGATCTCTCTCCGATCGTGTCGGTTTGCCGTCCCGTCGGACTATTGAGAGTGAGGGAAGAGACAGTGCACCTGTGTCTGCGTACATACTTGTGCACTATGATATCTCCCGCGCCGAAGGCTAGTCTCCGTTGAGATTGGCCGCCACGGCCGAAATACGATCTGGAGGACTATATTTTATGAGTTATGACTGTTTTTGATAATTTTAGGATTGTTTTCCTACCTTTCTCAAATACGAAATATTTATTGTCATTTGTTGTTTTATTTGGTATGCGTGACCCTTCTTTTATTTGGGTGTTTTATGCTGAAGTCGCATTAAAACATCATAAGAAAGCCGTACAAAGCAAAATACCCCAATAAATAATTTTGTCTATCTAGCATGTTCTAATCGAAACGCTGTGCAACTGTGACAGATCATATTAAGAAAAATATAAATCAAAGAAGATTTTACTCTATACTAAGAAGAATTTACTTCAACATAGTGCAGCAATGGAGCCGCCAAAGTGTTATTACGTACTAATAAATACTAATAATAAAGCTGAAGAGTTTGTTTGTTTGTTTTATTAAAACTATATTATTACCTATAAAAAAATTACACAAGTTCAGTTGTTTCTCAACGACGCAGAATAATTTTGAATTAGGATGGCGTCGAAGTCACATCATTTCGTAGTTAAGTCATGTCGAAGCAACGTCTTGTCGGAGTAGAGTAGTGTCGGACTAAAGGCATGTCGAACTAAAGACGTGTCGGGGTTCCGTAATGTCGAAGTAAAATCATGTCGTAGTACTGTTTGTCGAAGTTCCGTTTGGTTGTCATATGACTGTGCGGCCAAAAAGGTCAGGCCAGGAGGGTTATGTATTTGACCTGTATGTATTTATGTGTGTATGTATACATGTCCGTCACTATGTTCCGTCGTAACTACTAAACGGCTGAATCGATTTGATGAATGATATGTCGTTAGATTCGTCTTTATTTCGCGAGTGTCACTGGGTATATTAAAATTGGCGGACTGTTGGAGCCAAATGATATGTTAAAATAAAAACCCGCAATCTTATCGTATGAGGTATCAAAATGGATATAACTATTTTAAGTTTTAGAAATGTAACTTTTTGTATAAAATTGTTAACGGAACGATTGAGCCTGGATCACATAACGCAAGGAATCCTAATTTGAGGTGTAGGAATTCAATCCACTTGAATGTAAATCCCGCAAACAGGCGCTCCGCGATAGCGCGACGCGACTTTAACAAAACATTTTCTGAAAAAACTTCACAGTAGAACAACAGGTGGAACAATTAATTCGCGCCAGTCTGCACGAGCCTTAAATTTATTATTATTCTTATTATCAATGTATTAGATCTTTCCAGGAACCACGCTCCAGAATTACTTTCATGTATTAAAATATTCCGATATACACCTTACTTTAACAAAACATAGATACAAATCACCTTGTTTACGTCCC